>VZQC01005157.1:268082-673689 GCA_009823505.1 Rhizomys pruinosus | reverse complement strand
CGCTGGAAGGTGGGGCTGTGGGGGTTTCGGCACAACAGCCTGCAAATTGGTTTTACATGAAGGATGCTTGTACTCATGGATTATCACTTATAGCTAAAAAATGGAAAAAAAAACTGAGAGAAATATGCAGGACAGTTATGGCAGAATGCATGATCTCAGTTGAGGTGGGGGTAGGGGGGAAAGGAAAGGGAAATATGCCTGAACTGAATTGGAAAATGATGTATGAAATGCACAAAGCATCAATAAAAAAATGTTAAATAAAAAAAAAGAAAAAAAAAGAAATAAATAAAATTAGAGACCATTTGTCTTCATGCCCCACAATGAAAATGCTGTCAGGCAGAGGATCCCAAACCCTTGATCTACAGGAAGGGAACACCAGCATAAGGAAGCACATACAAACACAAACTAATACTATCATAGAGTAGCCTGACACCAGGTTTGTGTTGGAAGGAAAAAGGTTTTCTGGATGGAGATTGTAAAATATTTTATATGACTGGAAAATGGCTATAATTGCTAAAACCATCAGTATTCAGTGTAAAGGCTTCCTTCATCTTTACTCCTCTGGCCCAGTTTAAGCTGCCAAAATATTTGATCTCATTTCTAGACAACACCTAAGACAAAAAGTCTCTTAAACAAGTTAACACACCTTTTGTTCCCATCACACAATCCTAGAAATGTAGAAGGTTGCCATCTGTGAAGAGAGAGTTTGATCTTGGCTAGTTTAATAACATTTCATGATGAACTTGGTAAGAACTAGATGTTTGTTGTCTAATCAGGATATAGTCTAGGAAAGGACATGGCTGTGCTAATTATGTACCAGAGAGGTGAATGGGGTCCTGCTAACTTGCACAGATGACTCCTGACTATCTGTAATGTGGAAATCAGATATGGCAGCCTCTCTGTTACTCTGATAGTACTTAGGTGCAGTGTATCTATCTGCAAATATGCCTAGCCCACCAAACTATAATAACCTTGCGCAGAGAATCTTAGCTCATTTATCTTTATAATCTCCACCATATTTAAGATCTGGCACATAGAGGATACCAAATAATGAGACATAGTGTCATGACTGAGAAAAGGCTTTTCCTACTTGGTTTTCTCTTTACTTCTTACCCCTACAACAGTGTAAGGTCATCAGTTAGTGCTTATTCTCTGTGATCCACTTACTTGCTTGTCTGGTGAGTTAATTTCATTGGTATTCTCCATGGCAATCTCCCACCTCTCTGCTTTTTGGCCTTCCTCCCTGCAGGTTACACCAGAGGCCAGAGAACACTTTCTAGCTTACTCTACTGTTGCTCTCCTTTAAAGATCACTTTTATAATCCCATTGCGATCAACGTTTATCCCTCTGTTTGTTTATTACAAATCACTGTTAGATGGAGGACAACAAATCCCATCACTTTAGTTAACTGGGTCACTATGAGCTGTATCATTCTGGGCTCCTGTTCTGAAAGCATAATTAAAGCCTTGACTAATTAGTATTGAAGTAACCTTAATTAACTAACCTAACTTACCACTAATCAAGGGAATGGGTCTTCAGAGAGAGCCTGGATCATTTTCTAGTCAGTACACAATATAAGTTAATATACATACATACCCCTATGGATACATTCATTTAAAAAAAATTAAAACTCTTCATTGTCGGGAGTGTAAGTTGGAGGTTGCTTCCTTGCTTGCTTGCTTATTTATTTATACTCTGCCTCTTCCCTCAAAGGATTGGGCTCAAAGGACATTATCTTGCATTTGTATTACAGAGCTCTTGCCAGGATTATGAAACAAGAAGGTATTTAGCATGCTTTTTACTGGCTCTGGGTCATTAGTAAACCCATGATAATCATCCTATCTGAGTAACAAAGAGGCTGCCATATCTGATTTCCACATTACAGATAGTCAGGAGTCATCTGTGCAAGTTTGCAGGAGCCCATTCACCTCTCTGGACTCTGGACTCTTCATTTATAAAATGAAATCACCCCTCTTATCACCCCACTCAGCTTTAGTGTGCTTTGTTCTAGGAGATAGTTTCCCTTGAATTCTAGATGTGACATCTATTCCATACTTTAAGGAATAATTTTTCTATTCACCCATATTAGGTCTTTTGAGAGTTTTTATCTAATAAACTTCAAGACTTCGTAATGGGAAATTAGAATAGCATCTGTCTCTAGAAACTAATTTCAAGATCACCAGTGAAGATCCACCAAAATTCTTACCAAGCTGCAACTTTTGAAATCCCATGCTTCATTTCTGGAGCACAAGCTTCTATGTGTTGATCTGCCATTGGTATGCATGCATTTAACAACCACTTCTTTAGCATCGTTTAGAATTAGAGGGGACCAAAGAAAAACATTATGATGTTGGTGAGGGCATGTCACCTAGGATGCCACAGTGAAAACCCAGGGGCTCCAACTTCAGCTTCCTAATACTTCTCAGATGGGCCCTGGTACAATGTCTCAGGCCAGCTCTGTTTTTTTCCAAGATAAAGAATTTGTAACTGTTGAGACTCTGGAACTCATAGTGGAAAAGGTACTTACAGAGCAGCAGAAGTACTGTTCGAAGGAGGTTATAAAATCTCCAGTCCCAAACAGGCTTAAGGGTAAGTTATTTTTCTTCAGACCAGAATTGTTTAAAGGAAATCTGTGAAGAGCCCGGGGGGAGATGCCCATGGGCATGCTTCCAGCACAGAGTTGCTCTGCTCCTGATTGCTGTGAGCATCCTCTGTCGATTGATTCATCATCTGACAGCCATAAATAACGTAAATAATACCTAAGGAACAACCAACCTTTGAAACAGAGTCCACCAATCTTCAAGATGTGCAGTTAGCACCTGGGCTGGTAACCCAGAGTGAGCTCAGCTGCCTTCCACATGGTGCCTTTGTCTTCTGTTTCTTGTTTTCTATTCACAGTAAATAACTGAATGAAAAGAGAACAAATAAATGAATAGGAAGTCCTATTGAAGTGTTTTCCTTCTCTCTACCCAAATCGGAGCATTTTTTTCATTTTCATTTGCTTAATATGTGAATAACAGACCAAAACAAGCGTATTTTTTTTCACTTTTTCTCAAAACAATTATCAAACTTCAGTGCCTATAAAGAATGACCCAGAAAACTTTTATCCAGGTTCATGGGCCCTATATCTAAATAGAGATTCTGATTTGACAGTTTGGGTGAAAGGACTTAAATTGTGATATCAGAGAGGAAGAGAGAGGAAGAGAGAAAGAGAGAGAGAGAGAGAGAGAGAGAGAGAGAATGAATCAGAGACACAGAGACAGACAGAGACAGAGTTTTCAAAGTTGCTTCACAGCTGCAGTTTTAGGAAAATTGTTATGCAAGGATTCTCTAGTCTATTGTTCTGATATTAGAATCATCAAAAAATTTCGAGTTGCCATCAACCATGAACCCAACTTTGTGGTCCAAGTCAGATAAATTAAATGAGTATCATTCAAATTTGCCAGAGTACAAAGGGGCATTCTACTACCTTATTTCAAGATTCACCATAAAAATAAAGTAACAAAATGGTATGGTTTCCACACAATGATAGACAGATGAATAGATCAATGGAACGGAATGTAAATTCAGGACATAAACCCAGACATAGATGAGTAGTTGATTTTCCAACAGAGATGAAAACAATTAATTGGTGAATAAATAATTTTGTTGATAAAGGATGCTATAAAAATTAGGCATCCATATGTGACAACTTGTGCCCTCATCCACTGTATTCAAAAACTACCCTGAAAGTTGGGGATGGAGGCTCACACCTTTAATCCAGGCAGAGGCAGGTGGATCTCTGACAGTTCAAGGCCAGCCTGATCTACAGAGTGAGTTCCAGACCAGCTGGGGCTACAGGGAGACCCTATCTCAAAAAGACCAAAAAAAAAAAAAAAAACCTAACTCAAATTGGTTGACAAATATATGGATTAAAGAAAGCTAAAGGACTTCTACAAGGAAAGATAGGAAAAATCCTTAATTTAGGAAAATAATTCTTATATAATTCTTACAAACATGATACATAAATGACAAATAGATGACAGATGATTGATAGGTAAATAACAGATGACACATGATAGAGGATAATACTTAGAAGATATATAAATAATGATGATAGATGATAGATAAGTAATAGTTGACTAAATAGATGGATAGATAGATAGATAGATAGATAGGAGGTAATAGGTGATAACATATATAATATATGATAGGCAGATGATAGATAGATGATAGAAAAACATAAATATGTAGCAAGCACATATGCAGATGCAACATTATTTGCCCCTATAGAAGTACAAATTAATTACCTACACATACATACACTATTTGTTTATTAGAATAGTTGTCATTTTTAAGATTCATTTTATGCTTTTTAATTTTGTGTATATGTTTGTCAGATGCCCTCAGAGGCCAGAGGTATTGGAGTCTCCAGGAGCTGGAATTGCAGGTGTTTGTGAAACACCTAATGTAGGTGTTGGAAGGCAAACTCTGGTCCTTCTGAACAGGAAGGGCTCTGAACTACTGAGCTATCACTCCAGCCCCAGAACAGTAGTTATTTAACAAATTAATTATATCAAATATTTACAATGACCTAGAAACCAAAATGTTCTTCAATAATAAAAGACATGAACTATGAATAGAAGAGACACAAAGGGGCTGGAAAGATGGCCTAGCAGTTAAGAGTGCCGACCGCTCTTGCAGAGGACCCAGCTTCGATCCCCAGCACCACAATGGTGGATGAGAACCGTCTGTAACTCCAATTCCAGGAGAACTCCAGTTCCAGGGGAATCCGACACCCTCTTCTGACCTCTGCGACAGAACACGGGTTCTGTTTGTGACACGGGTGCACAAACCTACATGCAGACAGTACATTCATACACATAGAAAATAAATAAATAAATAAATAAATAAATAAATAATTTAAAAAAAAGAAGAGACACAAATAATTTTGTTGAATGAAATAGAGCTCAGGTTCTAAGATTCCGTTTGCACAAATTCTAGAAAAGGAAATGCAATCTGTACTGACAAAAAGTTTTATTAATTTTCTGAGAGTGGGTGAAGACAGGCATAGGAGAGAGTAAGAGATCATTTACTAGAGGCCCACACAATCAATTGAGAGTGATATATATGCTCAGCACCTTTATTGTCACAGTATCTTCACATACCTATGACTTATATGACAAAATGTATCAAATTGTACACTTTATATGAAAATTATCATGTGGATCCTAGTGCCCTGCTGCACCACTCGCCAAGGACTATGAATTCTTCCCAATCTCCCTCACTCCCTGCCTCTGAGATCCACCATACCACAGCATACTTTCTATCAGGGACTCTGCAGTTGCTCCTTCTGCTCCCTGCTCCCAAATGCCACACAGCTGTTTTGTGCCATCACCAGGAGGACATGTCCTCATAAACCCCAAACCTAGGGCTCCAGGTATATACACAGCCCTGAGCTCAGTGACCTTCCTGTCTGGCCTTCTCCAGGACCCGGTACATAAACCCTGACCCACTGGTAGATACTCCACCCCAGTGCTCCACATGAACACAGACAGTAACGCTTCCCTTCACACTGCAACCCAAACCACCTGCCTGGCTCTCTGCTACCCTCAACTCCAGATAGGCACGGGAGAAAACTTCCCTCCGCTAGATAGAAAACCAACAACCCACCTCCCACCAACCCTCCAACAAACCACTTCACCCACGACAGCACCAAGACCACAAGAGGTCATGAGACTTTTTTTTTTTTTTTTTTGGTCTTTTTGAGACAGGGTCTCCTTGTAGCCCCAGCTGTCCTGGAACTCACTCTGTAGACCAGGCTGGCCTTGAACTCACAAAGATCTGCCTGTCTCTGCCTCCCAAGTGCTAGGATTAAAGGCATGTGCCACCACGCCCGGCTTTGAACCCAGTTAGAGAACTCCAATGTGGCTTCCATTCAACCCACCTCCACTTGAGATTAGTATGGCATCCTTCTCCTGGTCTCTAGGGAGCACTGTTGACTCCCCACTGTGACCCCAAACCCTGACAGGAAAAGACCATCTGTAGAACCACATGGGCCTTCCACAGACTTCTGAAGACAGGCAGTGAGAATCTACTAACTTTACAGAAGGCTTGCTCCTGGACTCAGAAGTTCACATATCTGTAGCTGTGCAGGAGACATGTTTGACAATCCATTCCCACACCAACACAGAGTTACCATAATCACCATTCAGCTAGTTATCAACTTGATACACTGAGGTACCAGCAAAGATGCACACATCTGCTCAACAAAGGCCAAACCAAATATGCATACCAAGAAACACAGCCAACAAGCTAACTCTAGATGCCTAGGTACAGTTCTAAAACCATAAACAAAATATGAATAACCAAGACAATATGCTTCTTCTAGAAATCATCACACTTAGTGCAATGTCCCCTGAGAAGAACACTTAACTGATGCACAAGAGAATAGTTTCAAAGTAGTGATTATAAATATGTTCAATGTGCTCAAAAAGGACATGCATAAATTCTGAAATAAAGCCTGTGAAAACACAAAGTAACGACTGAATGAAAAAAAGAAAACAATCCAACATATGAAAATAGGGTTTAGGGACTGGAGAGATGACTCAGCAGTTAAGAGCATCCAGTACTCTTCCAGAAGACCTGTGTTCAAACCCACCACCCACATAGTGGCTAACAACTATCTATCACTCCAGTTCCAGGGGATTCAACACCCTCTTCTAGCCTCCATGGGCACTGCACAATGTGCACTTACATACATGCAGGCAATATATTCATTCACAAAATTTTTAAGAATAAAGAAAGTGGAATATAGTAAAGAAGTAGAATTTCTGAAATAAAGCTGAACTGAAGTAAAACTCTGAGAAATAAAAAAAAAACTCAGTGAAATTTAAAAAAACTCAGTGGAAAACTCATTGATAAAAAGGATCAAGTGGAAGAGAGAATATCAAGCCTTGAATACCAGATAGAAGAAATGGGGATCATGCCATCAAATAAAATGTTAAACCTTAAAAAAAACAGGAACAGAAGATACCAGAACCTAGGGATACTATAATAAGACAAAAGCATGGGTATAGAAAGAGAATAAATTCAGTTCCAAGGCAAAGAAAATAGTTTCAACAAAATCCTAGCAGAATTTTTTTCCAAATCTACGGCAAGAGATGCCAATCAAGGTCCAAGAGGCATACAGAACACCAAAGGCAGGCCCAGAAAAAGAAATTCTCCACATCGCACAATAATCAAAACACTGAATATACAGAACAAAGAAAGGATACTGAATTCAAAGAAAGAAAGAAAGAAAGAAAGAAAGAAAGAAAGAAAGAAAGAAAGAAAGAAAGAAAGAAAGAGAGAAAGAGAGAAGGAAAGAAAGAAAGAAAGAAAAAAGAAAGAAAGAAAGAAAGAAAGAAAGGAAGGAAGGAAGGAAGGAAGGAAGGAAGGAAGGAAGGAAGGAAAGAAAGAAAGAAAGAAAGAAAGAAAGAAAGAAAGAAAGAAAGAAAGAAAGAAAGAAAGAAAGAAAGAAAGAAAGAAAGAAAGAAAGAAAAGAAAGAAGGAAGGAAGGAAGGAAAGAAGGAAGGAAAATAAAGAGAGGGAGAGAAGAGAGAGAAAGAAAGGAAAAGAAAAAGAAAGGAAAGAAAAGAAAAGCTGGGAAATGAGTATGCAATAAACTCAATCCAACATGTTATTTTCTCAAGCATATAGGGAAATTACGGCATCTTATTCTCATTAACTATAGTCCAGAAGTCAGAAAGCTTTCTCTTAAGGATCACACAGTAGCATATCTGTGCCACAACTATTCAAATTCTGTAGCACGAAAACTGCCAAGGGTGATACTTATGTGATGAAGTGTGACTGTGTTCCAATAAAACTTTGTTTACAAAAACAATTAGATGTCCAAAGACTGGAGTTTAGGAACCTCTAATCTAATCTAGACCAGCACTGAGAGGCCAATTTAGGTAGGGAACCAAACAAGCTATTAAAGCCACCTCTAGAGGTAAGAGCTTATGCATTATCTACACTATGTAGCTACACCAGTGAGTTTGGCCCAGGCTCTTATGATCTTGATCAAATATCCACAAAATCCATTGCTGCTTATGTTCCCCAAGTTTATGTGCACATGTTAGCATACATGTTAGCATACTTTCAATCATTTTTGGCACAGCCCATTTCATTTCTTTCTGGGACTTCATGTATAACAATTTCTAGGACATGTCTAGGGGTCTAATGGCAGAAGAAGGTGGTTATTGTGGGTTTGAAGAGATTGATCACCCATGATTAATGCAGCTACATACAGAAAGGTTAGAATGAGGACTTCAGGTAAGGGAATGTGAGCCTTCTAAGATGCTACAGGGAAAGCTAATTTCAGTGGTAAGGGAAATGCAGGATTGTATGGAAATTTAAGGTTGTATGTTTCATTAGCTCCAATTGCATGTTCTTCAAATTTTAAGCATACTCAACTTTCTCTCTAAATGTTTTAACTTTCATGTGGGACATTGGAAAGTTTCTAGACTCAGGTGTTATTGTAATTCAGCAATGAACGCAATAAGTTTGTGAAGACTTTCAGCAGTGTCAGCCCTGTTGCTCTAGGAAATAAGTGTATACTCTAGAGCCTTCTCAGGATCTCCTTGATCTCCAACTTGTGACTTTAGTTCATTGTTAAAGGACCACAGCTTGTCATTTTCTTTAGCTCATTGTTAAAGGACCACAGTTTGTCATTTTTTTTTTCTGTAATTGCTCAAGGGCACTCAAAAAGATACCACACTGGGGTCTGCTTAGTCACCACTGATGCCATAGTGGTCAAGTACACTGTCAAGTGAGCTCCCAAAGTGCATCTTCAGTCGGCATTGCATCCTATNAACCAAATATAATGCTAAAGTCTCCTTAAGCTATGCACTTAAGCAAAATATATTAATACAGGAGCTCTGACATCAACAATGGATTATTCTGCCAAGGAGATGTTGGCCAGGGGATCCAAGCCCCCACAAAAGGTAAAGGCTCCTTGCCTCCAAACTGGGATATCTGCAGGAAGAGGTGATAAGGCAACATTTTCAACAAATAGTGCTGGTCAAAATGGATAACTACACATAGGAGAATTAAACTTAAACTAATTCTTTCACAATGCACAAAACTAAACTCCAAATAGATCAATGACAATGATAGATGATGTAATGTGATACTCTGAATCAGACAGAGGAGAAAGTAAGGAATACATTGGAACGAATAGGCATAGGAAAGGACTCTGTAACAGGACTCCTACAGCACAAGCATTAGGTCCAAAATGTGGCAGATAGGACCCCATGACATTAAAAGGCCTCTGTCCATCAAAGGACAACATTATTCAGATAAGTGATAAATACTTTACACATATTCAATATCATTAGTCATCAGGGAAATACAGATTAAGACCTCTTTGAGATTTTTACCTTACCCCACTCAGAATGGTAAAGTCTAAAAAATAAGTAAGTAAGTAAGTAATGGCAAATACTGGTAAGCATGTGGAGAAAGAGAAGCTTGTATACTGCAAGTGGGAGTCTGAACCACTATCAGCCACTATGGAAATCAGTGTGAAGATTCCTCTAAAAGCTCAAAATTGATCAACCATATGACCCAGCCATATCACTCTGGAATATGTACCCAAAGGATGCTATACCTTACTACAGAAATACCTGTTCATCCATGCTCATTGATGCTCTTTTCATAGTAGTCAGATGTTGGAAAAAATCTAGATCTCTGTCAAGAAATTAATGGATAATGAAGCTGTACACATAAACAGAACAGAATATTATTCAGCTCTTAAAAATGAAATTTACAAGTAAATGTATGAAACTAAAAATAATCATCTTCAGTGAGGTAACCCAGACTCAGAAAAAAATATATATAACTTGCTCTTTCATAGCTGGATGGTAGCATTAAAATCTTACATATGGGGGCTGGAGAGATGGCCTAGCAGTTAAGAGCACCGACTGTACTTGCAGAGGACTGGAGTTTGATCACCAGCACTCACATGGCAGCTGAGAACCGTCTTTAACTCCAGTTCCAGGGGAATCCGACACCCTCTTCTGACCTCCACAGCATTGCACGACACGGGTGCACACACCTACATGCAGACAGTACATTCATACACATAAAAAATAAATAAAAATTTTAAAAAATCATACATATGCATGTTTCAATTTGAAAATTCAAAGAGGTCAAGAAACGAATAAATGTCTTTGGGTGGGGGGGGATGGGGAGGCTTCCAGGGAGGAGTGGTAGAATACACTGATTGTGAAGAGGAAAGGGAGAATATTAGTGTAGTAAGACTACAACGGAGTGGGGAGTGGGAGGCCAGGGCAGGGGACCCCTCCTCTGGTATGGAGAGGGATAAGTAACACTAAAGGCCATTAGTCAAAGGCATATATAAACTTACATATATATATATATATCTATATATATCTATATATATATATATATATATATTATAGGCTGTTTCACATTAAAAAGTTTACACATCAAATTTTCTACATGTACACATAAAAAAAAGAGTGAAAGGGGTTAATGTCCAACAGAAGAACATTGCCTTCTAGACATCATAGGCTGGTGGGGACCAATATTTCATTTGGCTGTAGCATTAAGGGAGCTGGCTTTTGCCCCGATTACCTACAAAGATAAACTTGCAAAGACCAGGGACTCAAGCCTGCTCACCAACTGAGAACCAACCCTGCAGCTCTCTTTTGAAAAAGGCATCACTTCCTGCAATTTCTAAAGAGCACATCTCGGTTTCAAGAACCAACTGGAGCCTCTGTCAGCTCTCATAAACACAGCCTTTACAGAAAGTACACTGTGGATTTCCTGTGCACCCCCACCCCCATTCTTACCAGATGCCCACCAAATGCCAGTATATAAGACCCAAATCTTCTGCAAATAAATGAGTTTTGGTCTCTCAAGGCCAACTCCCAGGTCTCTTTTGTCCTGCTGTGTTTACCTGCCTCCAAGTCTTTTTCTTCCCCCCACCCCCTGCCTGTGACTTGCACACTAGTAAAAAAAACAAGTTATATATTATATATATATAATATATATATATATATTTATTATTTATATAATTGGGATAGGGCATAATACAGTTAAGCTCTTGTCCACTGCTGGTAGGAGTGCAAACTGGTGTAGCTTCTATGGAAATCAGTATAGAAATTCCTCAAAAAAAAACAAAATTCCCATGTGACAGGACTGAAAAGATGGCTCAGCAGTTAAGAATACTGGCTGTTCTTGCAGAAGACCTGACTTCAGTCCTCAGCAACCACATGGCAGCTATCAACCATTTGTAACTCTGGGTCCAGAGGATCTGACACCCTCTTCTGACCTCTGTGAGTATTGCACTATGCAAGAGCACATACATACATATAGGCAATACACTCATACATATAAAATTTTAAAAAATTAAAAGAAAAACATCCACCATAGCTCCAGAGCTAAAACTCTGAATCTTCACCTGGGCTGGAGTGGGTCTTTTTGTGATGTAGATGACTTTTGCCTCACCATCATCTCCTGTAAGTTACCCTTACCCTAAACGCAAGCAACCCGTAACCATACCCTGTAAGAAACCTCACACCATTACTCCAAAGCAATCCCCCATCCATACGCCTGTATATACCCCTTACCCATACTCCTCTAAGCAACCGTCACCCATAATCATATAGTAACCCCTCACCATACTCCGTGAATCAACCCCTCACCCATACTCTGTAAGTAACCCCGACCCATACTCCTGTAAAGTAACCCCTCACACACGCTTGTTAAAGTAACCCTTCACCCATGCTATATATGTAAACCACCCAACTACTGTAAGTAATTCCGCTACCATACTCCATAAGTAAACCCCTCACCCACAATCCTATAAGTACCCCCCTACCCCATACTCTTCGAAGAACCCGCACCCACACTCAGATAAGTAACCCTCACCATACCCTGTAAGTAACCCCTTCACCTATCTCCTGTAAGTAACCCCCTCACCCATACTCTTAGAGTTACCCCTCACCACACTCCTTAGTTCCCCTCACCCATACTTCTGTAAGCAACCCCTCACCCATTACTCTTACGATAGTAAACCCCTCACCCCCACTTCCTTATAAGTTAACCCCTCACCCCATTATCCTGTAAGTAACCATCTTACCTATTACTCTGTGAAGTAAACCCCTCACTCAACTCTCTGTAAGTAACCTCTCACCATATTCCTGTACGTCGCCCTTACCCATACTCCTATAAGGAACCCCTCACCCATACTCCTGTAAGTAACCCCTCACCCATACTCCTGTAAGCAACCCCTCACCCATACTCCTATAAGTAATCCCTCACCCATACTCCTGTAAGTAACCCCTTACCTATACTCCTGTAAGTAACCCCTCACCCATACTCTTAGAAGTAACCCCTCACCCACACTCCTATAAGTAACCCCTCACCCATACTCCTGTAAGCAACCCCTCACCCATACTCTTAGAACCCCTCACCCACACTCCTATAAGTAACCCCTCACCCATACTCCTGTAAGTAACCCCTTACCTATACTCCTGTAAGTAACCCCTCACTCATACTCCTGTAAGTAACCCCTCACCCATATTCCTGTAAGTAAGCCCTTACCCATACTCCTATAAGGAACCCCTCACCCATACTCCTGTAAGTAACCCCTCACCCATACTCCTGTAAGCAACCCCTCACCCATACTCCTATAAGTAATCCCTCACCCATACTCCTGTAAGTAACCCCTCACCCATACTCCTGTAAGTAACCCCTCACCCATAGTCTTGTAAGTGACCCTTCACCCATAGTCCTGTAAGTAACCCACCCTCCTGCATGTAATCCCTAATAAAGTCATTAGTTGACCAAGTTGGAGTTTGGTGGAACCATTACTTTGGTCTGTCTTGGTTTCTTATCTAAATTGAGTAGATATTTACATCGCCCTTAGAAATGTTATACAGCAAGAGCAAATAATCCAGATCATTATGTAAGTCAAAACTATGTTGATGTGAACTTCCTCCAATTCAAAAGAATTCAATAGAAGCAGGACAGATCAGGAATTAGCACTACTGTTCATTGGTTTTATTTAGTTTGGTCAGGTTGGGTTGGGCTGGGCAAGGATGGGTTTGGTTTGATTACATTGGGTTTGGTCAGGTTGAGGTGGACTTTTCAGGGCTGGAGAGTGATCCCCAAGGCCTTATGCATACTAGGAAAGTTTGGTGCATTTTGAATGGAACCTTATGTGTTCCTGCTTGAAATAAAAACCCTTAGTAGGTTAGTGTGTTTATAGGCTGACTAGAGAACATCTCAGAATATTGAAAGCTAATAGTAGAAAGTACAGTTCTGTAGAAATGCAGCTTGAGGAAAGCTAAATTCTCTGACCATTTCTCTAAGAGAGGACAGAATTATAAGCTGTGGAAATTAAAGTCTGTAAAAACCATCTTCAAGCTATGAGAACAACTGCATTGTTACCAGAATGCCTATAAAGTTTTCCCCCAAAGGACTGCAGGGAAAAGTACGGTGGGGAGATTGCCAACATACTGTGTTCTCCTGAGAAGCCGAGATGCTCATTAGTTTAGACACTGCTGGTTGCCAGCCTAGAATCCCTTCCCTCTTAGTAACCAATCATTACTCTGCATCAACTCATGGGTTACAGAATACTCATTATTCCTTACTTCTGAGTACTTCTGAAACAGAGAAAACCCCAAAACCTAACAAGGAGACATAAACAGGTGCTAGGTAGGTGGACAACTGAGAAAAACATTTCCTCCATGAAGTAAAGGAATTTCTTTTTCTGTCATCCACTTCTGCCCTTGACTTGCCTTCATTCTTCCTTCCAAGAATGCAGATAGTTCTACAGGTAGAACAGCCACCATTGAGCGTGAAGAAGACAGCCCCGCATCATACTAATGAGGGTGGAGGGAATAAGGGAAGAAACCGCACTACGGGCAGCATCCAGAAACTCCCAGTTCATTTGGAATGGCTACTTCTACATTTATTATTTCTTTCTCTTTTTAATACAGATGTATTTTATATATTTTATCTTAAAACTTTTATCTTTAGTATTCAATTTTGATTGTGTGTTTGTGTGTTGGTATACGAGTGTGAATGTAAGTGTCTATAGGGGCCAGAGGCAAGGAATTTGCCCTGGAGCTGGAGTTTAGGTGATTGTGAGCTGTTCAACATGGATGCCAGGAACCAAAATCGAGTCCTTTGCAAGAGCAGTGCATGTGCTTAACCACTGAACTATCTCTCCATCCCTGTATTTATTATTCCTACATGAGGAAAACAAACTACTTTTTAAAACTGTATTTTGTGTATCTGAGTATTACACCTGCATGTATGTAAGTGCACCTGAGTAGTACAGTATTCACAGAGGCCAGAAGAAGAGCTTGGATCCCCGGGAACTGGAGTTACTGGATGGCTATTAGTCACCATGTAAGTACTGGGATTCAAATCCATCTTCTGCAAGAACAGCCAAGGCTCTTAACATATGAGTCATCTCTCCAGCCCCAAAACTAAATTTTATATCTACACAGAAAAGTTCTTCTTTATGAACCCAAAAGACTGTGGAGCCAAAATATGTGAATTCCTTATAAATTAAACAGCTCTTGGCTAGAATCAGTTATTCCTCAACTTCTCTAAAATTCAAAACATTATACTATGTATAATAAATATAATCTTGGTGGACTGACTGTATCCTTGGAACTCTGAGATAAAGTTAATCCCTCTTTCTCTTAAATTGCTTTTCTCAGATATTTTTGTGTCATTAAAGAGATAAGTAACTAGTACATGAATCAATGAGTGAATAATTGTATGAATGAATGAATGAATGAAGAGAAAAAACCCAATCCTTTCAAAACGTATTTTTACACAAGCGCTTTTAAAAAACAATAATTCATTCATATGATAAATTATTAATGTGTCATATATTACCTGTTTGGAAATTAAGTTGTATTTTATAATTATTTTTTAAAAAAATTATAACCACCAGTTGTTTTGCTAATGTTCTGAATTAATGAAATCAAAGTACAAAATTGATTTTTATATGAACAAATTAGTTTCACCCTGTAACAATTTGGAGGAAAGCACTATTGGTTCATCCAGGAGTCTATTCATCAAAAAGTATTTACCAGTGACCTAATATATTATAAGCACTCTGCTAGACTCTGAGACTATAACAATAATTTAACCCACTCCTGAGTCTCAGATAATTAATTATAATGTAATATATCTAACATTTTCTGTTATTACAATTTAAGGATAATTTCAAGCATCCAGGGCTCATAGTCATGAGTCCTCTGAAGCATCAACAGTAGTCCAGACACTGTCAGGGTAATGGGGGAAAAGTGGACAACTAACAGGATGAAATCCGAGTCAACCACTCATCATTACGTCTTAACCCTAATTGCCCACACATACCCAATGGCTCATATCAAAAGACAAGAGTGCTAATTCTTTGTGAGAATCTAAACTGACAATGTTGGTGGCAGAATCAGTAAGATGGAACATGTAAAGAACAGGAGAAAAATGTGATTATGACTAAATGGAAGTTCAGGTTCAAGGACGCCCTGGGATAAAGTACAGCATACTGTGTTGAGAGTTTAGGATGGAAAGCCAGACCATGGATGCACCAGAAAGAGTGGTTTGTGGAGTCTTAAAATATATTGGACAGATTGGAATTAAGAGTAAAGATACAGGCTGGAGAGATGGCCTAGCGGTTAAGAGAGCCAACTGCTCTTGCAGATCCCCAGCACTCACATGGCGGCTGAGAACCGTCTTTAACTCCAGTTCCAGGGGAATCCGACACCCTCTTCTGACTTCTGCGGCATTGCACAACACGGGTGCACAAACCTACATGCAGACAGTACATTCATACACATAAAAATAAATAAATAAATAAATAAATAAATAAATATTTAAAAAAGAGTAAAAATACATAACTAACCTGAAAAAAAGATTGAAAAGAGAGGAGACTGAAATGAGAGTGGACCAAGGTAAGCTGCAGGGACTGTGGGGAATTGATGAACTGAACTGTGTCCTTCCAAAGAATATGCTTACAGCCCTAACCACAAGACCTCACAATGTGAACTTATTTCAAAATAAGACTATGCAGACTACTAATAATAGTCAAAATGGGGTCATATCGGATGTCAGTGGGCCCTGATCTGATTGATGCAATGCAATCTCTATTAAAGGAGAACCTTGGACAGTGTCATGAAGAGGAAAGAAAACTGGGGGCTGGAGAGATGGCCTAGCGGTTAAGAGCACCGACCGCTCTTACAGAGGACCCAGGTTCGATCCCCAGCACCCACATGGCGGCTGAGAACCGTCTGAAACTCCAATTCCAGGAGAACTCCAGTTCCAGGGGAATCCGACACCCTCTTCTGACCTCCGCGGCATTGCACGACACGGGTGCACAAACTTGCATGCAGACAGTACATTCATACACATACGAAAATAAATAAAATAAAATAAATTAAAAAAAAAAAGAGGAAAGAAAACTGAAGGGATGGGTGCCCCTCAAGTCCTCTCAGGAGCAACGGGCGCCCTGGATAGCAGGAGCGTCCTGATGCTAGTAAGAGGCTGTGAAATGTTTGCCTCTAGAGTTTTGGAGGAAAAATGACACTCCTGACATGAGATTGGGTTTCTTGCATCCAGATCTGTGACCACACTTCTGTGTCCATAGGCCATCAGCCTTAGGAAACAAATACAGGGGTGATGCAGAAATCACACTTTATTCTACCAACAAGCCATGTCAGGGACTGGCAAGACGGCTTAAAGAAGTCACTGAGCTGTAGGGACAGTGATGGCCCAAACTACTGCTTGAGGGAGAGAAACAAGCCAGGAAGGAAGATGCAAAAGTGAGTAAGAAGAACCTGGTCGGCATCAGTGACCTAAACCGGTAAGTTGCTGAGTAATACATGCGATATCTCAAACGAACAGAGGAATGATGAGTTGTTCAATGCAATAGAGCTGACAACATAAGGAAAAACACTGATTAAATATTTATAAACAGAATTGATTATTTTCTTGATTTAAAATTGACCTAGAAGAATGTTTGTAATAATAGTTAAATAAAATGAAGGCGTTAAGGAGGGAGGAAGGGAGGGAGGAAGAAAAGAAGGCCAAGCAAAAGGAGAGAGGAAAGAAAGAAGGGAGAAAGATAGAGCGCTGAACGTCCAGTCATTGGAATTAGCATATAAATGTTATCTGGTTGATAACAAATTTACTTTCTAAGTAGGAAAAACTTCAATACGTACCATTTTCATCAAATAGTGTACTTTTTAAAAATATGTATATTACACATATTACACATTGCTTAATATGTGCATATAGCTCTAAATAAATATTATCTCAGAATACTAGAATGATAGGATTTCCTTCTAAATGGTTATATTATTTTCTAAGTTATATGATTAATATGTGACCTTAACCACTTATATATATAACTTTATTTAATACAAACACTGTAACAATCCTGACTCCAGAATTTAATGATCTTATACACAGTATGAAAGCAGATAGATTTTTCAACTGTCTTTAGGAGCCAGGAGAACAGAAGAGCCACTCTGGGAGAGACAGGTGGAAAGCAGACCGTGCAGGAACTTGGGGCCCGCCAGATGCAGGTGTTTCGGTCAGAAGAGACTAATGAACTTTGGAGAGTGAAATGCACTGAAAACATTAGACTTTTAGCCATGTGGGAGAATTTAAGTTTCTAGGTACACTATTGTTTCTGGTTTTTGGTTTTAAAGTTAGAAGTAGACACTGACCTCTGTTTTTTTAAATGTAGTGTGTGAATGTGTTTGTGTGTATGGGTGTTTATGTGTGTGTGTGTATGTGTGTATCTGTGTGTGGTATGTGTATGTGTGTGTTTGGTGTGTGCATGCATACATTCTTCTGTTTGTGTAGGTGATCATGTATGTGTTTGTATACATATAAGTGGAGACCAGAGTGATGTTGGGTGTCTTCCTTAATCGCTTTCTACTTTATTTTTTGAGACAAAGTCTCTTACTGAAGCTGGAATCATTTTGGCTAGACAGGCTTGTTAGCAAAACCCATTTATCCCTATACCCCAGTATTAGGGTTACAGGCATGCACCACCATGCTAGCTTTGCACGGGTTCTGGGGATCCAAACTCAGGCCTTCATACTTACATAGAAACTTTACCCACTGAAGCATCTCCCTGGCTTCCAGGACTGACTTCTTTTATGCTGTGCAAGATTGGCTTCTACCTCTTATGGTCTGAGTGAGTGACTTCAACTTCAGGCCACAGGTTCATTTCAATCCTGCTTAAGAGAGCAGTACATACAAGCCACTGTTACACAGACAGTCATATGTCGGTGGGGGGGGGCACAACAGCCTCAGCAAACTAAGACAAAGGCTGAAGTACAGGAGTCAAAAGTCTTTCCACACACAGGCCTTGCAGATGTTAAGAATTTGGACATTTTTTCCTAGTTTCTCTACTTTGCAGCCCAGGACTATAAACTGATGCTAAATCCCTTGTGAGCTGTAGTGTATGTAAGCTCCCAGCTTTAAATTTTTGTGCCAGGCCTAGGGAAACAGTGTAGATAAGCTCCCTGAAATTCCATTTATTTTATTCATCATCCAAGGCCAAGGGTGGTGTTGTGGAGGGAATAGCCTCTTGGATTCATGAGGCTTAACTGTAATCTCACAAGAGTTATTTACAGCACATGGTTAGAGTCTGGTTTTGGATTTGTTAGTTACATAAACTCTGGCTGTGGCTTTAGATTTCGACTTAAGAGACCCAGTCCAAATGCAAGACTCACACAGCGGCCGTGCTCTCCCCACTGCACGCGTAGCTTCCAGCAAACCACCCTTGCTCTCGTGCACTCCTGCCTAGAACCTCTCAGGGTGACTTGCTGTTGCTCTGTCCTATCCCCTCACAGGCCTAGTCTGTCCCTAATCCAGCATGTTGCAGCAGAGGTCAGAAGGAATTGCTCTACATCCCCCAAACCTATTATATTGATAGCTCTTATAATTAATCTACTGTTTCCTTCTGACCTTCCTAGTCTTCTCCTCTCCAATCTGTCCAACCTCTTGGGACTACTTGAATAGTCATTCCAATCCAAGTAATGGGGCCCTAATTATGGGTACTGTGAAATTTCTACCTGCTACTCTAAGGGGTGGTCTCTCATTTGCCTTTGGATCCTGGCCCTTAACAAGGCAATACCACCTGCTGGTGATATCTCTCTTCTCACTGTACCCAAGATTTCTTTGGATGTCTAGCAACAGTTTCTAATCTAGTAACAAACAAACAGCTCTCCATTTTCTAGCTAGTTGCATTAGAAAATTTATTATTTCCCCCTTGCTGTTTCTGGTCTCAGAATCTTTTTCCCCTTCCAAAGTTTCCAACCTGATTTCTGTGATCTTAGCCTTTTATTAGGGAATGAATTCCTTCCTGTAACCAAGTGTCTTTTAGGGAGGTCATGGTGAGACACTTTTGTTTATTTATTATTTTTTTATGTGTATGAGTGTATTTCCTGCATGTATGTAAGTGCACTTGTGTTGTGAAAGGCCCACGGAGGTCATAAAGGGCTTCGGATCCCTTGGAACTGGATTTACAGACTGTTCTTTTTTTAATTTTTTTATTGATGTTTTATGTATTTCATACATCATTTTTCATTTCTGTTCAGGCATATTCCCCTATCCCTTCCCCCCACCCCACCCCATCCCATCCCAGATCATGCATTCTGCCATAACTGTCCTGCATCTTTCTCTCAGTCTTTTTTTATGCTTAGGAATTCACATTTTCCTCCGTTAATTTCATATTATTCTAAAATATGGATACATACTCTTCACCCATATACAGTAATTACAGCGTCTGAAAATAATTGGTGGGTGGACTCTAGAGCCCATTATAACAACATAGTTGCTTTCATATAAACCAAAAATATAACCATACTTTCCTTCAGCTTGCTTTTCCTCTGGGGGATTTGGTGTTAGCATCCACAAATGAGGGAAACCATTCTCCATTTGTCTTTCTGGGACTATGTCACCTCACTCAGCATAATGGCTTCGAGCTCCATCCATTTACCTGCAAAGTTCATAATGTCATCCTTCTTTACCACTGACTAGTACTCCATTGTGTAGATGCACCACATTTTTGTCATGCACTCATCAGTTGAGGGGCATATGGGTTGGTTCCAGCACTTCGCTATTGTGAAGAGAGCTGCAATAAACATGGATGTTGCATATATCTTTGCAGTAGGATGAGTCTTTGGGGTATATACCCAGGAGTGGTATGATTGGGTCAGGTGGTAAGCTTATTCTGAGTCTTTTAAGGGTTCTCCACACTGCTTTCCATAGTGGTTGTACAAGTTTACATTCTCACTAGTAGTGGATGAGTGTTCCCCTTTCCCCACAACCCCTCCAGCATCTGTTGTCTTTTATTTTCTTGATCTTAGCTAGCCATACTGGAGTGAGATGATATCTGAGAGTGGTTTTAATTTGCATTTCCTTAATTATTAATGATGATGAACAATTTTTAAGATGTTTCTCAGCCATCTTTAATTCCTCGCTGGTGAAGACTCTGTTCAGCTCTTTACTCCATCTTTTGAGTAGGTCATTTGTCTTCTTACTTCTTTGTTTTTTGAGTAGTTTATATATTCTTGACGTTAATGCTCTGTCAGATGTGTCACTGGTAAAGATTTCTTCCCACTTTGTGGGTTTTCTGTTCGCCTCCTTGATTGTTTCTTTCTCTGTACAGAAGCTTTTGAGTTCCCTGAGTGAAAAATGCAATAAGGGGGGACTGCCCTACCAGATTTCAACCTATATTACAGGGCCATAGTCATAAAGACAGCCCCGTACTGGCACAAAAACAGACTAGTTGACCAATGGAACAAAATTGAAGATCCAAATTTGAGCTCATACAATTTCAGCCACCTCATATTTGACAAAGGGCCAAAAAACCTTCAGTGGAGGAAGGATAGCATCTTCAGCAAATGGTGCTGGCAAAATTGGATCACCATCTGTAGAAGAACAAAACTAAACCCATACCTCTCACCCTGTACGAAAATAAACTCCAAGTGGATCAAAAGATCTCAACGTGAAGCCTGAAACCCTGAAGGTGATAAAAGAAAAAGTTGGCAACAACCTACAAGACATAGGTGTAGGAGGAGACTTTCTAAACCACACAGCAGCCGCATGGGAAGTAAGGTCAACAGTTGACAAGTGGGACCTCATAAAACTTAATTTTTTTAATTTTTTTATGTGTATGAGTGTACTTACTGTCTGCATGTAGGTTGGTGCACCCATGTTGTGCAATGCTGCAGAGGCCAGAACTGGAGTTAAAGATGGTTCTTCGCCACCATGTGGGTGCAGCGAATTGAACCCATGTCTCCGCAAGAGCAGTCAATGCTCTTAACTGCTGAGCCATCTCTCCAGCCATCTCTCCAGCCATCTCTCTTTCTTTCTTTCTTTCTTTCTTTCTTTCTTTCTTTCTTTCTTTCTTTCTTTCTTTCTTTCTTTCTTTTTAATGTGTATGAGTGTACTGTCTGCATGTAGGTTGGTGCACCCGTGTCATGCAATGCCGCAGAAGTCAGAAGAGGGTGTTGGATTCACCTGGAACTGGAGTTAAAGACTGTTCTTAGCTGCCACGTGGGTGCTGGGAATCGGAATCAAACCTGGGTCCTCTGCAAGAGCAGTCAGTGCTCTTAACCTCTGAGCCATCTCTCCAGCCCCTACAGAATGTTCTTATCTGCCATGCAGGTGCTGGGAACCTTGCCCAGGTCCTCTGCAAGATCACCTAGCATTCTTAACCTCTGAGCTATCTCATCAGGGGATGAGACTCTGTTATGTGCTGCACATGGTCTGCCACCCTTGGCCTCTTGCTCACTACCTTCCAGGGGCATTCTCAATTTCACTATGGAAATGAAAAGTTCCTGTTGTGGCTGGATCTAGGGGGATTCAAATGTCTCTAACCAATGGCTTGACTTACTGATTCTGCCTGCTCCTATCCTAGAATTTATATAGCATTGGGAAAGTGCCACCAGCTCTAGGGCTGCCTCTGGAAAGAAAGAAGCAGGATGCTTTAGTAAAAATGTTTCCACAGAAATTTGAAAAAAAAAATGTTTGACCTGAAGTCAAAATTTTCTTATAAGCCAGAAGGAAGCCTGGACCATCTGGAAAATACAAGTCAGTGGCTCACCTGCTTCTGAAGTGAGGCAAAAACAAAATACGTTAGGAAGAGTTTGGGGACAAAATGCAGTAGGCTGTTCAAATGGATAGTAGGTTTCTGTGAAGAAGGTCAGGATTAGGGAAGGAATTGATGTAGGATGCAAGATGCAGAAAAGGGTTTGCATAATAGAGGTAGCGGCATGCTTGTATGTGTGTCACTTGTAGCAGCCTCATAAAATGTGAGCTGCACTTCCTCTGCACAACAGAAGCCACTAAAGAAAAATTCATAGAAAAAAGGAGTTATTTGTAAAGAATAAATGTATGTTTGTGTCTTGGCACACCTAGGGTTACACTCAGATATGCAAACATTACCTACCATGCCTGGAAGTTCTTCCTCTGTTACTGTGATAAAATCAGCATGGCCAAAAGCAATTTATGGAAGAAAGTTTATCTTGGCTTGCAGTTCAGAGGGGGAGTTCATAAAAGTGTGGAAGGCATAGCAGCAGACAGCAGGCCTGGCAACTGAGAGTTGAGAGACTACATCTTCAACCACAGGCAGGAAGCAGAGAGATCAAAGTGGAAGTGGGGTGAGGCTGTGAGTGCTCAGAGTGAAGTATTTCTGAGCACTCTATATTGTGAGTACCCAATGAAGTATTTCCTCCATCAAAGCCACACCTCCTCTCCAAACAGCACTACCAGCTGGGGATCAAGTATTTAAATATCTGAGCCTGTGGTGGACAGTTCTCATTCAAACTACCATACCACACAAAAGATTCTTTGGATCTGAAATGTCACTTTCTTATCCCTAGATTCCACTGAAAGGTTTCTATTGAAAACAAACTGTCTTGGAAAAATAAGAAGCAGGTCATTTGAAGAAAAACTAATCTCAAGAAAGTTCATATGTTGTCTTTCTGGTAGGCTCAGTAGAATACAATCCAGAAAAAAAAGCACAAACTTACAGGATGAGGTGAGCTTTTGACAGGTTTTATAGGCAACTTCATTTTCTATAATGATATAAAATAATAAGGCTCTATTCTTGTTTGAATATTCCAAAATAGCTCATGAAAATAAAAAATCTGATGGATGTAAAAAAAGAGAAAAATATATATATGAAGATAGAAAACAGCTGAACTAGTCCATTCTTGCAACGGCCAGCCCATTCAGTATACACTTGTGTTATTGTTGTGAAGAAATTAAGAAATTTTCTCCAGGACTTGAAATCGGGGATTTCCCAAGACCACCTGAAGCACAGGTAGGAGCTGGGTGCTTCAGCCAGGTGGATTGTTTGGTTTGATTCAATCATCCTTGGCTTGATTGGCATGTGTGGCTGTGGGGGTGGAGTTGTCCTCCTAGCTGGTATAAAAGGTGGCCCTGTTGCCACTGTGAGACTTGAGATCGGGGATGTCCCCAAGACCACCTGAAGCACAGGTACCTCCCCCTCCCACGCCAACTGAGATTGCCAAAAGAGTGTCCAAGTGTATTCTTTGGAGAAACTTCAGAACAGAAAGGGAAGAGTGAGTTAGACTTCCAATAGAAAGCCTAAAACTTAGACAAGTCAACACTCCATAAGCAAGGAGAAAAGAAGAAAAACAAATCAATCAATTAAACAAGGAAGGCATCTGAAGGAGGCAAGCAAAGCAAACATTCAACACAGTGAAGAGGCATTTGGGATTCACATAGGAATACAGGCAAAAAGAAACCCACATGCCAGGGACACGAAGAAGAGACAACATGGGAAAGGTACAGGATAATTCCACACCAAGCTTTACCAACTCTGTGGAAGATTCCTGCAGTGGGATGCCCTGGGGATGGCCCAGGACACAGATATTAGAAGCAAAATTGTGAACATACTTAAAGAAACCAAATACTATAAAGAGCAAGTCAGAGAACTTAGGAGAAAGAACGAAAAACTCAAGAAGGACCTAGAGAGAGAGAATGACAAACTCCAGAAGAAAGTGGAAACACTGAAAAGATCCCATGTTGAAAAAGATAAGGAAACCAACCAGCAAAGCAAAGATCTACAGGAAGAGATTGAGAAGCTCCAAAAGGATGTGGAAATACTAAAGAAATCAGAAGACAAAATGAAAAAGGAAATCAAACATTCATCCAATCAAGAGGAAATGAATGGAAAAAGCATCAGAAGCAGAATGGAGGAAGCAGAACAAAAAATATCAGACCTGGAAGATAACACAAACAACTAAAAACCTCAAGTAAAGATCATGAAAAAATTTAAAATACACAAAAGTGGAACAACCAGGAACTGTGGGACACTATGAAAAGATCAAACCTCTGCATCATAGGAATAGAGGAAGGAGAAGAATCCCAAGAGAATGGTATTGACCAGATCTTCAACAGAGTAATAGATGAAAATTTCCCCAAACTAACAAAAAGACGAACCAATACAAGTACAAGAAGTACATAGAACTCCAAACAGACAAGATCAGAAAAAATAAACTCTCCACACAACATCATAGTTAAAACACTAGACACCCAAAAACAAAGACAAAATCCTTAAAGCCACAAGAGAAAAACAACAAGTGACCTATAAGGGGAAACCTATCAGAATTACAACTGACTACTCAGTGTAAACTACTGAAAGCAAAAGAGGAAGAGAATTGGAGAAAGAATTTCCAGTTGTTAAAAGAATGTAGATGCCAACCCAGGTTTTATACTCCAGCAGAAAATGTCGATTATAGTGAAGGAGAGCAGAAAAACTTCCATGATCATAAACAGAATGAAGAATACATGTTCGGAAACAACCCTTCAGAGAATACTTGAAGCACATTACAAGGACAGAAGAAAGGAAGCAACTATCCCCAGGCACCAAGAAAGAGAAATTTAATAAAAGCATAAACTGTAGAAGTAGAAACCTAGACCCAAACTGCAAATGGATAATAAGGGAAATGAACAACACAAACCTATCAGTATAACATTAAATATTAATAGACTAAACTCCCCAATCACAAAAACCATAGACTGTGGTAGATGGAATCCAAGAAACAGAATCCCATCGATTATGCTGTCTACAAGAAACACATATTACCTTCAAAGGGATAGGACAACACCTTAAGGATGAAAGGATGGAAAAAAAAAATTCCAAAGCAAATGGTACAAAAAGAAAGCAGGTGTTGCTATTTTAATGTCAGACAAAAGAGACTTCAAAGTAAGAAATCAAAGAGAGACAAAGAAGACCATTAGCATTTTTTCAAAAGGAACAATTCACCAGGAAGATTGCACAATCGTGAATAGATATACCAAACTCTGGTGCACCAAACTTTATAAAGATAAATTCTCCAGGACTACAAGACACAGATTAACCCCAGTACACTCAAGTAGGGGACTTCAATACCCCACTGAGCCCTTTGGACAGGTCAACAGGACAAAGAAATAAACAGAGAGACATCTGAACTGAATCATATGATTCACCAAATGGACCTCACAGACATCTACCCAATGTTCCACCTAATTACAGAGAATACCATTTTATACTCAGCCACCCCATGGAACATTCACCAAAATTCGAACACATCCAGGACACAGAAAGAAACCTCCACAAAATACAAAATGATTTGAAATAATTTCATGCATTCTATAAGACACAGTGCAATAAAGCTCACTATCAACAGCAGAGTAGTCTACTATCTACAAGAATACATGGAGACTAAACAACACACTCTTGAAATAAGGAATGGGTCAAGGAAGAGATAAAGAAAGGAATAAAAGCATTCTGGAACTGAATGACAATGATAATACAACACAACAAAGAACTATGGGACACTTTAAAATCAGTCCTAAGAGGATAGTTTTATACCTGGGTTGCCTACATTAGGAAAAACAGAAAGGCACAAGTGAATGATCTAACACTGCAGCTAAAATCACTTGAAGAGGCAACAACAGATGAACCCTAAACACAACAACAGAAGAAATAACAAAATCAGGAGCAGAAATCAATGAAATTAGAAACAAAACAATACAAAAAAATCAATGATGTCCAAAAGTAGTTCTTTGAGAGAATCAACAAGATATGAGAGACCCATCAGCCCTGTTAACCAAAAGAAGAAGGACAACTCCCAAAATCCAATGCAGTCAATGATGGAAAAGGAAATATCACAAACAGACAATGGAAAAAATCGCCAGAAAATATATGGGAATACTTCAACAAACCTTTCATTCTACTAAGTTGAAAATCTAGAAGAAATGAACATGAATAAACGAAATCCTGGGAAATCACCAAAGCTCTACCAAGAAGAGCTACGATAGCTTAAACAGACCCATAATATATGAAGAAATTGAAGATGTAATAAGAAACCTCCCAACTAAAAAGCCCAGGCCCAGTGGTTTCATGGCAGAATTCTAAAAACATTTCCAAAAAGACTTACAACCATTTATTACTCAAATTGTCTTAGAAAGGGATGCCAAACAGAGGAATTCTTTCCCAAATTAGCTTCTATGAAGCCAGCACCAATCTAATACCAACCAGGCAAGATACAAACAAAAAAAGAGAACTAAGACCCATCTCTTAAATGAACACTAGTTGCCAAATTACTAACAGTATACTGGCAATCGCATACAGACCCAGCATCAGAGATCATCCATCAATGACCAAGTATGGATCATAACCAGAGATGCAAGGATAGTTCAACATAACGAAATCAATTAAATATCATCAAGTATATATAAATGGACTGAAAGAAAAAACTACAACCATTCATCTCAATTATGCAGAAAAAGCCTTTGACAAATCTAGCATACCTTCATGCTTAAATTCCTAGAGGAATTGGGAATGGAGGGATCATTCTCACATGTAATCAAAGCCATATACAGGAACCCACAGCCAATAACATCCATAAATGGGGAAGACAGAAACATTCCCTTTAAAGGGAACTCGGGCAAGGCTGCCCCCTGTCACCACTCCTCTCAATATAGTGATTGAAACCACCTTCACTATGGGCAATAAGGCAAGAAAAGGATATTAAATGAGTTCTAATTTGAAAAAGAGGAAGTCAAGCTATCCCTGTTTGCTTGATGATATGACTTGTTTACTTAAGGGACGCTAAGAGCTCCACCAGAAAGCTCCTCAAAAGATTAAGAGCCTCGAGTAAAGTGGCAGGCTAACAAAATTAACCTAGAAAAATCCAGTAAGCCTTTCTTTACACCAAACAACCAAGCAACTGAAGAGGAATATCAAGGAGATCTTCCCACTTACAATAGCCTCAAAAAATAATAAAAATAACCTAGGAACAAACCTAATCAAAGACACCAAGATATCTACAACAAAAAATTTAAACCCTGAAGAAGAATTGAAGAAGACAATCACGAAGATGGAAAAACCTCCCATGGCTCATGGATTGGGAAAAAATAAAAAAATGTCCATTCTAAACCCAAACTCTTGTATAGATTAAATGAATCCCCCAATAAATCCCAAGAGTTTCTTCACGTGCCCGTATAAAAAAGGCCTTTAATTTCCATTTGAAAAACAAAAAGGCCGCCAAATAGCCAAAGCAACCTGAGGTAAAGAGCAATACAGGTGAGATCGCTATACCAACTCAAACCTAGTACTACAGGGCATAGTCATAAAAACAGCTTGGTACTGGCCACAAACAGACCTGTTGACACAATGGAACAAAACCCAAAGATCGCAAACTTGAGACATACAAATTTCAGCCACTCAATATTTGACAAGGGGGCCCAGAAGACACAATGGAGGAAAGGCAGCAAATCTTCGCAAGTGAGTTTGGCAAACTGGATCACCACTTGTAGAATGAACGAAATTAAACCCCTACCTAATTCCCAGTGTTGAGGGACAATGGATGCCAGCCCAGGTTACTATACCCAGCAAAAATGTCAATCATAGTGGAAGGAGAGAGGAAAATCTTCCATGACATAAACAACTTGAAAGAATACATGTCCGGAAAACCAACCCTTCAGAGAATACTTGAAGCAATCCAAAGAACAGAAGAAAGGAGCAACCAACCCCAGGCACCTAGAAGGAGAAATCAATAAAAGCATAACTGCAGAAGTAGAAACCTAAATCAAAACCGCAGATGGATAATAAGGCAAAAGGAAGCAACACAAACCTATCAGTCATAACCTTAAATATTAATGGACTAAATTCCCCAATCAAAAGACATAGACTGGGAGACTGGATTAGGAAACAGAATCCATCGATATGCTGTCTGCAAGAAACACATCTTACCTTCAAGGACAGGCACCACCTTAAAGTGAAGGGATGGAAAAAATTATTCCAAGCAAATGGTACCAAAAAGAAAGCAGGTGTTGCTATTTTAATATCAGACAAAACAGACTTCAAAGTAATAGAAATCAAAAGAGAAGAAGAGGGCCATTACATCTTTATCAAAGGAACAATTGACAATGAAAACTTCACAATCATGAATATATATGCACCAAACTCTGGTGCACCAAACTTTATAAAGACAATTCTTCAAGAAGAGGGAAGTTTACAGCCCTGAGTGCCTACATAAAAAAACAAAAACGAACAGAAAGAGCACAAGTGAACAATCTAACACTGCAGCTAAAAACACTTGAGAGACAACAACAAATGAACCCTAAATGCAGCAGAAGGAAGAAATAACAAAAATCAAAGCAGACATCAATGAAATAGAAACAAAGAAAACCATACAGAAAATCAATGAATACAAAAGTTGGTTCTTTGAGAGAATAAACAAGATAGACAGACCTCTAGCCCAGTTAACCAAAAGAAAGAAGGAACAACTTCAAATCAATAGAATTCATGATGAAAGGGGAAATATCACAACAGACAATGAAAAGATCCATACAGGAATAATTAAAAAACCTATACTCTACTAAGTTTGAAAACCTAGAAGAAATGGATGAATATCTGAAATCCTGGAATCACCAAAGCTCAACCAAGAAGATATCAACAGCTTAAACAGACCCATTAATATATGAAGAAATGGAAGATGTAATAAGAAACCTCCCAACTAAAAAAAGCCCAGGCCCAGATGGTTTCATGGCAGAATTCTATAAAACATTTCAAAAAGACTTACAACCATTTATTACTCAAATTGTTTAGAAGGATGCAAACAGAGGGAATTCTCCCAAATTACTTCTATGAAGCCAGCACCACTCTAATACCAAAACCAGGCAAAGATACAACCAAAAAAAGAGAACTATAGACCCATCTCATTAATGAACACAGTTGCCAAAATACTAAGCAAGATACTGGCAAATCGCATACAGACCCACATCAAGATCATCCATCATGACCAAGTTGGATTCATACCAGAGATGCAAGGATAGTTCAACATACGAAAATCAATAAATATCATCAAGTATATAAATGGACTGAAAGAAAAAAACTACACCATCATCTCAATTGATGCAGAAAAAGCCTTTGACAAAATCTAGCATACCTTCATGCTTAAATTCCTAGAGGGAATTGGATTGGAGGGATCATTCCTCAATGTAATCAAAGCCATATACAGGAAACCCACAGCCAATACCATCCTAAATGGGGAAATGACAGAAACATTCCCTTTAAAGGTAGAAACTCGGCAAGGCTGCCCCCTGTCACCACTCCTCTTCAATATAGTGATTGAAACACTCACTAGGGCAATAAGGCAAGAAAAGGATATTAAATGAGTACTAATTGAAAAAGAGGAAGTCAAGCTATCCCTGTTTGCTGATGATATGATTGTTTACTTAAGGGACGCTAAAAGCTCCACCAGAAAGCTCCTCAAAATGATTAAGAGCTTCAGTAAAGTGGCAGGCTACAAAATTAACCTAGAAAAATCAGTAGCCTTTCTTTACACCAACAACAAGCAACTGAAGAAGGAATTCAAGGAGATCTTCCCACTTACAATAGCCTCAAAAATAATAAAATACCTAGGAACAAACCTAATCAAAGACACCAAAGATCTCTACAACAAAAAATTTAAACCCCTGAAGACAGAAATTGAAGAAGACATCAGAAGATGGAAAAACCTCCCATGCTCATGGATTGGGAAAATCAAAAATGTCCATTCTACCCAAACTCTTGTATAGATTTAATGAAATTCCAATTAAAATCCCCAAGAGTTTCTTCACGTGCCCGTATAAAAAAGGCCTTAATTTCATTTGGAAAAACAAAAGGCCCCAAATAGCCAAAACAACCCTGAGTGAAAAGAGCAATACAGGGGGGATCGCTATACCAGACTTCAAACTATACTAGAGGGCTATAGTCATAAAAACAGCTTGGTACTGGCACAAAACAGACCTGTTCACCAATGGAACAAAACCAAAGATCCAAACTTGAGAACATACAATTTCAGCCATCTCATATTTGACAAGGGGGCCAAGAAGACACAATGGAGGAAAGGCAGCATCTTCAGCAAGTGGAGTTGGCAAAACTGGATCACCACTTGTAGAAGAACGAAATTAAACCCCTACCTCTCTTGCTCTGTACAAAAGTCAACTCCAGATGAATTAAAGACCTCAACATGAAACCCCAAACTCTGAAGGCGATAGAAGAAAAAGTTGACAGCAGAATACAAGACATGGGCATGGGAAAAGACTTCCTAAGTCAGACAGCAGCTGTGCTAGAATTAAGGTCGACAATCGACAAATGGGACCTCATTAAACTCAAAAGCTTCTGTACATCAAAAGAAACAATCAAAGAAATGAAGAGAAAACCCACCGAGTTGGAGGAAACCTTCACTGCAGATACATCTGACAAAGCATTGTTTTCCAGAATATATAAACTACTCAAAAAACAAAGGAGAAAGAAAACAAATGACCCACTCAATAGATGGAACAAAAAGCTGAACAGAGAATTCACAAGTGAAGAATTAGAGATGGCTGAGAAACATCTTAAGAAGTGTTAAACGCTGCTAATAATTAAGGAAATGCAAATTAAAACAAATTTAAGATATCATCTTACTCCAATAAGACTGGCTAGGATCAAGAAAACAAATGATACGAAGTGCTGGAGAGGTTGTGGGGAAAGGGGAACACTCATCCATTGCTGGTGGGAATGTAAACTGGTACAGCTGCTATGGAAAGCAGTGTGGAGAACCCTTGGAAGACTTGGAATGAACTTGCCACCTGACCCAGCCATACCACTCCTGGGTATGTACCCACAAGACTTATCTTACTACAGAGATACATGCACAGCCATGTTTATTGCAGCTCTCTTCACAATAGCAAGGAGCTGGAACCAAGCCAAGTGCCCCTCAACTGAGGAGTGGATAGAGAAAATGTGGTAGATCTATACAATGGAGTTTTATGTGTCAGTAAAGAAAGATGACATCATGAGCCTTGCAGGAAAATGGCTGGAGCTAGAGGACATCATGCTGAGCGAAGTAACACAGTCCTAAAAAAACAAACGACAAATGGTATCCCTCATCTGTGGATGCTAGTGCCAATTACCTAGTCATATGGCAAACTGAACAACATCAATGTCATCTGAAAACAACTATGCTGAAGAATCCCTAAAAAAATAAACAAATAAAGGAAAAAGTGAAAAAAAGAAAAAAAAAAAAAGAAATTTCCTCCACATAAAAAAACTTTTGCAAATAAAAATAGCATTTGATGTGCACAAAAGATAAATATGGACAATTAATGGTTCCTTTCTATTTGTCACTAGCCAAAACATAATAGTGGATTATCACTCATTCGCTATCCAAACCTAAGTCCCAACCGAAGCCAGACCCCGATGCAGCACCAATGGGAATGGACTCCAGGAAGAATACAAAGTAGACTCGATCTTGTAATCTTCCTAAATGAAACTCACTGTGAGAAGAATAAACAAAAGAGAATCAGTTGTCCAGAAATGTTCATGTTCACCACAAATCGATAAATGCATCTTTAAGATTTCAGTAAGATGTGAGCATTCACCAGCTAACTCAATGTAATAACATAATTAGTAAAAAACACAAAAAAAAAAGATAAATGCATCTTTAAGATTTCAGTAAGATGTGAGCATTCACCAGCTAACTCAATGTAATAACATAATTAGTGAAAAACACAAAAACACAAGAGACTTTCTAACAATGATATATAGGATTAGTACATAAAAACAGTCTCTATTATTAATTATTGGTTGGAGTATAAATCAGAAAGTCTGTCACAGCATTTGAAACATGTATTTAAAAGAATTTAAAGTACGCTATTATACTTATGTGAAATAGCCATAAGAGATAAATCCATAGAAACAGAAGAATAGAGGCTCTCATGAACTGGGAAAGGAGCTTGGGGAGAAGCAATTGAAGGATGTAGAGTTTGACTGCAAGGACTAGAAATGTTCTAAAATTATATAGTGCTGATAATTGCATAACTCTAAATTTACGAAATAATACACAGCAAATTCTGCGAATTTTATATATAATTATATATGAATAAACCTCTTATTTTAAAAAGATTATTGTAAGAATCAAAGATAATAATCTGTGTAAAATGCTGGATACAGTATTTAGTACAAAGTTAACAAGTAATAGCTATTTCTGTTTAGAATGGCTGTCTGAATATAAAGTCAATGGGAAACATGGAATACTCGATATGCTTATGGAGAGGACAAAATGATTCTAATCATGATGTGGGGTCCTGAGTTCTAGGGAAGCCTAGCCACTCTGAGGCCAGCTGAGTAGGCAATCTGTGAGTGACAGATAGCAGGTCGGTCAAAGATCATTGATTACACCTGTGCAAGGCCAGGTGTAATCAGCCTGTTTGTCATGTAGGAACAAGAACCCCTCAACATCCCAAGGATGGAAAGAGGAGGGCAGGCCTCAGCAGGGTGAAACTTGATGATAAGAAACAAATTAAGGGCCTGCTTCACCATAGAAGGTCAAATGCTTGGACCAGTGTCATGAACATGATAGTTGCTATCAAGGAAAGAAGGTAAGATTTAGAGAGGGAAGGTCTCCTTTATAGCTGAGCTTTCCATAGATTCTGAACATAGGTAATATAGTTATAACTAGTTATATAGTTATATATAGGCATAGATATATAGTTTAGAAGGAGCCCCTTTGCTGTGATAGGATCATCTATTACATGCATAATTTCCTTCTCTTAGTTACTTTTCTCAGGGCTGTGACATAAACAAGACACAACTTGAAGAAGGTCTTCTACTGGCTCACAGTTTGAGGCTGCAGTCCTTCATGATGGAGCAGTCATGGTGGCAGGAGCTGGAGGCAGAGGGTCATGTGACATCACCACTTAGAAAGCAAGGTGAAATGAATGACTATGCTTGCTGACTTTCTGTATTTTATTCAGTTCAAGATCCCAGACCACCGAACGGTACCACTTTCATTAATAAGTAACTTGTATGTTACATATAATTATATTTAAATAAACTATTCTGGTAGATCTTCTCCCCATCTTTCTAGGAACATCCTCATAGAGACATCCAGTGATACGTTTCCAAGGTGATTTTAAAATCCCATCATGTTGTCAAGATTACCCATCACAGCCCTGAAGGTACACATAACTACCAGTGGTTTATTGTGTTCTCATTAAAAAAAAAAAAAAAAGCAGGGATGTATGAAGAGATAGTTAGAGATATCAGGGAAAAAATCATTTAAAAATAACTTTTATATATCCTAAGCTGTGCATCTGGCTCACGTTGTGAAATCAGTTGGATTCTTTTCTCTAAACTTGTTCTAAGAAGTAGAGAGAGTGAAAGACAGAGACAAACGTCTTCTGTCTTGAAGACTTGGAACTGAAAGCCTTTTCAGCCTGGGTGTCCTGAGACGAAAGATAATCTGTTAATGGAAAAAAGGCATGATGTTCACTAGCACTCAAAAGAAACAGAGATCAAGTCCAAGGAGGCTGAGTGAAAGAGGCTCCTTGTGATTTTCCAGTTCCTAGTCTAGGCTCTGCTCCATTCCTGACAACTGAGTTCTCTAAATACAGGTCTATCATTACTTGAGCTATTGAGAATAAATGTCTGGTTCTGAACATCAAAACATCACTGATTCTGTACAGCCTGGTAGATGCAAGGCAGGTGGTCCCTTCCAAGAAAAATAAAAATTTGACCACCACCATCACCAACAACAGAAAAGACTGCATCAAAGAACTGACTGAAAGGGTGAATCTGGTGGGGTGGGGAGGTTGGGAGGGGGACATGGGTCTAGATTCAATTTGTAACATAATTGTGTACAAAAATATTTAAAACAATAAATTTAAAAAATAATAACTAAATAATATAAAAAAAGAAAAAGAAAAATTTGCTAAAACTATACTTCCCCAAGGTGCCCTCATGATGATGCCCCTGAGAAATTGTGTTCCCGACACATTATGAACGTTTAATATTTCAGTGCCTACTAAATGCTGAAAGAGTGGTAAGCTGGCCTGCCCCAGGGGCCGGCAGTGGGTGTACTGTTCTTTTGGAGGCAGTCTGACATTCTCCTCCAAGTTCTGTGCCTAGCTACCTGGGTTTGATTCTTATCGCCCTCTTTTGGTGATATGATCTAGGTCAAAATAACAACTTCAGTCCTTGAGATTATTATCCCAAAAAGGGACCAATAGTGGTATCTACTCATAATTTGTATAAAGATGAAACAAGATCAGTTAAAGATGCTAGAATAACTTTTGATTATTACTTTTAACATGGTATATTGTAATAGTTATCAGGTCCTTTTATTTCTGTCACCTGAATGTTTGTCACATGCAAGCAATTCTTCCACCTAGATTGCAACAATACTAGTTCCATTGAATGTCAGTGCTCTCTACAGCATATGTGCTGCTTTAAAGGTTACCCACTCCAATTTAATATCTGTATAAAACCAGACTAGTCCTTATACAATTAAAAATCACTGATGTCTCTCTTCTGTTTAAAAGCCTCAGTGACTCATTGTCAGCTTCAGTACAAGTCCCGCTCCCATGGTAGGCAAGTCCTTATTGATGTGACTGATGCATCACTATCTAGGCTCATCCCTTGTCATTTACTATCTCTGATTTTTTTTCTGCCCTTAGAAAATTCTCTTATTGAACCTTGCTAAAATGATGGAATACTCTTTGTCCTTTATTGCTTCCTACCTTCTGTTTGCCCTTCAGTTGTCACCTTTGACATCATTTCTTCTAAGAATGAACTTTGATGTCATAAGATTTGTCTTCATCCTTTACTGTAGTGTAAATAATTCAAGTTTGGGATATATACATCTATAGATATATAGATATATAGTATCTTCTACCTCCAGTACTTCAGATTGCACTTAGTGCTATTTTCCAACTGGATGAATGGTTGGATGGATGGATAAACATGAATAAGTGCAGCTTTGAGCCACATGAAGACAGTTGGAGTACAGGCTACTATGTGGGGGACAAACTCAGGTTAATACATGTAAAACTGAGTTGTTAATCCATGTGATGAGAGGGTGGAGCAGCAAAAAAGCAGATGAATATTCTAAAAAGTCCATAGACCAGATATGAGAAGATCTAGGCCGATGAAGGGAGGTACAGTGGAACAGCTCATGATTTATTTCTATGGCCTCTTGGACCTGGTTTACTTTGGGACATGGGGTTCACTTACAGAGCTGTGGAGAATAAACAGTGCCTAATAGAGAGAGACAGAGAATTTCAAACATTCATGATGTGATCAAATATGCTTTTTGAGAAAGAGGGCATTTGGGGGCATTAGAGAAGGTGATATGGAATATCAAAACTGTTGAGAGTGACAGGATTAAGAGACAACATCCCAAACTGAGTGAAATAATAAGAGTCTGGACAAAAAAGCAGACCCAGGAAGGTGCAAACAGATGCACAAAGCAACATGTCCAAATTGCTCAATGTTCATTTTCTGGGGGAATTAAGAACTTGGTTTTAAAAGGCCTTTCACATGTAAGAAGGGGTAGATGAGTCTTTGGGGTATATACTCAGGAGTGGTATGACTGGGTCAGATGGTAGGTTAATTTTTAGTCTTTTAACTCTTCTCAACACTGCTTTCCATAGTGGTTGTACAAGTTTACATTCCCACAAGCAATGGATGAGCATTTGCCTTTCCCCACAACCTCTCCAGCATCTGTCATCTTTTGTTTTCTTGATCTTAACTAGTCATATTGGAATGAGATGATATCTGAGAGTGGTTTTAATTTGCATTTTCTTAATTATTGCACATCCATGTTTATTGTAGCTCTCTTCACAATAGGGAAGAGCTGGAACCAATCCAAATACCCCTCAACAGACAAGTGGATGACAAAAATGTGGTGCATCTACACAATGGAGTACTATTCAGCAGTAAAGAAAGATGACATTATGAACTTTGCAGGTAAATGGATGGAGCTCGAAGCCAATATGCTGAGTGAAGTAATACAGTCCCAGAAAAACGGTGAATGGTTTCCCTCATTTGTGGATGCTAACACCAAATCCCCAGTTGAAAGGCAAGCTGAACAACATTATTGTTATATTTCTGTTTATCTGAAAGCAACTATATTGTTATAATATAAACCTCTCAAAGGGCTCTAGAATCCACCCACCACTTATTTTCAGACTCTGTAATCACCATATATGGGTGGGGTGTTTATATCCATATTTTAGAGTAATATAAAATTAATGGAGGAAAATGTGAATTTCTAAGCATAAAAAAAGACTGAGAGAAAGATGCAGGACAGTTATGGCAGAATGCATGATCTGGGGTGGGGTGGGGGGAAGGGAAAAGGGAATATGCCTAAACTGAATTGAAAAATGATGTCTGAAATACACAAAACATCAATAAAAAAAAAAGAAAGAAAAAAAAAAAAAAGAAAGGGTAGATGGTTCCTGTATCCTGAGGATTTTATTTGTATTTGGAGACAAAAGAAACAAAGTGTCATCTCAGCCTTATGAATCTACAGTGTCAATATACTAAAGGAAATAAAGACCCTAGATTAATTCATGAACAAGTCTTCCTTGGCTCCATCTGACTAGAACTAGAATGCTGGGCTCCGTGAACCCATTCAGACTGTCATCCCTACACTTTGTTTCAAGCCTTCATGCTCAGCTCCCCAAAGGCTCTGGTTTCTTTCTTGTCTGAAGCATAACTTTGTCACTTCATGTTAGAAGACAGACAAGAATGCAACCAGCCGCCCACCTTGCTGCAGGTGGCATGCTTTTCACACTTAACTATGGCAGGGTGCCTGGGTGAGAAGACAACTTCCTCTGAGAAGGGGTTCATAGGAGTGTGCTTCAGTGGCCTTCCAAATAAATTCAACACCTTCTCCTACAACTTTCTTTTTCCAATCTTTAAGCAAATGATTTTTGATGGAAACATTTGTTGAGTAATTAAGTATAAATTCTCCCCTGTATTATCTAACACTTATTTGGAAAATTGCCTCCAATATTTGTATAGTGAGACTTGCAGTAGAATATGCCAAAGGACTGCTCATACCTCCTGCTCCCTTCAGCTCATCTTTCTGTCTTATTGACCCCCTCCTTAAAAAAATTTTTCTTGTGGCCAGGACAGAGGGTAATTACAGTTTGTGAGTCTAGGAGAGAAGGAAGCTGAGAGGAGGGGCCCAGTGTGTTGTGAAGCCCTCGGGGATGTCACAGGACCTCTGCAATGTGAGAAGCTGAGCCCGAGAGCTTGCGTGTACTAACCTGCCTGACAGCCAAGGTCTTGTTCCTTTCAAAGTAATCTCCCCTGAGCACTCCAAGACAGGCCGGCTTAGGCGAGCTCAATCCAATTTAATGGATGATTTGACAATGGAAAATTGAGGGAAGAAGGATATGATACACGCCAGATACCAGCCCTGTGAAGCTGAACCCGTGATGCCTGCCATTCATTTACCAAGTGAGATGTGTCTGAGTTTGTCTGTGCAGGGTATGGGGCAAATTCAATAAGAGCCTATAGGAAGAAGGAAAGCCCACCTCTCCTCTGACCCTCTTTCTGACTTCTGACAGTCAGTCCCTCTCTGTCTAGCATGGCACACTTCTTTCAGATCTGCCTCTTTCCAGCCAAGTGGGACAATATCAGTGTCTGGGGTCCCCAGTCTTAGCCATCTTCACTGACAGTATCTTGTGGCTAGTGCTCTTCCTGCCACACTTCTGCTTTTGGTCATCCAACTCTAACTCCCCATTGATAGTCCCCAAATTTCACTGGTAATGAACCAACCACCCCTTCTTTGGAAGTGTCTTAACCTTTAATCTCATAACCTGCTCTCCTTAGCTCCTCACACAGCACAACCCAGCAACCCAAGCAAGTCCTGGCCTAAAAACACATTCCTTCCCATGCGTTTGGGCCAGAAAGTGTAAAATACAGTAAAACAAGAGTGTATATCACACAGTTGCTGGAACATTGAGGAATCCTTATTCTACAATAGCAAAATTTGTTATCAACAGGAAAAATGTCAGGAGAGTGAAGTAATTCAGCTGTGCTTTCTCAGACAAGTAAAACCAAATTTCAAAAGCACACCCCCTTTAGTCATTTAAGCAAACAGAAAGGCCTACTAACAATTTACAGAGAATTCTACTTGATCGTATTATCTCACTTTAATTATTTGTGATTTGGCACTAATGACCAATTCTAAATGCTTTTTATGGTGTGTTATGAATGGTTATAGCAATTTCAGTTTAAAACACCTGTTTTGCAAGATGTACCATATTGCAGCATTCTTTAAAGTCTTACCATTAAAATTCTTATATTTAATTGTGCTTTATCATACTTAGAAAGTATGTGCATTTGAAAGTTATTAATTTGGCTGGAAGTTTTATTATGATTAACTTCAGAAATAATTGATTATATTGCAGAGATCAATCCAATATTTCATGACCTTTTATGTAATTATATTTATAAATTCACCTCAAAGAATATGAGTTTTCTATATGGAAAGACAAGGAGTAATCTCTAAGGTTCAGCATTAAATGCCAGAACATACTATGCCAAAGTTTATTTTTAAAATAATACAGATATCTGTAGTGTGATATGATGTAGCATGTGTTTGTGTGTGTGCGCAATATTTTTCTCATAGAAGTTAGTGAAATTCTGTCATAAAATTCTCAGTTGTTTATTTCTGGAAACTTCTCTAGGTTCTCTTTCTTCAATTAGTACCTGTCCTTTGTTTCTATAGCTTTAGGTGAATTTTCAGGTCTTTGCTTAGTGTCTTTCATCAGGAGACATCTGCTAAGCCTTAGCTCCAGGGAATGAAATACTTTGCCATGTGAGAAGTGTCCCTTCCCACATCTCAGGGGCCAGAGTCACACAGGCAAGCTCTCTTCACACCACTCTTCAAAACCAGCAGAAGTACTTCAGGGCAGTAACACAGGCAAGAAGGCAGTGAAGGATATCTGGCTGTTTACACTCACAGTCCTGATCTCACTCAGTTTGCTCATTATTATGAGTCTAGAGAAGACAAGTTGAGAAGGGAGGGTCTGTGTTGCCTTGGGTAACTGAAGAACAAAGGCCTGCTATCACCTGCCTTTGCTGAAAACGTAAAAGACTTTGTTATCTTCTCCTGGCTAAAATCATACTTTTGCTCTAATGGAAAAGCTTGGGAAACAAGGCTTCAAGGAGTCTCAGAGGAAGATGGTCAAACAGCAGGAAGAGGGCACTAGAAGCACAGAGTTCTTGGGAAGGGCACAGAGTGAAGATAGGGCATCCTCAGACCACTCGTGCTCTCTCTCTGCTAGAGTGAGGCTAGCTCACCACTTCTAACTAGGAAAGGCTTTGTGGCATTCATCCATAGAACATGGGAGGAGGAGTAAGCTGGGGCTGAAACTATAGGGCAGGGCAACCCTGAAGAGTGTATTTAACTTCCTGTGTAATTATTTTTGTGTTTATGCTAAATTGCTTGGGAGATAACACTAGGCCAGCAAGCACTCAGTTGTTACAAAGATTATTAAGATGACATGCTTATTTGACAGAAAACAGCCAATGGAGATTGTAAGAAGGATCAACCCCCTGCCCATCACACTGGCATATCCACTGGGCAGTGTGATTTATACAAGCATACAAGTAGTTGCAGAGCACAGCACAGCTGGCAGCAGGATTGCCACTTCTGAAACAGCTGTCAGGACAATGCACCTGCCAGGTACATGTAACTCATTCTTAAAATTTTCATCCCCAAGAGCAGCGGCCATAATGCTCCCTCCCTATGGGGGAGCGGGGGTATTTACGGCAGAAGCAGAAATGGGAAAAAGAGACATAAACTCACCACATTTTTTTTTTTTTTGGTCTTTTTGAGACAGGGTCTCCCTGTAGCCCCAGCTGTCCTGGAACTCACCTTGTAGACCAGGCTGGCTTTGAACTCACAAAGATCCGCCTGCCTCTGCCTCTCAAGTGCTAGGATTAAAGGCTTGCGCCACCACACCCAGCTTTTTTTTTTTTTTAACTCACCACATTTTTAAGTTGCTTTGATTGGATGCAGTATATCAGTGGTTACTACACTTATAGTGTCCAAATGCAGCAAAATCACTTTATATGCAATCATCAGATTCAAATGGATTCAATCTAACATTCTACATAGTAGAATATTATTCGCTGCATGAAATCAGCAGCTACTGCAGATTAATTGACTCGCTGATATTCAAAAGCAGCTATCATCATAATCCTTAAAATAAAGCATATCACTGTCCTAGGCTGGATTTTCCTAAAGCAGATCTAGAGTCAGATTTGAACACAAGTAGTTAGTTTGGGTGGTGATCATAGGGAGTCCCAGTAGGAGGTAAGGAATTAAAAACTAGAAGAAGACTGTGAATCGGGTCCTATGTCTGAGAACAACTGTGGCTGGGTTCACCAGTTGGGTGGGAGACATGTAGAATGCGCCATAGAAACAGCTCCTTCTGTGGGGTATGAAGGATAGATTATTTATCCAATGATTCTCATCCACCAGGGATGAAAGTCTGTCCTGGAGGGCACTTTACACCTGTGAAGACAAAACCCTCAGTAGAACAGCAATCAGTAGAGACCACCTTCAGAGCTGATACAGGAACACCAAAGGATTGTGGGAGAAGGACAACAACATCTACCATAGCAAGGCCATTAGTGCCCCAAATATAGCCCAGAGCACAGAAGATTAAGTAGAATTTAATTATAAGCCACAGTTTTCACTATGACTGTAAAATTCCTACACATACTCTTAGGTGCTCAGGTCACAAGAGCACATGGTTCAGTGAGTTTTCCAAGGTTAAGTAAAAGTCACTAGTTCAGATTATGTCAATAGTGCCAAGTCCTTATCCAAGCATAAGCCAGAAGGATACTTGCCTTAAAATTCACACCAACAGACATCTAGAGCCATAAATTTGACTTCATAGGCCTTAACATATATGACAAAATGAACGAATCAGGAGGGGGTCTATGGGAGGGTGCAGGTAGTGGAGGGGAATCTACATATGATTAAGATGTATTATATGAAATACACAAAAATTCAATAAAAAAAATAAATGTTGAAAAATTCAACTATATGCAAAAGCCAAAGGCTAAGGGATCAGTTACAAAGGAACAGCATTAAAGCTAACAGATCAGTAGGCAATCGAATAACTGCCTCGATCATGATCAAGCCAGATGCTATATAGGGCCCTTAAATCTCAGTAGCTCGGTGTGAGAATTGTTTATTAATCATTGAAAACCTAAAGCTTTTCTCAAGTTTAAGCTATGTTCCTTCAGCACACGTCCTTACAACTACCTCTGATAACTAGGGATATAACAGAGGAGAGATGGAATGCGGAAGTATCGTGGGGCAGGCCGGGAAATGGCACGAGTGTTCTTAGCCTACCTAGTGGTGGTATATTGCTCACCTGTGTGAGGAGGGGGCTGGAAAATGTTCTCTGGTTGAGAAGGAACATCTGTCAGCTTCTATGCTGTGAAGAGGAGCATGAGACTTTAGTAGAGCTTTCCACACGACCACACAAACCAAATCTAACCAGTTCAATAAAACAAGGCAGTATTGGACAAAGTAGCCCATGTTACAACTCTGAAGCCAACCAGAGTACAGATCAAAGTCCTCTGGAGTAGCCATGCCTGCCGGCTGGGGTCATAACCCACTTAATTACAGTACAGGGTTTAAATGATCGTGGGGAAAACTGAGCAATGAGAGACAGAATCCTAGCATGAAAGCCAGGATGTTTTTTTTCCTGTCTCTTTCTCTCATCTAAGGAAGGGCTGTCTGGCACAAAACTCAATCCAAATTTAAATTCTACTTAATATCACCAATAAAATTTTCATTGGACTTGTTCTGCATTCAGTGATAAAAGCAACATACAATTATTTTCGATTGGACCAATGAGATTGTGCAGGGAAGTCTCTGAAGATCGTCTGCTGAGTGCCAGTTGTTAATGAATCCCATTTGTCTTTCTTGATTAAGTCTGCTATTACCCCCGTTTAGTCCTGTCACCAACCCTTTAGCAAGAATTTTCATATCACTGTTTAGATGAGAAATTAGCCTATGCAAGCAGCACTCATCCATCAGGAGGCTGTTTATTTAATATAGTTTACAGCTTATGAGTTCAAAAACTGTAGCCTCATACATGAGAGATGGATCATTGTCCCAGACAGACAATCAGGGGCTTCAGTTCACTTGACAGGCAAGGAGAAACAGCTCTAACTGAAAGACTTGGAGAAGGTCCGTAATCACAACCCTGCAATGTGGTGCTAGCAGGCTACCTCCCCAGATGAGGGAATCTCCTTTAGTGTAAGCAAGTAGCAACAGCTTTGGTTTGGGGACCTAACCACGCTTCCTTCCAACATTGTGACCTAAGATCAAAAATTAAATTTTAGAACAGACTCAGTCCTTGTGATGGCAAATCATTTTATTACATGTGATATCTTAAAAAATATCATGTATAGATTATTTACCTAATTATTTAAATCATAAAGAAAAAGATGTTCAACAAAAACATTTGTTAATCTGGGCTAACTGTGTGGCCTTAAACATCTAAAAGGAAAGTATAACCAGAAATAAATTAAAAAAAGGCCTGAGAAATTGTACTTCAGTTATAAAACTTGAGATCTTAGTAAAAAGACAAAAAAATAAAATAAAAAAAAAAGATGTTCTTAAAAAACTAGCTTTTCAGAGTATAGTGGAGTTTGCACTGAGGGGTCAATGCAAACTATCAGAGAAGAAAACAAACATATTCTGTATGTCTTAGCTGTCTTGCATAAATAATACCTGCTTGCGGCTAGAAAGATAGCTCTATGGCTAAGAGCCTTTGCTGTTCTTCCAGAAGACCAGAGTTCAGTTCTTAGCACTCATTTCGAGAGTCTTACAACTGCCTGTAACTCTAGCTCTAGGGAATCCAATGCCTGCTTAAGGTTTCTGTGGGCACCAGCACACACATGCCACATACTTGTACAGACAAACATATACTCCCAAATAAAAATAGAAGTAAATATACATATGTATTCAGACAGCTATATAAATATAGAAATTGCATTGCTCTCTACTAATGATCTAGAGATTTAGAAGAGCCAAATTGGTTCTTAGTTGTTTGATATCAAAACTTAAAAATTTTTTTAAGAATTTTATTTCAGGGAGCGGGAAAGATGGAGCGGGCATGAAGAGCACTGGCTGGCTGCTCTTGCATAGGAACCGGTGCAATTCCCAGCACCTACATGGTGGCTAACAACCATCCATAACTCCAGTTCCAGGGAATCAGACACCCTCTTCTGACTTTCACTGTCCCAGCATGACATGGGTACACCTACCTACATGTAGGCAAAACACTCATACACATAAAATAAAATAATAAATTGAATAATTTTTTGAGACAGGGTCTCCCAGTAGCCCCAGCTGTCCTGGAACTCACTATGTAGACCAGGCTGGCATTGAACTCACAGAGATCCACCTGCCTCTGCCTCCCAAGTGCTGGGATTAAAGGCTTGTAACACCATGCCCTGAAAATTTGAATAATTGAAGTAAAGAATTGTAGTTCATAGCATAATGTATGTAACAAACCAGACTTAGGGAGAAGGTCCCCATAATACTTCCTCATTTAGAGCTATCACTCTGAAGTCATTTTTCTCATAACCCATCTTATTTTCCACACCAACAGCTTAATAATGAAGTGTTGCCTGTGCATTGAGTAAGTTTAGAGAGGCAGTAGTTAGCACGCATTGATGTGGAGCCTTCAATGCTGTTTCCATCCTTTCATCAAATCTTAGAAAAGGCTTGTGGGCCAGAGAATACTGACAATCATCAAAGCACAGATGCTTTCCTGCCTCCATTGTCCCTGTGCCACTATTTGGAGCCACATAATTCCAACTGTCACCATCTCTTTTGAAATTCTTCAAGTTCTTGTGAAGTATTGATCCCTGTTTTAAATAATCATCTAGTTTTTACCTCAGAATTATATTTTTTTTCTTTTTTCTGAGACAGGTTCTCCCAATAGCCCTAGATGGCCTGGAACTCTGTAGACTAGGCTGGCCTTGAACTCACAGAGATCCACCTGCCTCTGACTCCCGAGTGCTAGGATTAAAGGTTTGCACCACCACAAAAAATTATTTATTTTATGTCTAGATTGGAGTAGGCTTTTCCAAAAAAAATGGTTTGATTTAAACCCATTCATTAATATTATATTTTTAGTTGTTATCTAACAGAAATGAAAGCTCACCGTGAGAAGACAATCACATAGCATGGAGGTGCTTAAAAAAAGACGACCCCTCCTCAGCTCATCACATGTTATGAACATCTATCTTCAAGGTCAGTGTTCAGCCTTTAAGCCATTTTTACAATGCTCAGCGATGCCTAGCAGTAAACAGAGATCATGCTGCATAGGCTGTCCTAAAATGTTATTTCTTTGTTTCTTTTTAGTTCTTTATGTGTATAATTGTTATGCCTGCATGTATGTAAGTGCACTCCTGTTATGCAGTACCCATAAGAAGAGGGTGTCAGATCCTTTGGAATTGGAGTTACAGATGATTGTTAGCCACCAAGTGGGTGCTGGGAATCAAATCGGGTTATTCTACAAGAGCAGCCAGTGCCCTTGACCACTGAGCCATCTCGCCAGCCTTTGTAATTTTCTTTTTTATACAACATATATCATAAGCAGTCTTCCACTTCAACATAGTCACACCAATGTTCTCAAAGTTCTTTTGCCCACTGAGCCATCACACCTGGCTCTAAATAAGGTTTTTATTGGGTGCTAAGTAGATGAGATACTTTACTAAAACACTCCTCTATTGAAAAGCATTTAAGGGTCTCAATAGTTTTGCTGAAGGAAGCCTGCATTGGACAGCATTTGACTTTTTTTTCTCTTACATTTGAGCGCACTTCAGATTGGTTGATTAGCATTCTGAAAGTTCCACTGACAGATCTCCCTAAGATAAAGTAAAACTGAACACCATTTTGCTCACTTAAACACACTATGAAGTTCAGTTTTTCTACAGGGTGATATTCTTGAGATAGATTCCTCTAACTCATAATGAATGGAAATTCAAATACAGCACAGAACAAAAAAATGTTTAAAGTCAGAATACATCCAATACCTCAACTGCCTACGTTTTTTGCTTTGCTAAGCTAAGCTATTTCCCAACTGTCTGAATGTAAGAAAAATTCAAATAGATATTTCAGGAGATTGGACAGTGCTCACTGTACTCTGAAAAAATACAAAGAAGCAAATCAAAGAGTTTAGTCTTGAGCCTTCTTATCTGCTTCTGTCAGGACATGATGGGCTGTGATAAAATAATGAATGTATTTGGGGAGCCCATTGTTTTATCCCAAGGATTTATTTCTTACCAAGACTACATGATCATTTCAGGTCAGCAGAATCCTCTGTTCCACATGGACACCTAGAGACAGACTGATAGAAAGTCATCTCTTCATGACAACTTTTAGACCACATGGTTGTTTCATCACTGTGGCAGCAGAAGAGCACTGGAGAATTGTGTCGGCTGTTTGTTTCTATACTTTAACTACAGCATAAGGAAATATTTTCTTTAGTATCTAAGTTAGAATTCTGAATGCTCATACCCAGGGACTCTTGTGTCTAACACTGCTGCTTCTGTGCTAGTGAATGAGTCATCAGCATCTCTGACAGCAATGCTCAGACTTGGGAGTCCCCATAATAATACTTTCTTGCACAATTGGCTTAGCTGGTCCCATTTTTGCCATCTTTTGTCACTACTTCGCTTAACATAGGTTAATTGAAAAGGCCTTTGGATTTTTCTCTAGATATAAGAATATTCTATCTCCTCAAAAATCACACTGTAAATAGATTTTCTACACAATCAAGCTATTCCTGTTCCTTAGAAATCCAGCATTTTTCAGTTCCATTCACAGGATGGCATAGTTAATAGAGGAATCCAGCCACATTCCTTTTTGAAGACTCTGCAAAGTTCTAGAGATGTCTTGAAATTGTGGCCCAAGAATTCATGTGTCTAAGCTTGGTCCTTGGCGTAATGGTATCCAAGGTGGCATTTGAGGCAACTTTGAAAAGTTAAGGGTTACAAGGGACTTGTTAGCTTAGAAAAGAATTAATGTAGTTCTCATGAAAATGATTGTAGAAAACAGAAAGCCTGTCTTCTCTCTAATTGTTTCTATCAACCTGACTAACCATGTGATATATTTCTCTTCCATCTGATACTACTACAATCCTATCTGTTATACTCTAAAGTGGCCAGGTCTTTACCAGAACTAAGCCATGCCTGCAGTACTATAGAACTCTGAACCAAATAACACTGTTTTCCTTGTAAAGTACCCATTCAGAGATATTCCATTATAGTAACAGAAAACATACTAATGTAGACCTGTAATGTACAGTTGTAGGAGTCGGGGCAGAGGACAAGGCAATGCCTCTCCTCCTTAAAACCTCCTGATTCTCATGTAAATCCCTGAATAGAAATGAATGTCAATGAAAGGGCAAAGCCTCCCTCTACTCTGTATTCCCTAAAGTCCTTTGCCCAAGTATGTTGTTAGTATGTGAATATCTCTTTCCTCACTTGGTGTCTGCACACCTCCAGACCTTTGCCACTGCTACAATGAAAGTCCATAGAGTTTCATCAGCATTATCATTACATGCAAATAATTGGAATGTATAGCAAATTTCAATTAGAAAGCGTCTTTATTTTTCTATGTCTTCATAATTAGAAATAAAAAATTCTAATCATTCATTTCAAGAACTCTGAAGCCCCAACCTTAGTTGAGGAACTATTGGACAGATGACTACTGGGAGAGGGAGAGTTGGCTTTCTTTAAGGGACTGATGCTACATTGCTTGTCCGGATCCCAGTGGATGGATACACACCAAGGAACATTTGAGAGCACAAACTTGGCTCCATAGGCCTTAACATAGAGAATGTATGAAATCCAGGGTGGGGGCAGGGTATCATAGAAGGGTACAGACACGGGAGGGGTTTAAATATGAACAAGATGTATGAAATTCACAAAAATTCAATAAAAAATCTTCCATAGTTTTTATTAAAAATAAGAAATTGATAAGACCCTTTGATTTTAAATAATCCAAGAATTATTTATTTTAAATGTCTTTAATTTTTGTTTTAAAATTATGTATCTTGTTGATATCAGGTGATGGGTTTGACTATAATATATTGGGCAATTTCCTTAAATGTATGCTTTCTAATGATATATTTCAAAGCAATGGGTGCTTGTGAGATACAGAGTCAGAATTAGTAAAATGATAATAAAGATAATTGTGATGGTTAATCCTGGCTGTCAACTTGACTGGACTAAGGAACAAATAAGAGAAAAAGGGTCTTCTGATTGGACCGCCTCAACCCGGATGGCCCACCCCAAATGTGGGCGTTACCTTCTGCCAGCAGGCGGTATTTAAGGCCAAGGCAGAAGGAGCTGGTCCCTTTTTCTCCTGCGGCTTGCCTCTCTCATCTGGTGAGTTTGTCTTACTGCTGTGATCAACCTTTCGGATCCCAGCGTGTACCGAGACCGGCAGATCTCCTGGAATCCATTTGGGCCTTCAGCACTGGATTGGGACTACTGAGACATCCAGCCTTGCAGACTGAGCAGTTCCCTGGATTCTCGTCTTGGCCTTTCCAGTGTGGTGCAGCTACTGTTGGAATCCTTGAACTATGTCACGTGAGCAAATCAATAAATTGTATATAGCTATATATATTCATCCTGTTGCTTCTGTTTCTTTAGAGAACCCTGACTAATACAATAATAAAGACATATTGCTGATACTGCTTCTCCCCCAGATTCCTTAGGCATCTATTAGTGGGAGATCTTGGTCAGCCTCCCTTCACTTTCTCCATTCCCAAACACTTCTTTAAGGAACTTAGACATGAGGACAGATCCATCCATGCTGGCCAGGCTGGTGTCCAGATTACCAATGCCTGCCTGGAACATGACATCCAGCCTGATGGCCAGATGCCAAGTAACAAGACCATTAGTGGGAACAGATGACTCCTTCAACATTTTCTTCAGTGAGACAAGTGCTGGAAAGCCCAGGGCAGTGTTTGCAGACCTGGAACCTAATGTCATTGATGCACTTCCCACTGGTACCTACTGCCAAGTCTTCCTCCCTGAGCAGCTCACCACAGGCAAAGAAGATGCTACCAATACCTATGCCCATGGACACTGCACCCTTGTCTTGGGCTGAATTCACAAGTTGGCTGATCAGTGCACAGGTCTTCAGGACTTCTTGGTTTTCCACATCTTCATTGGGGAAATTGGCTCTGGGTTCACCTCCCTGCTGATGGAATGGCTCTCTGTTAATTACAGAAAGAAGTCCAAGCTGGAGTTCTCCATCTAGCCAGCACGCCAGATTTCCAGCCCTGTGTTTGAGCCATACAATTCCATCCTCACCACTGATACCACCTTGGAGCATGTTGTTTGTGCCTTCATGGTAGACAACGAGGCCACCTATGGCATCTGTCATGGAAACCAGGATACTGAGCACCAAACCTACACTAACCTTTACCACCTTAGTCAGCTTGTGTATTCCATCACTGTTTCCCTGAGATTTGATGAAGCCCTGAATGTAGATCTGACAGAAGTCCAGACTAACGAGGTGTCCTACCGCCAAATCCACTCTCCCCTGGCCACATATACCCCTATAATATCTGAGGATAAAGCCTACCAGGAGTAGCTTACAGTAGCAGAGATCACCAATGTCTTTAAGCCAGCCAATTGCATGCTGAAATGTGACCCTCACCATGGTAAATACATGGCTCGCTGCCTGTTGTACCATGATGTGTTTCCCAAGGATGTCAATGCTGCCATTGCCACCATTAAGACCAAGAACAGCATCCAGTTTGTGAACTGGTGCTCCACTGGCTTCAAAGTTCTCATTAATAACCAGCTTCCCATTGTGGGACCTTGTGGATCCCAGGCCAAGTTACAGAGAGCTGTGTGTACGCTAAGCAACACCACAGCCATTGCTAAGGCCTGGGCCCTCCTAGACTGCAAATTTGACCTAATGTATACCAAATGTGCCTTTGTGTAATGGAATGTTGGTGACGGCATGGAGGAAGGGGAGTTCTCTGAGGCCTGTGAGGACGTAGCCCCCTAGAGAAAGATTATGAGGTGGTTATAGGAGATAGTGCTGAAGGAGATGATGAGGGTGAAGAGTAATAGGCCATATGCTACAATTTCATTGTCTTAGAGTTCAAACGTGTGTGTGTATATGTGTGTGTGTGTGTAATTGTCTGTCCTAAGATATCAATAAAGGTGGTGCTTCCACTATAAAAAAAGACATATTGCTATTTAAACACAAGACATATACTGAAACTCTTTAAAAAACATTGGTAACTTTAAAGATATTTTAAAGATTTTTTAAAGATATTTTAAAGATATTTTAAGAGCCAGGCATGGTAGTACATGCCTGTAGTACCAGCACTTGGGAGGCAGAAGCAGGTGGATCTCAGTGAGTTCAAGGCCAGCCCAGTCTACATAGTGAATTCCAGGACAGCTGTGGCTACAGGGAGACCTTGTCTCAAAAACATTATTTATATATATATATATACGCAGGCTGGAGAGATGGCTTAGCTGTTAAGAGCTCTTGCTGCTCTTGTAGAAAATCCAGGTTCAGTCCCCTGCATCCACATGGCAGCTAAAAACTGTTTGTCACTCCAATTTCAGGAGATCTGAGACCCTCTTCAGGCCTCTGCAGCCATCGCATAACATGGGTTTATTTACACACACACAGGCAAAACACTTCATACAAAATTATTTTAAAAATAAAAAAAGTTAAGACATATATTATTTCTATCATGCATATGCATGCATATCTATGTGTGCACATGTGAGTGTAGTGATTAAGGAGAGTAAAAGAAGGTATCAGATCTCTGGAGCTAGAGTTACAGATGGTTGTGAGCTGTCTGATATGGGTGTTGAGATCCAAACTAGGGTCCCTGGGAAAGCAGTACAAAATCTCAACTGTTGGGTCATCTCTCCAGTCCCAATTTTCTTTCTTTTTTTTTATTTATTTATTTTTTTTATTGATGCTTTTTGTATTTCATACATCATTTTCCAATTCAGTTCAGGCATATATTCCCTTCCCTTCCCCCCACCCACCCCTACCCATCCCAGATCATGCATTCTGCCGTAAGTTTTCTGCATCTTTCTCTGCTTTTTTGTTTGTTTTGTTTTCATTTTTTTTTAACAATAAGTGATAATTTGTGAGTACAACCATCCTTCATGTAAAACCAATTTGCAAGCAGTTGTGCCCAAACCCACACAGCTCATGGGTCCCACCATCCAGCAGGGGAGGCTCGTATGTCCAATCAAGTTGATCAAAGGAGTGTCCAGTCTATATTGTTGTAGTTTCACCATTAACCCCAATCAAAGCCCTTACATTCTACCACGGCCCCTCTTCCGCAGATTGTTCCCTAGGCTTAGAAAAGGGGCACAGGTGGATGAGAAGCAAAACACTCTACTTTCTCTGAAGCTGATGTCTTGGTCTCTAGTCAGTTCTGGCTGTTTTCTTTCATGGGCTGCCAGCTTGTCCAGGCATAACCTTTCGATCCTACTAATGAAGCACATGCAACTAGATATTTAGGTATTAAACAGTATAATATATAGCCTTTCGATCCTACTAATGAAGCACACACAATTAGATATATAGGTATTTAAACAGTACTAATCGTTATGGTAGGTTTCTTTGAAACTACAACAATATAGACTGGACACTCATTTGATCAACTTGATTGAACATACAAGCCCCCTCCCTGGTGGATGGTGGGACCCATGAGCTGTGTGGGTTTGGGCACAACTGCTTGCAAATTGGTTTTACATGAAGGATGCTTGTACTCACAAATTATCACTTATTGTTAAAAAAAATGAAAAAACAAAACAAAAAAGCAGAGAAAGATGCAGAAAACTTACNACATGTAAGAAGGGGTAGATGAGTCTTTGGGGTATATACTCGGGACTGGTATGATTGGGTAGATGGTCGGTTATTTTTGTCTTTTAATCTTCTCAAACCACTACTTCCTATGGTTGTACAAGTTTACATTCCCACAAGCAATGGACGAGCCTTTCGCCTTTCCCCCCAACCTCTCCAGCAATCGTCATCTTTTGTTTCTTGATCTTACCCAGTCAAATGGAATGAAGATGATATCTGCGAGTGTTTTTTTTAATTTGCTTTCTTATTATTGGCCCATCCATGTTTATTGTAGCTCTCTTCCAATAGGGAAGAGCTGGAACCCATCCAAATACCCCTCAACAGGCCCCGTGGATGACCCAAAAATGTGGTGATCTACACAATGGAGTTACTATTCAGCAGTAAAGAAAGAGGACATTATTGAACTTGCAGGTAAATGGATGGAGCTCGAAGCCAATATTCTGGTGGAAGTAATACAGTCACAGAAAAAAAAAAAAAATGGTTTCCCTCATTTGTGGATGCTAACACCAAATCCCCAGTTAAAGGCAAGCTGAAAAAAATTAATGTTATATTACTGGTTATCTGCACGCAACTATATTGTTATAATATAAACCTCTCAAAGGGCTCTAGAATCCACCCACCACTTATTTTCAGCTTGTGTACTCACATATATGGGGTGGGGGGGGCTGGGTGTTTCTATCCCATATTTAGATTAATATAAAATTAATGGAGGAAAATGTGAATTTCTACGCATAAAAACAACTGGAGAAAGATGCGGGACCGTTATGGCAGAATGCATGATCTGGGGTGGGTGGGGGAAGCGACACGGGAATATGCGTAAATTGAATGAAAAATGATGTCTGAAATTACACAAAACATCATAAAAAAAAAAGAAAGACAAAAAAAAAAAACGAAAGGGTAGATGGTTCCTGTATCCTGAGGATTTTATTTGTATTTGGAGACAAAAGAAACAAAGTGTCATCTCAGCCTTATGAATCTACAGTGTCAATATACTAAAGGAAATAAAGACCCTAGATTAATTCATGAACAAGTCTTCCTTGGCTCCATCTGACTAGAACTAGAATGCTGGGCTCCGTGAACCCATTCAGACTGTCATCCCTACACTTTGTTTCAAGCCTTCATGCTCAGCTCCCCAAAGGCTCTGGTTTCTTTCTTGTCTGAAGCATAACTTTGTCACTTCATGTTAGAAGACAGACAAGAATGCAACCAGCCGCCCACCTTGCTGCAGGTGGCATGCTTTTCACACTTAACTATGGCAGGGTGCCTGGGTGAGAAGACAACTTCCTCTGAGAAGGGGTTCATAGGAGGTGCTTCATTGGCCTCCAAATTAAATTCAACACCTTCTCATCAACTTTTCTTTTTCCCAATCTTTAAGCAAATGATTTTTGATGGAAACATTTGTTGAGTAATTAAGTATAAATTCTCCCCTGTATTATCTAACACTTATTTGGAAAATTGCCTCCAATATTTGTATAGTGAGACTTGCAGTAGAATATGCCAAAGGACTGCTCATACCTCCTGCTCCCTTCAGCTCATCTTTCTGTCTTATTGACCCCCTCCTTAAAAAAATTTTTCTTGTGGCCAGGACAGAGGGTAATTACAGTTTGTGAGTCTAGGAGAGAAGGAAGCTGAGAGGAGGGGCCCAGTGTGTTGTGAAGCCCTCGGGGATGTCACAGGACCTCTGCAATGTGAGAAGCTGAGCCCGAGAGCTTGCGTGTACTAACCTGCCTGACAGCCAAGGTCTTGTTCCTTTCAAAGTAATCTCCCCTGAGCACTCCAAGACAGGCCGGCTTAGGCGAGCTCAATCCAATTTAATGGATGATTTGACAATGGAAAATTGAGGGAAGAAGGATATGATACACGCCAGATACCAGCCCTGTGAAGCTGAACCCGTGATGCCTGCCATTCATTTACCAAGTGAGATGTGTCTGAGTTTGTCTGTGCAGGGTATGGGGCAAATTCAATAAGAGCCTATAGGAAGAAGGAAAAGCCCCCTCTCCTTTGACCCTCTTCTGACTTCTGACAGTCCGTCCCTCTCTGTCTAGCATGGCACCAAACCCCTTCCTCTTCAGACTGCCTCTTTCCAGCCAAGGGGACAATATCATGTCTGGGGTCCCAGTCTTAGCCTCTTCACTGACCGTTCTTTGGCTAGTGCTTCTGCCACACTTCTGCTTTGGTCATCCCAACTCTAACACTCCCCATTGATGTCCCCAATTTCACTTGGTAATGAACCACCCACCCCTTCTTGGACGTGTTTAACCTTTAAATCTCATACCTGCTCTCCTTAGTCCTCACCCAGCAACCCAGCAACCCAAGCCAAGTCCTGGCCTAAAAAACACATTCCTCTCCCCTTGCGTTTGGGCAGCAAGTGTAAAAAACAGTAAACAAGAGTTGTAATCACACAGTTGCTGGACACATTGCGGAATCCTTATTTCTTATCAATAGCAAAATTTGTTATCAACAGGAAAAATGTCAGGAGAGTGAAGTAATTCAGCTGTGCTTTCTCAGACAAGTAAAACCAAATTTCAAAAGCACACCCCCTTTAGTCATTTAAGCAAACAGAAAGGCCTACTAACAATTTACAGAGAATTCTACTTGATCGTATTATCTCACTTTAATTATTTGTGATTTGGCACTAATGACCAATTCTAAATGCTTTTTATGGTGTGTTATGAATGGTTATAGCAATTTCAGTTTAAAACACCTGTTTTGCAAGATGTACCATATTGCAGCATTCTTTAAAGTCTTACCATTAAAATTCTTATATTTAATTGTGCTTTATCATACTTAGAAAGTATGTGCATTTGAAAGTTATTAATTTGGCTGGAAGTTTTATTATGATTAACTTCAGAAATAATTGATTATATTGCAGAGATCAATCCAATATTTCATGACCTTTTATGTAATTATATTTATAAATTCACCTCAAAGAATATGAGTTTTCTATATGGAAAGACAAGGAGTAATCTCTAAGGTTCAGCATTAAATGCCAGAACATACTATGCCAAAGTTTATTTTTAAAATAATTACAAGATATCGTAGTGTGATATGATGCGCATGTGTTTGTGTGTGTGCCGCAATATTTTTCTCATAGAAGTTAGTGAAATTCTGTCATAAAAATTCTCCGTTGTTTATTTCTGGACAACTTCTCTAGGTCTCTTCTTCAATTAGTTACCTGTCCTTTGTTTATATAGCTTAGTGAATTTCACGGTCTTGGCCTTCGTGTCTTTCATCAGGAGACATCTGCTAAGCCTTAGCTCCAGGGAATGAAATACTTTGCCATGTGAGAAGTGTCCCTTCCCACATCTCAGGGGCCAGAGTCACACAGGCAAGCTCTCTTCACACCACTCTTCAAAACCAGCAGAAGTACTTCAGGGCAGTAACACAGGCAAGAAGGCAGTGAAGGATATCTGGCTGTTTACACTCACAGTCCTGATCTCACTCAGTTTGCTCATTATTATGAGTCTAGAGAAGACAAGTTGAGAAGGGAGGGTCTGTGTTGCCTTGGGTAACTGAAGAACAAAGGCCTGCTATCACCTGCCTTTGCTGAAAACGTAAAAGACTTTGTTATCTTCTCCTGGCTAAAATCATACTTTTGCTCTAATGGAAAAGCTTGGGAAACAAGGCTTCAAGGAGTCTCAGAGGAAGATGGTCAAACAGCAGGAAGAGGGCACTAGAAGCACAGAGTTCTTGGGAAGGGCACAGAGTGAAGATAGGGCATCCTCAGACCACTCGTGCTCTCTCTCTGCTAGAGTGAGGCTAGCTCACCACTTCTAACTAGGAAAGGCTTTGTGGCATTCATCCATAGAACATGGGAGGAGGAGTAAGCTGGGGCTGAAACTATAGGGCAGGGCAACCCTGAAGAGTGTATTTAACTTCCTGTGTAATTATTTTTGTGTTTATGCTAAATTGCTTGGGAGATAACACTAGGCCAGCAAGCACTCAGTTGTTACAAAGATTATTAAGATGACATGCTTATTTGACAGAAAACAGCCAATGGAGATTGTAAGAAGGATCAACCCCCTGCCCATCACACTGGCATATCCACTGGGCAGTGTGATTTATACAAGCATACAAGTAGTTGCAGAGCACAGCACAGCTGGCAGCAGGATTGCCACTTCTGAAACAGCTGTCAGGACAATGCACCTGCCAGGTACATGTAACTCATTCTTAAAATTTTCATCCCCAAGAGCAGCGGCCATAATGCTCCCTCCCTATGGGGGAGCGGGGGTATTTACGGCAGAAGCAGAAATGGGAAAAAGCGACATAAACTCACCACTTTTTTTTTTTTTGGTCTTTTGAGACAGGGGTCTCCCTGTAGCCCCAGCTGTCCTGGAAATCACCTTGTAGACCCAGGCTGGCTTGAACTCACCAAAGGTCGCCTGCCTCTGCCTCTCAAGTGCTAGGATTAAACGCATGAGCCACCCACCACCCAGGCCTTTCTTTTTTTTTTTAACTCACCCAATTTTAAGGGTTGCTTTGATTGGATGCAGTATATCAGTGGTTACTACACTTATAGTGTCCAAATGCAGCAAAATCACTTTATATGCACTTCATTCAGATTCCAAATGATTCAATCAAAACATTCTAACATGTAGAATATATTCGCTGCATGAAATCCGCAGCTACTGCAGATTAATTGACTCGCTGATATTCAAAAGCAGCTATCATCATAATCCTTAAAATAAAGCATATCACTGTCCTAGGCTGGATTTTCCTAAAGCAGATCTAGAGTCAGATTTGAACACAAGTAGTTAGTTTGGGTGGTGATCATAGGGAGTCCCAGTAGGAGGTAAGGAATTAAAAACTAGAAGAAGACTGTGAATCGGGTCCTATGTCTGAGAACAACTGTGGCTGGGTTCACCAGTTGGGTGGGAGACATGTAGAATGCGCCATAGAAACAGCTCCTTCTGTGGGGTATGAAGGATAGATTATTTATCCAATGATTCTCATCCACCAGGGATGAAAGTCTGTCCTGGAGGGCACTTTACACCTGTGAAGACAAAACCCTCAGTAGAACAGCAATCAGTAGAGACCACCTTCAGAGCTGATACAGGAACACCAAAGGATTGTGGGAGAAGGACAACAACATCTACCATAGCAAGGCCATTAGTGCCCCAAATATAGCCCAGAGCACAGAAGATTAAGTAGAATTTAATTATAAGCCACAGTTTTCACTATGACTGTAAAATTCCTACACATACTCTTAGGTGCTCGGTCACAGGAGCACATGGTTCAGTGCGTTTTCCAAGTTTAAGTTAAAAGTCACTAGTTCAGATTATGTCAATAGTGCCAAGTCCTTATCCAAGCATAAGCCAGAAGGATACTTGCCTTAAAATTCACACCAACAGAACATCTGAGCCACTAATTTGACTCATAGGCCTTAACATATATGACAAAATGAACGAATCAGGAGGGGTCTAGGGAGGGTGCAGGTAGTGGAGGGGCATTCACATATGATTAGATGTATTATATGCAATACACCAAACTTCAATAAAAAAAATAATGTTGAAAAATTCCACTATATGCAAAGCCAAAGGCTAAGGGATCAGTTACAAAGGAACAGCATTAAAGCTAACAGATCAGTAGGCAATCGAATAACTGCCTCGATCATGATCAAGCCAGATGCTATATAGGGCCCTTAAATCTCAGTAGCTCGGTGTGAGAATTGTTTATTAATCATTGAAAACCTAAAGCTTTTCTCAAGTTTAAGCTATGTTCCTTCAGCACACGTCCTTACAACTACCTCTGATAACTAGGGATATAACAGAGGAGAGATGGAATGCGGAAGTATCGTGGGGCAGGCCGGGAAATGGCACGAGTGTTCTTAGCCTACCTAGTGGTGGTATATTGCTCACCTGTGTGAGGAGGGGGCTGGAAAATGTTCTCTGGTTGAGAAGGAACATCTGTCAGCTTCTATGCTGTGAAGAGGAGCATGAGACTTTAGTAGAGCTTTCCACACGACCACACAAACCAAATCTAACCAGTTCAATAAAACAAGGCAGTATTGGACAAAGTAGCCCATGTTACAACTCTGAAGCCAACCAGAGTACAGATCAAAGTCCTCTGGAGTAGCCATGCCTGCCGGCTGGGGTCATAACCCACTTAATTACAGTACAGGGTTTAAATGATCGTGGGGAAAACTGAGCAATGAGAGACAGAATCCTAGCATGAAAGCCAGGATGTTTTTTTTCTGTCTCTTTCTCTCATCTTAAGTACGGGCTGTCTGGACAAAACTCAATCCAACTTTAAATTCTACTTAATATCACCAATAAAATTTTCATTGGACTTGTTCTGCATTCAGTGATAAAAGCAACATACAATTATTTTCGATTGGACCAATGAGATTGTGCAGGGAAGTCTCTGAAGATCGTCTGCTGAGTGCCAGTTGTTAATGAATCCCATTTGTCTTTCTTGATTAAGTCTGCTATTACCCCCGTTTAGTCCTGTCACCAACCCTTTAGCAAGAATTTTCATATCACTGTTTAGATGAGAAATTAGCCTATGCAAGCAGCACTCATCCATCAGGAGGCTGTTTATTTAATATAGTTTACAGCTTATGAGTTCAAAAACTGTAGCCTCATACATGAGAGATGGATCATTGTCCCAGACAGACAATCAGGGGCTTCAGTTCACTTGACAGGCAAGGAGAAACAGCTCTAACTGAAAGACTTGGAGAAGGTCCGTAATCACAACCCTGCAATGTGGTGCTAGCAGGCTACCTCCCCAGATGAGGGAATCTCCTTTAGTGTAAGCAAGTAGCAACAGCTTTGGTTTGGGGACCTAACCACGCTTCCTTCCAACATTGTGACCTAAGATCAAAAATTAAATTTTAGAACAGACTCAGTCCTTGTGATGGCAAATCATTTTATTACATGTGATATCTTAAAAAATATATGTATATATATTTATAATTATTTAAAATCATAAAGAAAAAACGAGTTCAACAAAAACATTTGTTAATCTGGGCCAACTGTGTGGACTTAAACACTCAAAAGGAAAGTTATAACCAGAAAATAAATTAAAAAAAGGGCCTGAGAAATTGTACTTCAGTTATAAAACTGAGATCTTGTACAAAGACAAAAAAAATAAAATAAAAAAAAAAGATGTTCTTAAAAAACTAGCTTTTCAGAGTATAGTGGAGTTTGCACTGAGGGGTCAATGCAAACTATCAGAGAAGAAAACAAACATATTCTGTATGTCTTAGCTGTCTTGCATAAATAATACCTGCTTGCGGCTAGAAAGATAGCTCTATGGCTAGAGCTTTGATGTTCTTCCAGAAGACAGAGTTCAGTTCTTAGCACTCATTTCGAGAGTCTTACAACTGCCTGTAACTCTAGCTCTATGGCATCCAATGCCTTTGCTTAGGTTTCTGTGGGCACCAGCACACACATGCCACATACTTGTACAGACAAACATATACTCCCAAATAAAAATAGAAGTAAATATACATATGTATTCAGACAGCTATATAAATATAGAAATTGCATTGCTCTCTACTAATGATCTAGAGATTTAGAAGAGCCAAATTGGTTCTTAGTTGTTGATATCACAAAACTTTAAAATTTTTAAGAATTTATTTCAGGGAGCGGAAAGCTGGAAGCGGGCATTGAAGCAGCACTGATGGCTGCTTTTGCATAGGAAACCGGTGCAATTCCCAGCAACTACTGGTGGCTAAAAACCATCCATAACTCCAGTTCCAGGGAATCAGACACCCTCTCTGCCTTTCACTGCCAGCAAGACATGGGTGCACCCTACCTACATGTAGGCAAAACACTCATACACATAATAAATATTAAATTGAATAATTTTTTGAGACCGGGTCTCCCAGTGCCCCAGCTTTCTGGGAACTCCACTATGTAGATCTGGCTGGCATTGAACTCACAGCGATCCACCTGCCTCTGCCTCCCAGTGTGGGGATTAAAGACTTGTAACCCATGCCTGCAACTTTGAATAATTGACGTAAAGAAATTGTAGTTCATTCGCACATGTATGTAAAATTCAAACCAACCAGACTTAGGGAGAAGGTCCCCATAATACTTCCTCATTTAGAGCTATCACTCTGAAGTCATTTTTCTCATAACCCATCTTATTTTCCACACCAACAGCTTAATAATGAAGTGTTGCCTGTGCATTGAGTAAGTTTAGAGAGGCAGTAGTTAGCACGCATTGATGTGGAGCCTTCAATGCTGTTTCCATCCTTTCATCAAATCTTAGAAAAGGCTTGTGGGCCAGAGAATACTGACAATCATCAAAGCACAGATGCTTTCCTGCCTCCATTGTCCCTGTGCCACTATTTGGAGCCACATAATTCCAACTGTCACCATCTCTTTTGAAATTCTTCAAGTTCTTGTGAAGTATTGATCCCTGTTTTAAATAATCATCTAGTTTTTACCTCAGAATTATATTTTTTTTCTTTTTTCTGGAGACAAGGTCTCACCATATAGCCTTTCGATGGCCTGGACCTCTGTAGACTAGGCTGGCCTTGAACTCTACAGAGATTCACCTGCCTCTGACTCCCGCGTGCTAGGATTAAAAGTTTGTCAACCACCACAAAAAAATATTTTATTTTTGTAAACATTATTTATAAATATATTTTTAAAAAAAAAAAAACTGGTTTTGATTTCAACCCAGTCATTAATTATTGATATTTGTAGTTTTTACACAGAAATGAAAGCTCACCGTGAGAAGACAATCACATAGCATGGAGGTGCTTAAAAAAAGACGACCCCTCCTCAGCTCATCACATGTTATGAACATCTATCTTCAAGGTCAGTGTTCAGCCTTTAAGCCATTTTTACAATGCTCAGCGATGCCTAGCAGTAAACAGAGATCATGCTGCATAGGCTGTTCATAAATGATTGATTCTTTGTTTCTTTTTAGTTCTTTCTGTGTATAATTTTATGCCTATTTGTATGTACTGCACTCCTGTTATGCAGTACCCATAAGAAAGAGGGTGTCAGATCCTTTGGAATTGGAGTTACAGATGCTTGTTAGCCCCAGGTTGATTCTGGGAATCAAATGGGTTATTCTACAGAGCAGCCCGTGCCCTGACCACTGAGCCATCTCGCCAGCCTTTGTAATTTTCTTTTTTATACAACATATATCATAAGCAGTCTTCCACTTCAACAGCGTCACCCCTAATGTTCTCCAAAGTGCTTTGCCCACAGGCCATCACACCGGCTCGAAATAAGGTTTTAGTGGGTGCTAAGTAGATGGATACTTTACTAAAAACCACTCCTCTATTGAAAACGGGGGGCCCCAAAAAAAATTTTTAAGGGTCTCAATAGTTTTGCTGAAGGAAGCCTGCATTGGACAGCATTTGACTTTTTTTTCTCTTACATTTGAGCGCACTTCAGATTGGTTGATTAGCATTCTGAAAGTTCCACTGACAGATCTCCCTAAGATAAAGTAAAACTGAACACCATTTTGCTCACTTAAACACACTATGAAGTTCAGTTTTTCTACAGGGTGATATTCTTGAGATAGATTCCTTTTTTTTTTTTTCTAACTCAGTACGAATGGAAATTCAATACAAGCAAGAACAAAAAAATGTTTAAAGTCAGAATACATCCAATACCTCAACTGCCTACGTTTTTTGCTTTGCTAAGCTAAGCTATTTCCCAACTGTCTGAATGTAAGAAAAATTCAAATAGATATTTCAGGAGATTGGACAGTGCTCACTGTACTCTGAAAAAATACAAAGAAGCAAATCAAAGAGTTTAGTCTTGAGCCTTCTTATCTGCTTCTGTCAGGACATGATGGGCTGTGATAAAATAATGAATGTATTTGGGGAGCCCATTGTTTTATCCCAAGGATTTATTTCTTACCAAGACTACATGATCATTTCAGGTCAGCAGAATCCTCTGTTCCACATGGACACCTAGAGACAGACTGATAGAAAGTCATCTCTTCATGACAACTTTTAGACCACATGGTTGTTTCATCACTGTGGCAGCAGAAGAGCACTGGAGAATTGTGTCGGCTGTTTGTTTCTATACTTTAACTACAGCATAAGGAAATATTTTCTTTAGTATCTAAGTTAGAATTCTGAATGCTCATACCCAGGGACTCTTGTGTCTAACACTGCTGCTTCTGTGCTAGTGAATGAGTCATCAGCATCTCTGACAGCAATGCTCAGACTTGGGAGTCCCCATAATAATACTTTCTTGCACAATTGGCTTAGCTGGTCCCATTTTTGCCATCTTTTGTCACTACTTCGCTTAACATAGGTTAATTGAAAGGCCTTTGATTTTTCTCTAGATATAAGAATATTCTATCTCCTCAAAAATCACACTGTAAATAGATTTTCTACACAATCAAGCTATTCCTGTTCCTTAGAAATCCAGCATTTTTCAGTTCCATTCACAGGATGGCATAGTTAATAGAGGAATCCAGCCACATTCCTTTTTGAAGACTCTGCAAAGTTCTAGAGATGTCTTGAAATTGTGGCCCAAGAATTCATGTGTCTAAGCTTGGTCCTTGGCGTAATGGTATCCAAGGTGGCATTTGAGGCAACTTTGAAAAGTTAAGGGTTACAAGGGACTTGTTAGCTTAGAAAAGAATTAATGTAGTTCTCATGAAAATGATTGTAGAAAACAGGAAAGCCGTCTTCTCTCTAATTGTTTCTATCAAAAACTGACTAACCATGTGATATATTTCTTCCATCTGATACTACTACAATCCTATCTGTTATACTCTAAAGTGGCCAGGTCTTTACCAGAACTAAGCCATGCCTGCAGTACTATAGAACTCTGAACCAAATAACACTGTTTTCCTTGTAAATTACCCATTCAGAGATATTCCATTATAGTAACAGAAAAACATACTAATGTAGACCTGTAATGTACAGTTGTAGGAGTCGGGGCAGAGGACAAGGCAATGCCTCTCCTCCTTAAAACCTCCTGATTCTCATGTAAATCCCTGAATAGAAATGAATGTCAATGAAAGGGCAAAGCCTCCCTCTACTCTGTATTCCCTAAAGTCCTTTGCCCAAGTATGTTGTTAGTATGTGAATATCTCTTTCCTCACTTGGTGTCTGCACACCTCCAGACCTTTGCCACTGCTACAATGAAAGTCCATAGAGTTTCATCAGCATTATCATTACATGCAAATAATTGGAATGTATAGCAAATTTCAATTAGAAAGCGTCTTTATTTTTCTATGTCTTCATAATTAGAAATAAAAACAATTCTAATCATTCATTTCAAGAACTCTGAAGCCCCAACCTTAGTTGAGAAATATTGTAACAGATTGGGACTACTGGGAGAGGCGAGAGTTGGCTTCTTTAAGGGACTGATGCCACATTGCTTGTCCGGATCCCCAGTGGATGGATACACACCAAAGGCCATTTGAGAAGCACAAATCTGGGGCTCCATTATGCCCTTAAATAGAGAATGTTGAAAAATCCAGGGTGGGGGCAGGGTATCATAGAAGGGTACAGACACGGGAGGGGTTTAAATATGAACAAATGTATGAAATTCACAAAAAATTTCAATAAAAATCTTCATAGTTTTTATTAAAAAAAGCAATTATAGACTTTTTTTTTTTATTTTATATCAAGAATTATTTTATTTTTAAATGTCTTTAATTTTTTTTTTAAAATTATGTATGCTGTTGATATCAGGTGATGGGTTTGACTATAATATATTGGGCAATTTCCTTAAATGTATGCTTTCTAATGATATATTTCAAAGCAATGGGTGCTTGTGAGATACAGAGTCAGAATTGTAGTTAAAAAATGATTAATCTAAGACTAATTGTTTTATGTGGTAATTCTGGCTGTCAACTTGACTGGACTAAGGAACAAATAAGAGAAAAAGGGTCTTCTGATTGGACCGCTCAACCCGGATGGCCCACCCCAACTGTGGGGTTACCTTCTGCCAGCAGGCGTATTAAAGGGCAAGGCAGAAGGAGCTGGTGTCCCTTTTTCTCCTGCGGCTTTCCTCTCTCATCTGGTGAGTTTGTCTTACTTGCTGTGATCAAACCTTCGGATCCCGGCTGCTTTGACGAGACCGGCAGATCTCCTGGAATCCATTTGGCCTTCAGCACTGTATTGGGACTACTGAGACATCCAGCCTTGACAGAGCAGTTCCCTGGATTTTCGTCTTGGCCTTTTCCAGTGTGGTGCAGCTTACTGTTGGAATCCTTGAACTCTGTCACGTGAGCAAATCAATAAAATTGTATATAGCTAATATATTCATCCTGTTGCTTCTGTTTCTTTAGAGAACCCTGACTAATACAATAATAAAGACATATTGCTGATACTGCTTCTCCCCCAGATTCCTTAGGCATCTATTAGTGGGAGATCTTGGTCAGCCTCCCTTCACTTTCTCCATTCCCAAACACTTCTTTAAGGAACTTAGACATGAGGACAGATCCATCCATGCTGGCCAGGCTGGTGTCCAGATTACCAATGCCTGCCTGGAACATGACATCCAGCCTGATGGCCAGATGCCAAGTAACAAGACCATTAGTGGGAACAGATGACTCCTTCAACATTTTCTTCAGTGAGACAAGTGCTGGAAAGCCCAGGGCAGTGTTTGCAGACCTGGAACCTAATGTCATTGATGCACTTCCCACTGGTACCTACTGCCAAGTCTTCCTCCCTGAGCAGCTCACCACAGGCAAAGAAGATGCTACCAATACCTATGCCCATGGACACTGCACCCTTGTCTTGGGCTGAATTCACAAGTTGGCTGATCAGTGCACAGGTCTTCAGGACTTCTTGGTTTTCCACATCTTCATTGGGGAAATTGGCTCTGGGTTCACCTCCCTGCTGATGGAATGGCTCTCTGTTAATTACAGAAAAGAAGTCCAAGCTGGAGTTCTCCATCTAGCCAGCACGCCAGATTTCCAGCCCTGTGTTTGAGCCATACAATTCCATCCTCACCACTGATACCACCTTGGAGCATGTTGTTTGTGCCTTCATGGTAGACAACGAGGCCACCTATGGCATCTGTCATGGAAACCAGGATACTGAGCACCAAACCTACACTAACCTTTACCACCTTAGTCAGCTTGTGTATTCCATCACTGTTTCCCTGAGATTTGATGAAGCCCTGAATGTAGATCTGACAGAAGTCCAGACTAACGAGGTGTCCTACCGCCAAATCCACTCTCCCCTGGCCACATATACCCCTATAATATCTGAGGATAAAGCCTACCAGGAGTAGCTTACAGTAGCAGAGATCACCAATGTCTTTAAGCCAGCCAATTGCATGCTGAAATGTGACCCTCACCATGGTAAATACATGGCTCGCTGCCTGTTGTACCATGATGTGTTTCCCAAGGATGTCAATGCTGCCATTGCCACCATTAAGACCAAGAACAGCATCCAGTTTGTGAACTGGTGCTCCACTGGCTTCAAAGTTCTCATTAATAACCAGCTTCCCATTGTGGGACCTTGTGGATCCCAGGCCAAGTTACAGAGAGCTGTGTGTACGCTAAGCAACACCACAGCCATTGCCTTGGCCTGGGCCCTCCTAGATACAACTGACCTATCTGTATCCAAATGTGCCTTTGTGTAATGGTATGTTGGTGACGGCATGGAGGAAGGGGAGTTCTCTGAGGCCTGTGAGGACGTGCTCCCTAGAGAAAGATTATGAGGTGGTTATAGGAGATGTGCTGAAGGAGATGATGAGGGTGAAGAGTAATAGGCCATATGCTACAATTTCATTGTCTTAGAGTTCAAACGTGTGTGTGTATATGTGTGTGTGTGTGTATTGTCTGTCCTAAGAATCAATAAAGGTGGTGCTTACTATAAAAAAAAGACATATTGCTATTTAAACAAAGACATATACTGAAACTCTTTAAAAAACATTTGGTAACTTTAAAGTATTTTAAAGATTTTTTAAAAGATATTTTAAAGATATTTTACGAGCCAGGCATGGTAGTACATGCCTGTAGTACCAGCACTTGGGAGGCAGAGCAGTGGATCTCGTGAGTTCAAGGCCAGCCCAGTCTACCATAGTGAATTCCAGGGACAGCTGTGGCTACAGGGAGACCTGTCTCAAAAACATTTATTTATATATAATATACTACAGGGCTGGAGAGATGGCTTAGCTGTTAAGAGCTCTTGCTGCTCTTGTAGAAATCCAGGTTCAGTCCCCTGCATCCACATGGCAGCTTAAAAAACTGTTTGTCACTCCAATTTCAGGAGATCTGAGACCCTCTTCAGGCCTCTGCAGCCATCGCATAACATGGGTTTATTTACACACACACAGGGCAAAACACTTCATACAAAATTATTTTAAAAATAAAAAAAGTTAAGACATATATTATTTCTATCATGCATATGCATGCATATCTATGTGTGCACATGTGAGTGTAGTGATTAAGGAGAGTAAAAGAAGGTATCAGATCTCTGGAGCTAGAGTTACAGATGGTTGTTGAGCTGTATTGATATGGGTGTTGAGATCCAAACTAGGGTCCCTGGGAAAGCAGTACAAAATCTCAACTGTTGGGTCATCTCTCCAGTCCCCATTTTCTTTTTTTTTTTTATTTATTTATTTTTTTTTTGATGCTTTTTATTTCATACATCATTTTCCCAATTCAGTTCAGGCATATATTCCCTTCCCTTCCCCCCCACCCCCCTACCCATCCCAGATATGCATTCTGCCGTAAGTTTTCTGCATCTTTCTCTGCTTTTTTGTTTGTTTTGTTTTCATTTTTTTTAACAATAAGTGATAATTTGTGAGTACAACCATCCTTCATGTAAAACAATTTGCAAGCAGTTGTGCCCAAACCCACACAGCTCACTGGGTCCCACCATCCAGCAGGGGAGGCTCGTTTCAATCAAGTTGATTCAAATGGAGTGTCCAGTCTATATTTGTTGTAGTTTCACCATTAACCCCAATCAACAGCCCTTACATTCTACCACGGCCCCTCTTCCGCAGATTGTTCCCTAGTGCTTAGAAAAGGGGCACAGGTGGATGAGAAGGCAAAACACTCTACTTTCTCTAAGCTGATTTTGGTTCTCTGTCAGTTCTGGCTGTTTTCTTTCATGGCTGCCAGCTTGTCCAGGCATAACTTTCGATCCTACTAATGAAGCACATGCAACTAGATATTTAGGTATAAACAGTTAATAATATAGCCTTTCGATTCCTACTAATGAAGCACACCAATTAGATACTATAGGTATTTCATCCAAACATCTGTGTCTATACCAAAGAAATCTTCCAGTCCCAATTTTTAAAAAAAATTTAAACCTCTACCTGGTAGGTTTAAAGAAGTGTAGAGTTATCCCAGTAGAAATTCCTGAAAACTATTGTGGCTGGCCATGTTCTGCTAAAGAGCCTCAGAATTTTGCAGAAGCTTCTTAAACAAATGTCAAAAAAGATCTGGTGGGAAAAAAATAAATAAAATTTATACTCAAGCCTCCCATAGGTTACTCATCCTCTGGGATTCTCTATTTTTCTATTGTTTACTATTTGCATTTCTTAAGTATTTTCTCAAAAACAATTGTTAAAAGATGTTCAGATATCTCATTCAAAATTTGGAGGTAAGAGGCAGGAAGATTACAAATTCCAGGCCAGGGGCTGGAGAGATGGCCTAGCAGTTAAGAGCACCGACTGCTCTTGCAGAGGACCCGGGTTCGATCTCCAGCACCCACATGGCGGCTGAGAATCATCTGTAGCTCCAATTCCAGGAGAACTCCAATTCCAGGAGAACTCCAGTTCCAGGGGAATCCGACACCCTCTTCTGACCTCCGTGGCATTGCACGACACGGGTGCACAAACCTACATGCAGACAGTACATTCAAACACATACAAAAAATAAATAAAATTAAAAAAAAAAAAAAAACACAGAATGAGAAAGGACTCTCTTCAGGAAGCTCCTATTTGTTTAGAAACAACCTGAGTTTAAAAAGGAAAACAACAAAGAAAAGAGTGAAAGGAATCCATCTCCCAAGAATCAGTGTCGACCTTTTTAATGCTATTTGTTGCAGACGTTCCTCCAAGCTGTGAATGCTGGTATTGATCAGATGAGAACATGGCCGCCGTGAATATAGGTCAGTGGTGGGATTTGTTGTCACATCAAGAAATAAATGACTTGCTAGAGTGGGGCTTGATGGAGGTAGAATGGGTTGTGAAATCTCTCACGCTGAGGTGCCCATGGGGTTCTGAAACTAGAGAAAAGATAAAATGAGGAAGCAGGGAGCCAGCACAAGGGTCAGGGATATCAGAAGTCTAGGCAGCCAGTGAGGTGAAAATGTGATGCAGCATTCTGCTGGCAGGGACGAGATTTCAGTAGAGTTCAGGGACACAGTGAACTTTCTTTCTGACTTATTTAGTGGGGTAATTGTGGGTTAAAGTTTAAGATTTCAAATTTGTCAAGAAACTAGATATAAGAAATTCACAGTGTGGACTCTTGACCAAGGTGGATATTCTACTTTTTGTGCCAGTGACCTAGATAGCTCCAGGCTTTTCCTTCTTTCCTTCCAGAAACTTTCATTTGCTTCCTAAAGTGAAAACTCAGATCAAGCAATGAGCTTATTCAGGTCACACACTTTGGTGCTGGTGTTGGTGGTGTTTATAATCAGCAGCGCAGCAGAACTACCATTGCTTCACATCTCTGGGTCTTGATTGTCTTGCCTGTGAGGTAAGGATTTCTAAGTCCTTTCTCAGCGTTTACGGTGGCTCCAGCTCCTGTGACGTCATTTTATCTATCTGACCAGTCAACAAGGTGAGAGCAAGTTTCATCTGTTGGCACTGCTTCATTTTTTTATTATTATTAATTTTATTTCTTTCTGTATGTGTATGAATGTACTGTCTGCATGCAAGTTTGTGCACCCGTGTCGTGCAATGCCGCGGAGGTCAGAAGAGGGTGTCGGATTCCCCTGGAACTGGAGTTCTCCTGGAATTGGAGTTTCAGATGGTTCTCCACCGCCATGTGGGTGCTGGGGATTGAACCCGGGTCCTCTGTAAGAGTGGTCGGTGCTCTTAACCGCTAGGCCATCTCTCCCAGCCCCCCCCCTTTTTTTTTTTGGCACTGCTTCATTTTTAACAGTTCTACTTCCTGAATGTTTGATGGTGGATGGGTGAAAAAGAGTAACAATTATGGCAAATTTGCTTGGGGGGTGGGTATTGGAATATCATGATGAAACTCAAATTCTCATCAAAGCAAACCATGGTGACTGTTGCTATTTCTTCCTTTTGGAATCATTTACCAATGAACAGATTTTTTTAATAGAAAACAAGAACATTTTAATTGCCTCAGCTAGATACTTTTGTTTTGTTTTATGTGTGCATTCAGAGCCAGACCCTTGTGGATCGTGTTAAAAGATGGATATTCTTTTCTCTGGGCATTTTTTCCCTTTTTGTGTAAATTATAACAATTGCTTCAGGGACTGAACATTTGGACAAGCCATAAAAGAATCAAAATTGTAATGCTGTTTGGTGGCAGCCTCGAATTCTTTGAATCAGTAGTGAGATTAAGCACTCACAGTTGTAAGCATTCCATTCCTAGCTGGACTTAATAGTCTGGTCATTGGGGGAATGAATCCTTTTGGTTGGTTTGAGGGCTTTTCAAAATAACTTTTTTTAATGTGGCTGAGTCCAGTACTCCCTCATATACTACATCCTCCTGTCTAATGCTGTTTCAACACTTTGCCAAAATAATGATGGAAAAGTGAATTATTTATCACTTGTTGTGCTCTACTATAACAATTCCAACATCAAATCCTGTAGCAGCATTTGCCAAATTATGTTTTAATGTTTGCTTATGTTTCTAACCAGAGTTCTTCAGTCTGTTTATGATGCAAAACTTGCCAAACAGGTGTTAAAACACCAACAGCTCAAGAAATACCTGCAAACACATGCTATAACCATTTAAGCAACAAACACCTTGGATTTGGTCTTGGGTGCTGTTTTAGAGGTTCAAGTGAAATTTTAGGTTCTCAGCTCAGTTTTCGTTAGACTTCCTTTCTCCTCTCCCCTCCATCGTAATTGCTTCAAATCTATTCTGCCACTTTAATATTTCAAACTCAACTGTTTCATGACTCTGAGATATTGTCATAATATATAATGCTCATTGGCCTAATTAATTCTCAGGAAAAGTGTCCCAGGGACTGTGATAGATAAAGCCACCAGCTCTCCATGGTGACCAGATATTTTTTCCCAAATTTAATGCTATAACTGCTGTGAAATAATTAGTTTTTCTTTCATGAGTACACTTCAGTGGGCCCACTGAGCTTCTGTTCATCATCTGACATAGTCATGACAGCATAGAACCTTTTCTAATTTTTTTTGTCTTTTCGAGACAGGGTCTCCATGTAGCCCCAGCTGACCTGGAACTCACTCTGTAGACCAGGCTGGCCTTGAACTCACAAAGATCCGCCTGCCTCTGCCTCCCGACTACTAGGATCAAAGGTGTGCGTCACCACGCCTGGCAGGACCTTTTTACCGTGTATTCAACTTGCAACTCTATAGTAAATGGTTTTTCCCCCTAGAAGTATGGATCAAACAGTACCTGTGGGTTTTTGTGTGTGCTTTTATTTATGTTTTGTGTATTTCATACATTTTTCAATTCAGTTTAGGCATATTCCCTTTTCCCTTCCTCCCACCCCACCCCAGATCATGCATTCTGTCATAACTGTCCTGCATCTTTCCCTCAGTCTATTTGTTTTATGCTTAGAAATTCACATTTTCCTCCATTAATTTTATATTACTTTAAAATATGGATACATACTCTCCACCCATATACAGCAATTACAGAGTCTGAAAATAAGTGGTGGGTGGATTCTAGAGCCCCTTGAGAGATTTACATTATAACAACATAGTTGCTTTCAGATAAACAAAAATATAACCATACTGTTGTTCAGCTTGCCTTTCATCTGGAGGATTTTGTGTTAGCATCCACAAATGAGGGAAACCACTCTCCATTTGTCTTTATGGGACTGTGTCACCTCACTCAGCATAATGGCTTCGAGCTCCATCCATTTACCTGCAAAGTTCATAATGTCATCTTTCTTTACTGTTGAATAGTACTCCATTGTGTAGATGTATCACATTTTTGTCATCCACTTGTCTGTTGAGGGGCATTTGGATTGGTTCCAGCTCTCCACTATTGTGAAGAGAGCTGCAATAAACATGGATGTGTATGTATCTTTGTGGTAGGATGAATCTTTGGTGTATATACTCAGGAATGGTATGACTGGGTCAAGTGGTAGGCTCATTTTGAGTCTTTTAAGGGTTCTCCACTGCTTTACATAGTGCTTGTACAAGTTTACATTCCCTCCAGCAATGGATGAGCGCTCCCCTTTCCCTACAATCTCTCCAGAATCTGTTGTTTTTTGTGTTCTTGAACTTAGCTAGTCATATTGGAGTAAGATGATATCTGAGAGTGGTTTTAATTTGCATTTCCTTAATTATTAGTGATGTTGAACACTTTTTAAGATGTTCCTCAGCCATCTTTAATTCCTCACTGGTGAAGTCTCTTGCAGCTCTTTACTCCATATTTTGAGTAGGCCATTTGTTTTCTTCTTTGTTTTTTGAGTAGTTTATATATTCTTGACATTAATGCTCTGTCAGGTGTATCACTGGAAAAGATTTCCTCCCACTCTGTGGGTTTTCTCTTCACTTCCTTGACTGTTTCTTTCTCAGTACAGAAGCTTTTTTTTTTTTTACAGGAAGAAATAATGTTTATTTTTGTCATGATTTCAAAGATTGTGGACCCTAGTCCTTGGCTCTATTGATCAAGTTTCCACAGTGAGACACAGCATGTGATTGGAAAAACTATTCATCCCATGGCAGAGAGAGAGAGAGAGAGAGAGAGAGAGAGAGAGAGAGAGAGAGAGAGAGAGAGTTGCCTTAGTTGCCTATGGGATGATGCCACATTGATGAAGCATCTTCTCAATTGAATTTCTTTATTTGAGAGCTATTTATTCAACTAACTAGCTCATTTGTTTTTTGGATGATTTTTGGTGCTTAATTTTTTTCATTTGAGACAAGAGACCAGACTACCCTGGAACTCACAGAGAAATGCCCATGCCTCCTATGTCCTGGGAATAAAGGTGCATTTAATTTTTGCAGTTGTTTGAAGCTTTTGAGTTTGATGAGGTCCCATTTATCGACTGTTGAGACTGTTGACCTTATTTCCTGTGCAGCTGCTGTCTGATTTAGAAAGTCTTTTCCTATGCCTATGTCTTGTAAGTTGTTACCAACTTTTTCTTCTATCACCTTCAGGGTTTCAGGCTTCACATTGAGATCTTTGATCCACTTGGAGTTGATTTTTGTACAGGATGAGAGGTAGGGGTTTAATTTTGTTCTTCTACAAATGGTGATCCAATTTTGCCAGCACCATTTGCTGAAGATGCTATCCTTCCTCCATTGAGGTTTTTTTTACCCCCTTTGTCAAATATGAGGTGGCTGAAAAATGTATGAACTCAAGTTTGGATCTTCAATTTTGTTCCATTGGTCAACAGGTCTGTTTTTGTGCCAGTACCAGGCTTTCTTTATGACTATGGCTCTGTAATATAGTTTGAAGTCTGGTAGAGCAGTCCCCTCTGTGTTGCATTTTTCACTCAGGGTTGCTTAAGCTATTTGGGGTCTTTTGTTTCTCCATATGAATTTAAGGATTTTTTTTCCAAGTCTGTGAAGAAGCTCATAGGGATTTTGATTGGGATTGCATTGAATATGTATATCAATTTGGGTAAAATGAACATTTTTATTATATTAATTTTTCCAATCCATGAGCATGGAAGGTCTTTCCATCTTTTGATGTCATTTTCAATCTCCTTCTTCAGGAGTTTAAATTTTTTGTTGTAGAGGTCTTTGGTATATTTGGTTAGGTTTGTTTTCAGGTATCTTATTATTTTTGAGGCTATTGTGAGTGAGAAGGTCTTCTTATATTCCTTCTCTACTTGTTTATTGTTAATGTAAAGAAAGGCTACTGATTTTTCTAGGTTAATTTTGTAGCCCGCCACTTTACTAAAATTCTTAATCGTTTCTAGATGTTTTCTGGTGGAGTTTTTAGCATCCCTTAGGTAAACTATCATATTATCTGCAAAAGGGGATAGCTTAATTTCTTTTCTGGTTAGTACCCCTTTAATTTCCTTCTCTTGTCTTATGCCCTAGCAAGTGTTTCAAGCATTATGTTGAAGAGGAGTGGTGATAAGGGGCAGCCTTGTTCCCACCTTTAAGGGAAATGTTTCCAATTTTTCTCCATTTAGGATGATGTTAGCAGTGGGTTTGATACATATGGCTTTGATCATGTGGAATGTTCCTTTCAGTCCTATTCCTTCTAGGACTTTAAACATGAAGGATGCTGGATCTTGTCAAATTTTTTTTCTGCATCAATTGAGATGATTGTGTGGTTTTTGTCTTTCAGTCTATTTATGTATTTTATGATATTTATTGATTTATGTATGTTGAACCATCCCTGCATCTCTGGTATGAATCCAACTTGATAATGATGGATGATATCTTTGATGTGGGTCTGTATGCAATTTGCAAGTATGTTGTTGAGAATTTTTGCATCTATGTTCATTAGTGAGATGGGTCTAAAGCTTTCATTTGTGCTTGTATCTTTGCCTGGTTTTGGTATTAGAGTGATGCTGGCTTCATAGGAGTTTGGGAGAATTCCCTCTGTTTGTATCCTGCTGAACAGTTTGAGTAGCAATGATTGTAGGACCTCTTTATATGTTTTATAGAATTCTTCTGTGAAACCATCTGGGCTCAGGGTTTTTTTAGTTGGGAGGTTTTTTTTATTACATCTTCAACTTCCTCAAATATTATGATTTGTTTAAACTGTTAATCTCTTCTTGGTTAAGTTTCATTAGTTCCCAGGATTTCAGATATTCATCCATCTCTCTTAGGTTTTCAAATTTAGTGGAGTATAGGATTTTGAAGTATTCTCATATGATTGTCTCGATCATTTCTTTGTCTGTTGTGATGTTTCCCCTTTCATCAGGAACACTATTGATTTGGAGCTGCTTTTTCTTTTTTTTTTTTTGGTTAACTGGGCTAGAGGTCTGTCTATTTTGTTTATATTTTCAAAGAACCAGCTTTTGGATTCATTGATTCTATGTATTGCTTTCTTTGTTTCTATTTCATTGATTTCTGCTCTGGTTTTTGTTATTTCTTCCTATCTGTTGGGTTTAGGGTTCATTTGTTTTGTCTCTCAAGTGTTTTTAGCTGAAGTGTTAGATCATTTATTTGTTCCCTTTCTGCTTTTTTGATGTCAGCACTTAGGGCTATAAATTTCCCTCTCAAGACGGCCTTTAAAGTGTCCCACAGGTTTTGTTGTGCTGTGTTGACTTTTTTGTTCAGTTCCATGAATAATTTTATTTCATTCTTTATTTCTTCCATGACCCATTCACTATTTGGGATTGTGTTGTTTAGTCTCCATGTGTTCTTATAGCTAGTTGGACTTATTCTGGTGTTCATATTGAGTTTTATTGCACTGTGGTCTGATAGAATGCATGGAAAATTCTTTTGTATTTATTGAGATTTCTTTTGTGCCTCAGTATGTGGTCGATTTTGGAGAATGTTCCATGAGGTGCTGAGTAGAAAGTATATTCTCTGGTTCTTGGGTGGAATATTCTGTAGATGTCTGTAAGGTCCATTTGGTGTATTTTGTATTGTTCAGTTCTGGTGTCTCTCTGTTTATTTTTTGTCCTGTTGATCTATCCAAGGGGCTCAGTGGGGTGTTGAAGTCTCCCACTATTAGTGTGTTAGGATTAATCTGTGTCTTGAGGTCCTGCAGTGTAGTTTTTATAAAGTTAGGTGCTCCAGAGTTTAGTGCATAGACATTTAGGATTGTGAAGTCTTCATGGTTCATTGTTCCTTTGACAAGGATGTAATGGCCCTCTTTGTGTCTTCTTATTAATTTTACTTTGAGATCTATTTTGTCTGATATTAGAATAGCCACTCCAGATTGTTTCTTGGTACCATTTTCTTGGAATATTTTTTTCCATCTTTTCACTCTAAGGTGGTGTTTGTCCTTTAGGGTGAGATGGGTTTCTTATAGACAGCATATAGAAGGATTCAGTTTCCTAATCCATTCTCCCAGTCTATGCCTTTTGATTGGGGAGTTTAGACCATTAGTATTTAAGATTATTATTGAGAGATGTGTGTTGTTTCCTTTTACCTTATTTTTGTTTGCATTCTTGGTCTAGGTTTGTATTCCCTCTGTTATGCTTTTGTTGCTTTTTCTCTCTAATTGCTTGGGGATAGTTGCTTCTTTCCTCTATTCTTTGGATTGCTTTGAGGATTTTCTGAAGTGTTGGTTTCGTAGGCATGTCTTCTTTCATCTTGTTCATGTCGTGAAAGATTCTTCTTTCTCCTTCAACTATAATTGACATTTTTGCTGGGTATAGTAGTCTGGGCTGGTACCTAAAGTTGTTTAGTACTAGGAATACTTTGGTCCACATTCTTCTAGCTTTCATAGTTTGCACTAAGAAGTCAGCTATTATTCTGATGGTTTTCCCCTTATATGTTAAAACGTGTTGTTTTTCTCTTGTGGCTTTCAGTATTTTGTCTTTGTTTTGAGCATTTAGTGTTTTAACAATTATATGGTGTGGGGAATTTCTTTTCTGGTCCTGTCTGTTTCATATTCTTTGTGCTTCTTGTATTTGTATGGGTTTCTCTTTTTTCAGTTTGGGGAAATTTTCTTCTATTATCCTGTTGAAGATCTGGTCAGTAGTGTTGTCTTGGGATTCTTCTCCTTCCTGTATCCCTATCATGCAGAGGTTTGGTCTTTTCATAGTGTCCCACATTTCCTGGTTGTTCCACTCTTGTGTTTTTTAAACATTTTCATATCTTTACTTGAGCATCCTGGTCCATGCTATCCTGCACGTCTGCTATTCTTTTCTCTGCTTCTTCCCTTCTGCTTCTGATGCTTTTTCCCATCATTTTCTGTTGATTGGATGAATGTTCAATTTCCTTTTTCATTTCATCCGTGATGTCTTTAGTAGTTCCACTTCGTTCAGGAGCCTGTCGTTCTCATCTTGTAGCTCTTTGGTTCATTGGCCATTTTCTTTTTTCATTTCAGCCTGGGATCTTTTCAGTGTTTCCACTTCCTTCTGGAGTTTGTCATTTTCTCCCTTTAGTTCATTCCAATGTTTCTCATTATCTCGCTCTAGGTCCTTTTTGAGTTTTTCGATCTCTCACCTTAGTTCTTTCCAACGTTTGTCATTATCACCCTCTTGGTACTTCTTGAGATTTTCATTCTCTTCCCTTAGTTCTCTAATTTCTTTGAATATGTTCACAGTTGTTCTTCTTGGTTTCCTTCCAGGGAGATCTCATTGTAGGAATCTTCTGTAGGATTGGTAAAGTTCGGTGTGGATTTATTTTGGGCTTTTCCCATATTGGTTTTTTGTTTTTTGTATGTGTCTTTGGCATGTGGATTTGTTCGTTTATTTGTTTCTTTGGGTCCTGATGCCTCAACGTTGGCTGCACAGACTATAATCACTAATACTGCGCTTTCTAGATCTTCTGCACCACGCTCCCCTGGAGCGTGGGTTTGCACCCGTACCCTGTTGGTGAACTCACACCACAAGCTGGGCACATGCTGGTGTTGTGCTGTGTTGTGCTGTGTGCACATCTGACTCTGTCCTCGTCCCACGCTGGACCCAAAGGTTGGAAGGTCCCAGGCTATACCAAGCCTCCATGGGGCACAGGGGTCCCCAAAGCACCCAGGCAGGCAGTGCTCACCTGGTCTTTTGCAGGCTGTTGTTGGGCAGGCCACAGGTGAATTCTGCTCAGGCTAAGAGCTGGGCTCACGCTGATGTTTTGCTGTGTGCACCTCTGAATCTGCCCCATACCTATGGTTTTTTAATAAAGATGTCACGTGGACTAAAGTTTGTAAGGCTGATGGTACTTCAGACAAAGAGAGAAATATACCAGTTATTTGAAAGGGACTTCAGGAAATAGGTGGAATAAGTTACCAAGAATATAATAAGCTGTAGGTCTTCCAGGGTGCATAGCACCATGTAACCAAAGGTGAAATGGCTGCCCAAAGACGGGTATGAATGCTGTCTCTGACTTCTAAAGATATAGCACTTTGTTTTGTTTTGTTTTGTTTTTTGATCTTTTCGAGACAGGGTGTCCCTGTAGCCCACTTTATCATTTTACCTTTAGTATTCAAATTCTACTCAACAATATTCATTTTCAAAAGTTGTTAATGAGTTAACAAGCAAATGCCTGTTTATGGCCCAAAGCAGACTTTTAGGGTAATAAGTCTGTCTTCTCCTCAAGTGTTTTGAGCTCTTCCCCTTCACAGGGTCTTTCCTTTCTGTGTGCCAAAGCAGAATTTTTTGTCTCCCTGTCACATTTTGGACATGCAATTGCATGAAAAGCAGCCTATCAATCTGGCACGTTATTGGTAACTTGTTTAATTTTTTCTTAATATTTTTCTCTTTTCTTTTTTGTTCTTGTGTTTCCATTTTTATTTTGTTTTTGTGTTGCTTTGTCATTTTGGTGGGGATTAAACACAGGGAGTGTTTAAGCTTGGCAAGTGCTCTACCACAGAGCTGTGCCTGAAGCTCTTCCTTTGCTGTTTTTTTTTGTTTGTTTGTTTGTTTTGTTTTTTTTACTGTTAGTTAATGCATACATTTTTACTGTGGGTTGTTTAAAAATACATGGCATAATACGCATTAAATTTTCAATAGGGCCTATTGAAAAATTCCTATGCAATCACATCAAAATAGATGATCCCTAAAATATATAGTTATATATACATATGAAAGAGTTCTCCTACTTCCCCTGCCTAATACCACAGGCTAGAAAAAAAAAGAGTGCCAGGAATGGATTCTTTCCTTTGAAATTGTTGCTGTTGGGGGGTGTCCCAGGTGTATGTGCCCAGCCCTCAGTCAGACACCTATATCACATTCTCTCCTCCCAAAGCTAGGAATCAGGTGGAAGAGGGGACGGAAAGGCTGTAAGCAGTAGAGGGGGTGCGTGAATACAAGGAAACTGTGTCGTGGACACAATACGGCAGCTGCATATATGAACCCACAGAGTTTGTGTAAGTATGCACGGGACCTGTGTAAGCCCATGTCACACAAACACCCAGTATGAATGGGCAAGAAGCCCCAGCCATAGCTGAGAATCAATTGGAAATTCACAGCTGCTGGAAAATAGGAGTCCATTTTCTTTACGTCCGTGATACCAGACAGGTTGATCAGGCTCTAGAAGATGGATTAACACCCAAGTGCATTTGGGGAACACAAATTAGAGTCTTTAGGCCTTTTAAAAATTAATAATAGGGCTGGAGATTTGGCTCGACAGTTAATAGTACTGGCTGCTCTTGCAGAGGATCCAAGTTCAAGTCTCGGCACCCACATGGCACCTGACAATTGTCCATAACTTCAGTTCCAGGGGAATTTAACCCCCTCTCTGACCTCTGCAGGCGTTGCTTGATATGGGTGCATTTACATACATGCAGGCAATATACTTATACATATAAAATAAGAATAAAAAATAAAATATTTTAAAAATAATAATAGAAGAAAAGAAGTCAAGGAGGTAGAAGGGAGATAGAGATGGACAGGGAGTCTGAATAGAATCAAATCACATTGCATAAAATTCTCAAACAATCAATGAAAAGATTTTAAAGGATTTTAAGAACTATTCGTATTGAAGTTTACAAGCACACAGTCCAGTTTGCTCATACTTAGACAAGCTCCGCTTTCTCAAGCTCCTCCTCTAGCCCCGCTCCCCCACCCTGTCAGACATCACGCTCTCTGTCATACAGATTAAGGTTTATTGAGTCAAGTCAAATTTGTGTTACCAAATACACTTTGGTATGTGTCCATCCACTGGAGCCTGGTTATCCTATCTAGTGTCACACCCTTAAAGAAAACTGACTCTGCTTCTCCCAGAAGGATTGTCAACAGTTCCTCTTCTAAGCCTGGGGCTTGTTACCCACTTCCCCATTTCTATGCTGGGATTTTTGTCTGGCTGAACTTGTGTGAGTCTTATATATGCTCTCACAATTGCTGTAAGTTCATGGCTCTTACAATCTTTCTTCCCCTTCTTCCACAATGGTCCCTGAGCTTTAGGTGGCAGAGATTTGATATAGGTGTCTTAGTCAGGGATAACTACTCCCCAGCATCTTATTCTCTACTTTGGCCAGTTGTGCCTTTCTAAGGTAATCACCATGTGTTCCATGAGGACATTGCACTGAAGAGAACTGAAAGACTCAATATTCTTTCTGCCCCCCATTCTGCTATGTTCCCTGAGCCGTAGGTGTGGAGGTTACATTGTAAATGTGTCATTTAAGGCTAGGCATGTCAATGACACTTATTCTCTGCATTTGACCAGTTGTGGAACTTTGTAATAGTCTTCATCTATAAATATACAGGTATGTACACAGAAGTTCTGGGAGGTAACCAAGGGCTGTGGCAATATCCTGTGTTAATTTTGGAGTCTCTTGTAATACCCTGACCACCAACTCAAAGGGCACTGTGATTTTTGCCATACAGCCTTCGGCTTTCCTGAGTCTGTGTTACTTCATTTAATGTAACAGCTTTTGGTTCCAACCACTTACCTGCAAATTTCATTATTTCATCCTTCTTTACTACTGAGTAGATTACACAACTCTATTGTGTAAATGTACTACACCTTTATAATCCATTCATCAGTTGAAGGACATTTAGGTTGTTTCTGAAATGGCAAAACTAATTCCATTTTATTCTAGCTGACTTTTGCTTTACCCTATGTTTTTGCTCAGCCATTCCCACTGCAGCCAGCCAGGAAGAACATCTCATGCAGGCAGTTTCAGGAAGAACATTGTTTCTACAGTACTGGGAAACTTACAAGCACTCAGGTAGCACTTCTTCCAACCTAGCCTAACTACGACTTTTTGTTAACTGAAAATTTCTTTGTTAACTGACCTGACCCATGTCTGCTATAACTATGGTCTTTTGATGTAACTATTGGCTTTGGACCTGGCACAATGTAATTGTGGTCTTAAGCTTTACAAACTCTGTTCTTCTTCTGCTCAGGGTTGACGGTTCTTTTGAGCATTAGCTCCCTCACTGATTACCAGTTATCAATGATCTGATGCAAAACTGAATGGCATTTCTCTCCATATTACAGTTTCCTTTTCTTAGCATTGTGAAAAGGGCAGCAACAAACACGGCTACAAGTATCTCTGTAGTAAGATGACTCATTTTGATACATGCAGAGGAGTGATATAATCAGCTCATATGGTAGATCAGTTTTTAGTTTTTTAAGAGTTCTTCACACTTATTTCGATATTGGTTGCATGAGTTTTCAATCCCAGTAGCATGGAACAAGGGTTCCCCTTTCCACACCACCTTGCCAGCATTTGGTGTCATTTGTTCTCTTACTCTTAGCCATTATGACTGGACAAAGATGAAATCTTAAAGTAATTTTAATTTGCATTTTCCTAATTACTAAAAGTATTAAACACTTTCTTGGGTATTTCCTAGCCATTTTTATTGTTTCTTTTAAGAGCTCTCTGTTCAGATCCACAGCCCATTTTTTTTAGTTGGGTCATTTGTTTTCTTGATTCTGTGTTTTTTAGTTATTTGAATATTCTGGATACTAATCCTCTATCAGAAATTTAGCTGGTAAAGACTTTTTCCCACTCTGTGAGCTTCCTCTTCACTCAATTGTTTTATTCTTTTGCTATACAGAAGCTTTTCAGTATAATGATAGCCCATTTGCAATTGCTGACCTTAATTCCTAAGTGACTAAAGTCCAATTTAGAAAGTCCTTTCCTGGGGCTGGAGAGATGGCTCAGCAGTTAAGAGCACTGACTGCTCTTGCAGAGGACTCGGGTTCGATTTTCAGCACCCACATGATGGCTAAAAACTGTCTTTAACTCCAATTCCAGGAGAATCCGATGCCCTCTTCTGACCTACGCGGCAATGCAGGACATGGGTGCACCTACATGCAAACAGTACACTCGTACACATAAAAAAATAAATAAATAAATGATATTTCTTTCCTGTACTTATAACATACTGCCTATGTTTTCTTTTAACAGTTTCAGTATTTCATATTTCATATTGAGGTCATTAATTCATTTGGATTGACTTTTCTGCTGTGTGATCGGTATGGGTCTAATTTCATTCTTCTATATCTAAAGACCCATTTTTCCCAGCCCATTTATTGAAGATGCTGCCTTTCCTCTGGTGTGTATTCTTGGCACCTTTGTCAGATATCATGTTGCTGAAACTGTGTGTACTCATGTTTGGATCTTCTATTTTATTGCATTGACCTACATGTTTGGTTTTCTGCCAATACTATGCTATTTTATGATGATAGCTCTATAATATAGTTTGAAATTTCTCATGGTAAGCCCTCTAAATTTGTTCTTTGAGATGAAGACACTTTGGCTATTAAGGGTCTTTTGTGATTCCATATGAATTTATTTTAACATTTTTTTCTATTTCTGTGAATGTCATGGGAATTTTTATTGGGATTTCATTGAAATTACAAATTGCCTTTTGATAGGATGGTCATTTTCACAATACTAATTCTACCAATTCACGAGCATGAGAGTTCTTTCCGTCTCCTCGTGTCTTTCTCAATCTTTTTCCTCAAAGATTTAAAGATTTCCTTATAGAGATATTTAATGGTTTTGGTTGATTTATTCCTAGGTATTTTTGAGGCTATTGTGAATAGAAGTGTTTCTGTGATCTGTTTCCCCGACTCCTTACTATTGTTATATAGAAAAGCTACTGACTTCTGTAAACTGATTTTGTATCCTGCCACTTTGTTGAAAGTGTTAATCATTTCTAGACATTTTTCTGTTGGAATTTTTAGGTGTGATAATATACATAAGAGATCCCCTGGAAAAAAACAACAGAAAACTTCCAGAAATAATTAACACTTTGAGCAAAGTTGCAGGATACAAAATCAGTTTACAGAAGTTAGTAGCTTTTCTATATACCAATTAATACTCCTCTTTTCTTATTGCTCTAGCTAGAGTTTAAAGAAATATATTAAAAGGAGTGTGGATAGTGGAGAGCCTTGTCTTGTTCCTGACTTCAACGGAAATGGTTCCAATTTTTCTCCACTTAGAATGATAATGGCTTTCGGTTTGTTGTATATAGGTTTAATTATGTTGCAGTATATTTCCTCCAATCCAATTCCCTCTAGGATGTGTATCATGAGTGCATGTTGTATTTTGTCAAAGGCCTTTTCTGTATCTACTGAGATGGTCATGTCTATAAGACATGTGATTTTTTTATCTTCAAGTCAGTTTATGTGATTTAATACATTCATTGACAGATAGATAGATAGATAGATAGGTAGATAGATAGATAGATAGAGTCATCCCTACATCTAGGATAGAGTCAAATTGATTATGCTGGATGATCTTTTTGTTATGTATCTGTATGTGACTTGAATGTATTATGCTGAAGTTTTTTTCATCTATATTCATTAGGGATATGGGCCTATAGTTTTATTTATTTTTTGTTATGTTTTTACCTGGTTTTGGTATCAGAGTAATACTGGCTTCATAGGAGGAATTTGTGAGTTCTCCCTCTGTTTCTGTCTTTTTGAATAATTTAAAGATTATGGTTATAGATCTTCTTTGACTGTCTGGTAGAAGTCTTCTGTGAATCTATCTGGACCTGGGTATTTTTATTCAGGAAGCATCGTATTGCTGTTTTACTTTCCTTATTTGTTATGGGTATGTTTAAACTGTTGCTCTCTGCTTGGTTTAATGTTGGGGCTTCCATTGAATTTAGAAATTTGTACATTTCCTTTAGAATTTCTGACTTAATAGAATATAAATTTTAAAGTATTTCCTTATAAGGTTCCTGATGTTTTTGGTGTTTGTTTTATTGGTTCCCCTTTCTTCAATGATTTTGTTGATTTGTATTTCCCTTACCATTCTTTTGATTAGCTAGGCTGTGTTCATCTTGTTTATCTTTTCAAAGATAAAGCTCTTAGATTCATTGATTCTTTGCATTGTTCTCTTTGTTTCTATTTCATTGATTTCTGCTCTGATTTTTATTATTTCTTCTCATCTGCTGGGTTTTGGTTTGGTTTGTTGTTGTTTCTCCTGATTCTTGAGTTGTATCATTAAGTTAGTTTGTGCTCTTTTGGATTTTTTAATGTAGGCATTTAGAGCTCTAAATTTCCCACATGAGACTGCTTTTAGTGTGCCCCTGAGGATTCATTGTGTTGTACTTTCATTTTCATTTAGTTTCAGGATTACATTTTTTCTCAATTTCTTCTTTGAACCATTTATCATTGAGTAATGTGGTTTAATCTCGATAAGTTTGTGCAGTTACTAGAACTTATTTTGCTGTCTTATTTAATTGTAGGCAGAATACATGGAATTATTTCAATTTTTGTATTTGTTGAAGTTTATTTGAGCCACAATATGTGATCTATTTGCGATATTCTTCCATGAGTATAATAGTGTATTCTTTGTACTTTGGTGGAGCATTCTATAAATGTTTGACAGGCACATTTGGTGTATGATATCATTTAATTCAGATGTTTCTCTGCTTATTCTTTGTCCAGATGATCTGTCTACTGGAGGGAGTAGGGTATTGAAGTCACCTATTTACTGAGTTGGATTAATCTGTGTCTTGAAGTTCAGTAGTATTGTTTTGATGAAATTGAGTGAGTACACCAGAGTTTGGTGCATATGTGTTCATGATTGTAATGTCTACTTGGTAGTTTGTTCCCTTGATCAGAACGAAGTGACCTTCTTTTTCTCTTCTGATTAATTTGAGTTTGTAGTCTATTTTGTCATATATTTGAATAGCAGCTTCTGATTGTTTGCTTTTGGGTGCCATTTGCTTTCAATATTTTTTTTCCATTCTTTCACCCTAAAATGATTGCCTATCCTTGAAGGTAAAATGAGTTTGCCATAGACAATAAAAAAACAGATTCTGATTCTTAATCTAGTCAGCTATCCTGGATCTTTTGACTGGTTAGACGAAGCCATTGATATTTAAAGTTATTATTACAATGTTTATGTTGGTTTCTGTCATTTATTAACTGTTTGTGTTCTTAGTCTTATTTTGTGTTTACATAATTATATTTTCATTCTTTTTATTGCTGGCCTTTGGGGTATGGCCACTCCTTCCTCCAGTCTTTGTGTTGTCTTAAGCATTCTCTGCAGACCTGTTTTGGAGGACATGAATTCTTTTAGCCTATTTGTATTGTGGAAGACTTTCCTTTCTCCTTTGACTATGATAGACAGTTTTTAGGGGTAAAGTATTCTGAGTCAACATCTTTGGTCATTTAGAACTTGGAATACTTTATTACAGGATTTTCTGGCTTTTATAGTTTGCATCGAAATTGTCATCTGTAATTCTGATGGATTTTCCTTTATATATCCCTTGTTATGCTTCTCTTGCAGCTTTCAATACCTTTCTTTACTCTGTACATTGAGTGTTTTTCCTGATATGTCATGTTCTGGCCCTGTCTATTTGGTGTTCTGTGTGCTTCTGTAGCTATATGGAGATGTCTTTCCTTATTTTCTACAATTTTTCCTCTATAATCCTTTCAACGATCTAAACCATGCCATCAAAGTTCAACTCAATGGCATAGTTTAGATCATTGAAAGAATTATAGAGGAAAAGTTCTTCTCCTTCCTCTGTGCCTACAATGGATAGAATTGGTCTTTTTGTGGAGTTACACAGTTCCTTCATATTCCATTGCTGTGCTATTTATAAGTTTTCACATTATTTGCTTGAGTAGTCCAGTTCTTCAGTGTTTATCATCCAGTCTTGATATTCTGTTTTCCATTTGATTCATTCGGATGAATGAGACTTTCTCTTGTCATTTCAAATTGTCTTGAAGTTTTTCAATTCCATCTTCATTTCAGTTTAATTTTCTTCAATACTTTTATCTCTTTTATGAATTCAATTCTCAAATCCTGAATTGTCTTTATCATATCACTTAGTCATATATTTGTATTTTCTTGGGCTTAATTCAGCAGTTTATCCTATCCTCTTTGAATTTCTTATAAATTATTCGATCATGTTTATGACCCTTTTCTTTTGCTTTGTGTTCTCTGGTTCCACTGTGTAGTTCTCATTGTAGAATAATTCTATAGGGCTGGTGGAATTTGATGGGAACATGTTACTTTATTTTTCATATTATTTGTGTTTGTGAATTATGACCAGGCCATAAGGACTTATTTTTTTTCAGCTGTATGTCTGATATGAAATTTTAGCCATCTTTTGTTGAATTAAAGTTTGGTTCTATTTATTGTAGTTTTGTTGCTTTCTGATCAGGTATGAGTAGTCAGTGCTTGTTCTAGGTTGTCTTCAATTGCTGTGACAAAACACTCTGACTGACACTAACTTGGGGAGGAAAGGGTTTATTCATCTCACATCTCCTGAATCATAGTTCATCACTCAGGGAGCCCAAGGCAGGAACCTGGAGGCAGGAGCTGAAGCACAGGCCATGAGGAATGCTGCTTACTGGCTTGCTCTCCTGGCCCATGCCTGCCCTCTTATAGGGTACACAACAAACTGCCCAGAGGTGGCACCACCGATAGCGGTGTGTCAAGTTGACACTAAAGCTATCCAGCACAGTGCTTCAGGTTCTCACTTTTGATTTTTTATTTGAGATACAGGATGGTTCCATGCTGGACTGGTGTGTAAGGTGGGTAACCACACTCAAGACCATGAACGTGGAGATGGAGGCAAAGAAGACTCATTCTAACTAGCTGATCAAGCTAGTCTCGAGCTGGAACAGAGCTTTCCAGGCCTAGATCTAAAGCCAGAAGATGGCATTTGAGTCAGTGGGAATCTTATTAGTTCAACACGGTGTTCTAAAAGCCCATCAGTATCAGGCTGTTGGCTAGGCTAATTGGGAGCTCTCCAAACAGCAAAAACTGGCTAGTCCTGGAGCAGAAGATGGTGACTGAGTTTTGAAGAGGTTCTGACAATAAAAACAAGTTTTAAGAAAAGAACAAATAAATAAATGTTTGGAAATAACCTAAAAATTATTTTTAGTTTAATTAGTTTAATTATTTTAGTTTAACAAGGACAGGCTCCGTGCACCTGCTGGAGGTGCCCTAAAAGGCCAGACGTGTTGGATCCTCATGGAGCTTCAGCTACTGGTGATATGAGTGATGGGAACTGAACTCACACCATGGATAAGAGAAGTACTCTTAACCACTGAGCCAGCTCTCTAGCCCCACATGATGTCTTTCTTTAAACTTTTATTATTACTTTATATGTATGAGTGCATTGCCTGCATGTGTGTTAGTGCACCTATGTCATACAATGTCCTTGGTGGTCAGAAGAATGCTTATGATCCCCTGGAACTGGAGTTATGGATGGTTATTTGCTGTCATGTGGGTTCTGGGAATAGAATCCAGGTCCTCTGCAAGAACAGCCAGTGCCCTTAACTGCTGAGCCATCTCTCCAGGCCCATGATGTAGTCTTATATAAATGATAAATCATAGAGACTTGAGCATCACTGAATTAAAACAACTAAATCAATAGATTAAAAGCAATTACATATTTGCAAGAAAATGTATCAATAGGAGTACTAAAAATGAACTTTGGGGCATGCAACAACAATAACGCACCCCTTGACTTCAGGTAAAGTTTTTCAAAAGAATGACTTCCATTTGTTCTTTGCTGAAAAGCTCACTCAATTTCTTGATATCCTGACAGAAGTGCCTCAAAAGATTTTATGTAAATGGGATACTAATAGGTTCACTACTTCACTGAAACAAGTAAACAAAAAAGAAATCACTTTTTACCACACAGTATGTAATACCAATAAGCTTTGCTACCCAGACAGGACACAGGTGGGCCAGAAGCAAGATCTTGGGCTTCAGAACATCTAAGCCATCTATTACAAAACTATCAAAGTAAGCCCACTGTGAGCAGCTTGAAATCAGAGCCAGTGGGAGATTACATCTACCATGTATTTGCCTTCAGAAAAGGCTCCTACTGCTGAGAGTTGGCAGAAGTCACCAAGAATCTCCACAGTTCCAATCTGAACAGACATGTTAGTTTCTATCTCACCTTAGCAAATATGGCTATCCATTAAATATATGTGTCCCCTCTCAGAGAGTTTAAAGTTGTTTCTGAGAATGGTTGTTCAGTCAAGATCTATGAATCTCCGGCTCCCTGCAATCTGGGGAACCCATCTGATTAGTTCTATTCTAAAGCATTGGAGTGGTATTGTTTCATGGTATTTCTGTGTTCAGGTGATTAAAAAACAAGAACGTGTTATTTTTATCCAAGACCCTCAAGATGCTAGGAAATGACCAAGGCACATCGTGGATAAGATCTACATCTCTGAATTGTTATGGGGTAGATTGACCTCTACAAACCAGGATGGCACAATTGAAATGATTAGGTATCATGTCACTCAAGTCGAACACCACTTATATGACCTGATGTGTCCTAGTTAGCATTGACTGTCAATTCAACACAGCCTAAAATGTCTGTGAGGGACTGTCTTGATTATTAATTGATTTGGGAGAGCCATGCCTACTGTAGGTAGCACCATTCCTAGCAAATTTTCCTGAGTTGTGTAAGAAAAAGCACAAGTCTGTGTGTGAGCCAGAGAGCACGGCAGCGAGCAACTTCCTTCTGCTGTTTCTGCTTCAGGTTCCTGGATTGACTTCCTGCCATAACTTCCTTCAGAGACACATTACAACCTGGAAATGGAAGCCAAATAAACCCTTTCTTCCCCAAGTTGCTTTTGGTCAGAGTGTTTTATCACAGCCACAAAATGAAATAAAAACACAGTGTTACACAGTAAATATCTCTGCTGCGTTTTGTACTACAAATCAAGTCTTCCCCCAGAGTCATGACAGCCTGTAGACATCTCCTCTTTGGTTTTTTTCTTATCTATCCAGAACATGTTTTCTCTACCCACCTCTTTTTGTTGCCATCTCTATGTATTCCCCAGTAGTCTAGCTCATAGCCTATGTTGCTGCTGCCCCAACAAGCCCTCTGTGGTTCTAAGACCTATTGTTGACTTGTGTGTAATCTCCTGACTGATATTTAGTCTGTCATGTGCAGATGTATACAGACCTTCATTTGCTGTGTTCCATCTGATGCCTCAAACTCAATTTGTTCAAAACTGAAATCAATAGGTTCTTTGTTCCTTCCTGCACTTCATATCATCTCCTCTTGCAGCCTCTGTCTCAGTAAAGTGCTCCATCTTTCTCTCAGAAAGAAAAGGATTGCAGATCAATTCTGTGTCAGATCATTGCCCTAGTTCAGGCTCCATCATTTCTCACCTAGTTAGCTTCAAAGACAGTGGCTAATCTCATGTTCAGGACATTTTAAATCCAAACTCAGTAGTTAAGTCTTTTTGAGACTATTTTATTTAATATTTGCATGTGTATATTTATGCGTATATTGCCTACATGTATGTAAGTGCATTCATGTCATGCAATGCCCACAGAGGTCAGAAGATGGCATTGGATCCCCTGTAACTGGAGTTATGGACAGTTGTTAGCTGCCATGTGGATGCTGTGAACCAAACCTGGGCTCAAGAGCTGCCAGGGTTCCTAATCGGTGAGCCATCTCTCCAGCGCCATCAGTAGCTAATTCTTAGCTGTAAGATCTGGTGGAACTGAACTACTGACCCTCAACTAATTTCTTCCCACTGTAAAATAAGAACATTAATAGTGTTTTCTACATGAGCCATGAAGATAATCACATAGAATAAAGAGACCTCTAGACTGCCTGGCAGACAGTACAACCCATGACATTAGCTAATATGACAAGACACCCTGGCTTTCAAATGCATTTCCACTTATCAATAAGGAAAATGGTTGAAACGTAAATACTGCCATTCTTTAACCCTTGACTGTGGATGAAAAGGAGGGCATCGTATATGAGAAATGGTCAGAGGTAAAACTAATAGGAACTATAAATTTATGTGGTGATAGACATATTACTAAGAATGCATATAGCTAAAGATATAAATGAATGAATTTATCTTTTTTTCAACAAAACTTTGAAGAGCTATTTTATACTTATTTATTTATTTATTTATTTATTTGTGTGTGTGTGTGTGTGTGTGCACATGCACATGTGTACTCATGCGTATGCAGGTGCCTGAAGAGACCAGAATAAGGCAGCAGCTCTTCTAGAGAAGACATTTGTGGGTTGCTTGGTGTGGGTACTGTCATAAAAACTCCAGTTCTTTGAAGAGCAGCAAGTACTCTTATCTTAATGCTGAGCCGAGCCATCTCTTGGCCCCAAATTTGCCTTTCTGAATAACATTTATTAAAAAGCATATTAAAAACTGCATTATGGGTCCTCTTCAGGATATCTTCCCAAAAGACAAACCCTTTATTTCCTTTGATCTTCCCTTTATTAGATCTGCATATTAAAATTCAAGTACTAAATTAGTGACTATCCAAATTTACCATGAACCATATTCCCTGCATAATAGGCAACCCATTTGTTTACTTACAGGACATGCATAATGGTTTAAAATAGGAAATCACAAGCCAGGCGTGGTGGCACACACCTTTAATCCTAGCACTTGGGAGGCAGAGGCAGGAGAATCTTTGTGAGTTCAAGGCCAGCCTGGTCTACAGAGTGAGTTCCAGGACAGCTGGGGCTACAGGGAGACCCTGTCTCGAAAAGACCAAAATATAAATAAATAAATAAATAAATAAATAAATAAATAAATAAATAAAATAGGAAATCACAATTAACCAAATTTCCTGTGAGAGAACACAATGTGAGGAAAGGTCTAATGTGTAATATTAATTCTCATTATTATTCTTTCCATATATCTCATCCCAATATTTCCATGTTTTTAATACTCATCTATAGGATATCCTGAACAGACAACAAGAGTACTTAGAAGAAAAGGAATTCAAGAATGATGTCTGTGAAGTTTACTGAGGAGGGACAGGACCCCAGAAGCGGCATACACATCCCACATGGCAGATAATGTAGAAGGGGATGCCACAGATGGTGCCTCACCTAATTATTAAAAAAAAAATAATAATAATAATAATAATAATAATGTGAAACAAACCGTGTGACTTGTGTATGTACCATAACCATGCAGGTTGTGTAATTTCTACTTCACAGAAAAGACCTGGAGACAATGAGGTTAAACCATTTCCCTGAAGTCACTCAGGAAATGTATGTGTCAGAACTTAATTTACTTTTATCTGACACCAAATTCCACTAGTTTTATATTATATCTTATATTTCTAAACTGTTAAAGGAGTCTGTAAAGCTTGGTGTTGGTTGATCTGTATCTTTCCAATATTGTATATGGATTTTTTAAAAGGAAAAAGAGTAATGTACAATTTTTAGAAACCTACTTCTGACCTAGTAGCATTGCTTGTATCTGCAAGGAAACTGAACCTCTGAGAAGGAAGCTGGCCACAAATAGCACTGGAAGTGCCAATAATAGTTATGTGGTGTCCCATAGACTCATTCTTCAAGCCCTTCCCCTGTGAAGGAAACACACACCCTAGTCACCTATAACCTGACCCTCAGACTCTGCAAAGGAAAATCCCATTCTTCTGTATCCATGCCAAAGAAAAGAGTTCTGTAAAGCAGCAGAAAATGAATGACTGGTGAATAATTTTTTTAATCAGATTCTTTCTGAGACACTGATCTCATTATTTGTCCACCAGATGAGCTTCTAATAAATCCATTCACAATTTTAAAAAATTGCCTAGCTAGTAGTATTGAACTGTGCCTTAATTAGGACAGCCAAGAATGTCTTATATAATTAACTTGGCTTTGTTTATCATTATTTCCTTTGGTTAGAGCTGTTCTCCATATGTATAGCTAGAGCAAGGATAGCACTAACCTTTGGTTTTCATAGGGGATAAAGGGATGGGCAAATAAAAGAAGCTAGGGCAGACCTGGGAACACCAAACCAAAGGCCATGAGAAGCCAAGTATCTTTGTACTTTCTGTTTTGCATCCTGATGAACAGTTTCCCTAACCTCTGATCCAATCCAGTAAAGCTGGTAACATCTGGGATCTTCATCCTGCCAAGTAAAGCCATTCCTTCAGTTTTGGAAAGTGGAGTGAAGCTTTTCTAATTGAGGTCTGCATGCTCCCTCTGTAGACTCCTAGACTCTGGGATTGTTCCCCTGGGCAGCTGATCTGCTTGGACAACATCAACAGCCTCCAATGTGCTACTGAGTTTGGACAAGAGGGAATCTAGAAAGAGATCTGCATGGAGAAAGGGAGTGCGAGTGGAAGGAAGAAAGAAATGATGACAGTAGAGAACAAAAGGAGAGAGTGATTTCTCACTGTTTCCAGGTCGATTCTCTGTAGTTATCATAAGCAGGCTGAAACCAGTCTCATCGCCAACGATGCAACTCCCATCAATGTTGCTCCTCAAATAGCCACCTCTTTCTGTCTCTCTGATGATCACTGTCTCTTCCTTTACATGTCTCTATTATTGGTAACAGAACAGAGGTACTCTGTGCATTTACTTGTTTTCTGTCTCTGTGAAAAAAAAAGAACCACCATGACCAAGGCAACTTACAGAAGGAAGAGTTTATTGGGCTTATGGTTACAGAAAGATAATAGTTTATTGTGATGGGTCAGGCATGGCAGGAGGCAGCAGGGGACAGCCAGAGTGGAAAACAGCACTCACATCTTCAAGCAGCACAGGAAGCAGAGTACATGAAAGAGTATGTGAGAAACTTGTAAGGGTTAAAGAGAGGGAATCTAAATATGATCAAAATATTTTGTATGACACATGAACGGAGGGCATGGAGATAGAGTTCAGTGAAGAAAGTGCTTGCCACCAAACCCAATACTCTGAGTTCAATCAGCAGGACCTACGTGGTAGAGAGAACTAATTAACCAACTCCCAAATTTTTTCCTCTGGCCTCCAAATACACCACACACACACACACACACACACACATGCACACACACACACAATTTAAACCTAGAAGCTCTATAATTTAATATAATAACAAAAATATTATAATATAATTTAATATAATAACAAAAAATTTAAACCTAGAAGCTCTATAAATTCTTAGCCTATCCCTTTTGTTTGATTTTTCTTAGAATGAAAGGTCAAAGGAAAAGAAATACAATGGAAATAAGAGTCATTGACCTCTTTTAACACATCTCTCTTTGATCTCTAGGAAATGTGGGGAAATTGTTACGTATCTAATTCCTTCCCTCCAATATCCCTCAGCCCACTAAAAAGGGAAATTGCTACACAGAGAAAATTAGTTTTTCTTCGTTTAAGCAAAGTGGTCTCAAATGACTTGACAGGGAGACAAACATAGGCAAGTCTAGAGGGAGCTCATCTGGTTCATCTGCTAAAAGATACAATTCTAGAAAGAACAGTAGTGTCAAGTAAGGAGACATTGAAAAGAGAGATAATGAGAATGTATAAGAATTGCCAGCAGTTAGTTACATTTTAAAAGATAAGGTTTATAATAAGGAAATTAATAAACCATGAGGTTCAAGAGGGAAGATACCCACCAGAAAGCTCAGCGATGACCGAAAAGCAACATCAGTAAGCCATCGCAATCTCATTAAGTCATCAGCTACATTTGGATTTTATAGATCATGAAGATCTTATGACACTACTTAAAGGAGATTGATACAATCTAAATTGTTTTAAGAAATATAGTTTCAAGGGACTGGGGAGATGGCTCAGTGGATGAGAGAACACTTGCTGTGCAAACATGAAGACCTGAATTTGAATTGTCAGTACCTACTTAAAAAATCCAAGAGTGACCCCACATCTCCCAATCCCTGGTGTTGATGGATGGAGACTGGCAGATTTCTAGGAAATACCTGCCCAGCTTCTTACCCAAAATGACAAGCTAGGGCTACATCAACTTGTCTCAAAGAGAGAAATAGTAATAGCAATAATAATAGCTTTATAATTAAACTATTAGTTGTATTAACTAAAATTAAAACTGAGCTACATGGAACTCTGTCATAATAAATACTAAGAGTCAATATGTAAATACTAATAGTATTTTTATACCCTAGCCAAATTGCTACACACTAATTTCTGAGGTTGTTAGTCATAGTGATAATTCTAATCCATAAAAATAAGTTTAACTGCTGGGCAGGGTGGTGTATGCCTGGGAGGTAGAGGCAGGTGGATCTCTATGAGTTCAAGGCCAGCCTGGTATACATACTGAGTTCCAGCCTAGTGAGGGCTAAAGGAAAGCCCTGTCTGTAAAAGACCAAAAAAAAAAAAAAAAAAGTCTAACAAATTATGTAAATCATGTATGCACAAAAGGATGAAGTACTGTTGAGAGAGGTTAAAAAATACAGCAAAATAAGAGTCTACCATGCTATGGACTGGGAGTTCCAGAACAAAGTAGATGTCAATTCAACCAACATTGACTAAAGTATGATCCTAACCAAATTTCTGGCATAATCTTGTGTTTTAATGTAGGTGGATGTGGAAAGGATCTGTAGAAACTGCCCACTCTCATGATCTCCTGATGTGTATGCTGGTGGAACAACCCCTTAGAAACTGTCAATATCAACTCTTCAGTCATGTGCATTGCTTTAATTATTTTGGTTGTTTTCCACACTGAAAACAGATAGTTTTTTATTTCTTTTCTATTATTCTGTCTTTTACTGGGTTCTTTTCTCTCACTGAGTCAGCTAAGAATTCCTGGACAATGCTGGAAAGTAGAAGTGGGAGGAGTCACCCCTCTCTTGCTCTACTTAATAAGAAAGTTCTATGTCCCACACCACTTAGTATGCTAGTCACTATAGGTATTTTGTAGATATCCCTAAACTGAGAAAATACTCATGTTCCTAGTTTCCTGAGAATTTTGTTCTATTTTATTATGAGTGCAGTTTGAATTTTTTCAAATGTTTTTCTGCCTCTGTTTGATATGATCTTGTGATATCCCTGTTAGTCTGTTCATCCATCAGATTTTCAAAGTTTAAATTATTCTCTTTATTATCTTACATGTATGAGTGTTTTGCTTGTGTGTAAGTGCACTCGGGTCATGCAATGCCCAAAGAAGTCAGAAGAGGACATGGGATCCTCTGCAACTGAAGTTACAGATGGTTGTAAGCAGCCATGTGGAAGCTGCTAACCAAACTCTGTCTTCTGCACAAGCAGCCAGTGCTCTTAAATGCTGAACCATCTCTCAAGACCTCTTTGTCTAATTTTGGTGATAAGGTAATGCTGGCTTCATAATTTTCATTAGGAACTATTCTTCTGCTTCTATATTTTGGAAAAGATCAAAGAGAACTGTTATAATTTCATCTTAAAATGTTTTATAGAATTTACCAGTAAACCATCAGGTCCTTTTACTCTTTGTTTTAGGAAGTTAAATATTGATTTCACTCCCTTAATAGGTACGGCCCTATTAAATTGTTGTTGTTGTTGTTTTGGTTGTTGTTGATAAAGGTACTCAGAGTGTGTTTTATTCATGAGCTCTATAGTGATACCCCCCCATTCCCTCTAATATTAGTTGTTTGTACCCTTCTATTTTTTCTTTTCTTACTCAGACTTCTTGGAGGCTCGTTGATTTTACTAATGATTTAAAAGAACTATATTTTGAGAGTTTTTTTCTATAATTTTCTTTTTTTAATTTTATTTATTTTTGTATATGTATGAATGTACTGTCTGCATGTAGGTTTGTGCACCCATGTCGTTCAATGCTGCGGAGGTCAGAAGAGGGTCTCAGATTCCCCTGGAACTGGAGTTCTCCTGGAATTGGAGTTACAGACAGTTCTTAGCTGCCATGTGGGTGCTGGAGATTGAACCCAGGTCCTCTGCAAGAGCAGTTGCTGCTCTTAACCGCTAGGCTGTCTCTCCAGCCCCAATCTATCATTTTCTTTTTACAAATTTTTTTCCCTTAGGCTTTTATTATGTCTTTGGTTACAGTAGAAAAAAAAAAAGGCCTGAAGAGAAAATGTCTGGTGTCCTGAATAAAGACCCAACTTTCCACCTTTCCTGGTCATCGGACCACCCCTAGGAAGTAAGGCCCAGTCACCTTAAATTATACTAATGAGATAGAATACTTAGTATATTAATGAGATGGGAAACTTTTCCAGCCTCAAATCCCCACTCCTTAGCATACTTATCGTGGATCTGGTTACAAACATGTAACCAGACATGGACAAGTCTGTCAATTTTCTGAATTCTTCATGTAGACTGCAACATGTCTGACCTCCAGGTGTGCTCTAAACCAGCATGGCTTATGGCTGTTTTCCTTCTCCCCTCCATTCGCCTCCTATGGTAGCTGCTGAGATTTTAGCTTGCCTGCCCTGAGGATTTTCCCTTAAATCCTAATAAAATTGTCCTAAAGCTTCCATTTGAGTCTATTCTTAAATTCCTTTATGAATGAGATTAAGAACCCTAAAAGGGGACTTCATTTTCACTATATCATCTTTTGGTTTTCTCTTGCTCTTCTCTTCCTATTTTTTTATGGTAGAATACCAGGTTGCTGATTTCAGATCTTTCTTCTTTTCTAAGATTATATAGCCAAGGCTATAAATTTCTCTCTAAGCACTACTTTTACTTCTTTTCTTTTCATTGCTCTTAAATATGCCCTTTTATCTTTATCTTCTTCAGTCTTTTGTTTCCATTGACTTTCAAATTTAGAACTTGCTACTAAAATATTCTCAAACAGAGAATCTGTCTAAATTAGCAATAAATGCATCATGAATATTCTTCATTGCTATTACAGTGAATTTTCATCTCTAATGCCTCATTTTGATTCTTTCAAAAAGTTTCTGTCTGCTTAAATTACCCATCTGCTCTTACATAATGTTTACTATATCCCTTAGGCCCCTTAATGTATTACTCAGAGTTTATTTAAATTCCCAGTTGAAGCCAGGCGTGGTGGCACATGCCCTTAATCCCAGTACTCTGGAAGCGGAGACAGGTGGATCTCTGTGAGATGGAAACCAGCCTGGTCTACAGAGTGAGTTATAGGCCACCTGGGGCTTCAGCGAGACCCTATCTCAGAAAGACCAAAAAAATTTAAAAAATCCCAATTGAAAAATATTAGCTCTGCCTGAGGAGTGCAGACAAAGTTCAAAAGCCTTCTTTCATATACAACCAATTGATTTAAAATACAAATCCTAAAGAAAAAGTCAACTATAAATATGTTGCAACAGTGGTACTGGTCCATTATTGGAACTTTTTGCTTCTGGTCAAGAGAATGGAAGCTCTGGCCTGGGGGAGACCTAATTTTCCAGTTGGGCAGGTCAATCATCTTGTTAAGTAGCCACCCTAGGAAAGTGAATCCACCTTATACCCTGCTCGAAAGATAGGAGGATTAATCCTAGCACTTGGGAGGCAGAGGCAGGCGAATCTTTTTGAGTTCAAGGCCAGCCTGGTCTACAGAGTAAGTTCCAGGACAGCTGGGACTACAGGGAGACCCTGTCTCAAAAAGACCAAAAAAAAAAAAAAAAAAAGATAGGAGGAGGGACTGGAGAGATGGCTCAGCAGTTAAGAGGACCGACTGCTCTTGCAGAGGACCCAGGTTTGACTCTCAGCACCCACATGGTGGATAAGAACGGTCTTTAACTCCAGTTCCAGGGGAATCTGATGCCCTCTTCTGATCTCCATGGCATTGCACAACTGGGGTGCACCAACCTACATGCAGACAGTACACTTATACACATAAAAAATAATAAATTAATTAAAAAATAAAAAATAGGAGGAATAATTATCCTTTGAATGAGAAAATGTATTTTCTGTGACAGAATTCCCACTCCTTAGTGCAGCTGCCAGGGGCTGCTGTGAGGTTCCCTTGGGTCTGCCCACCTTTCTGAGTCTTGATTTTTTCTTCTCTTCTATCTCTTTCAGGTGATGGTTAGAGGTGAAATATGCTTTGTCTGGTTCTCTAGGCGTCCTTACTCTTTCGCTGAAGCTCCCTTGCTCCTCACCACCTTTTTCCCAGGCAACTACTTGTCCACCACATGGCTGACCTCCACACCTAACTCAGAAGTAATGGGTTACTTCTTATCCATCTCCTCTAGGCAGCTGTCAAGGTTTACACCCTGCTTTGGGGTTTTTTTCTTTTAAACTATAAAATTGCCCTTGAGTTTTCTTATGAGTCTGCTCTTAAATTCTTGTATTGAAACTAAGACCCCTAGAGGAGAACCCAATTTTTCCAGTTACAAATACCCTCAAAGTCATGCTCATTGTCTTGTATCTAGGAGTAAACTAAATCAAATGGAGAGGGAATCCTCAAAGGGCCCACACTTCATCCAGAGCATAAACTGAGTCGGGCAACCCAGTATCTTCAAAAAACATGTCAAGGTGCAGCCTTGTTCATTTGCTTCCATTCTTCATGTATTTGAGTGTTTTGCCTTCCTATATATAGGTTGGCAGCATGTGTGCAATGCTGGCAGAGGCCAGAAGACAGAGTCAGATTCTGTGGAACTAGAATTACATATAGTTGCTAGCTAGCATGTAGGTACTAGGAACCAAACTAGGGTCATTTGCAAAGGCAGCTGCTAACACTGAGACGTTTGATGTAATATTGTTCGAGTCAACTTAATTTCACTTTGCAATAGTCACAAGAAGACTGGTATAGCTGCTATTACTTATGGTACACATCCAGGTGACTTATAAGTGTTCATTTTGGATTTTGTTGAGGGTCTTTGGGAAAGCAATAGTCAGGGGATGGTTTCTGCATTTAAGAGAAATTGAAAATCACATACAAAAGAATAAATTTTCTTCACAAATTTGAAACATTTGAAAAAATAATGGGAAAAATAAGTAAAATCTACTTTGCTATCACTGGGATTTGAAGTAAAGCTGAATCAAATGATTTCAGCAAAAAAATAGTCTTGGGGCTGGAGAGATGGCTCAAGAGTTAAGGGCACTGACTGCTCTTGCAGAGAACCCAGGTGTGATTCCCAGCACCCATATGGCAGCTAAGAACCATTCTTAACTCCAGTTCCCAGGGAATCTCACACCCTCTCTGACCTCCACGGCATTGCAAGACAAAGGTATACTCACATACATGCAGGCAATACACTCATACACACACACACACTCACACACATACACACACACACAAAATAGTCTTGACATGTATATGTATTATGTGTGTGTTTATGTGTTCGTGTGTGTTTGTATAAAACTTCCTAACACCTGACTGCCCAAGGGATTGGCAGTGTAAACAGAAAACTTTCAAAAAAGCTTTGGATTTTATCTGCTGAATCTGACCTGGGTCCACATGTCACAGCTCAATAAAAGCAGCTGTTTTTCCAAACCAAATGTCTGTCCCTTTGCTAACTTCTATTTTTTCTAAATTAAAAAGTGACAATAAAAACAACTTCTCAAAAGAAAAAGTCTGTTAAATGACTATTTTCTACAATGATCGAAGAATAGTTCAGCTATTTCTCTAAAATGACTGATCTGAATGCTGTTACATCATTATGCAAACACAGATACCCTACATGGAGTGTATTAAAATAGTTGATTGTTGTTAGCAATCATTTAATAAGAAATTTTCTTATAATATATAATTACTTTTAAAACAAATTTCCCTGGTGATTGAGGCCCAATCACTCATTCATTTCTTCCATGAACACTACTGGCTGTCTAGATGTGTCTGGCATTATGCTTTACTGTGGAATTTTGTATGGAAATTTGTTTTTGAGAGCAGAAACTCCTTTTGAATCAGCATATCTGGCCCATTTTGCAGAGCCTCATATTGGCCATGGGTGGCAGTTTGTTATTACTCCTTTCTTAAGTACTTTGGCTGCTGCCAAATGTGATGATAAGTAATTACACCTGACATAACAATGGAATTCATCAAATCACTATGGTTTATTCAATTTGGGAGCATTGTCTCTAAATGGGGTTCTTACCCAATGGCAAAGGAAGATGCAAGTATGAAAACCTGGTATGTACCCATGTATACATATATGCCACATTTTGTAAATACTAGCAGGCTCGTCTCAAATAATTTCTGGTTTCTTTAATCACTGCTAAAATGCTAACAGCTCTCTTTAATGCCTAGTCAATAAGCAGATTAAAACATAAATGCCACTAAATATGCTTTAAATATCAGCTCCATTGAAATATTTCTAAGTTCTGTATCATCTTAAAATAATCCCCATTCAAAATTGAGAGGAAATGTCAACCATATGAGTTTCTTCAGAATTTAAGCTCTGATTATACAAGGAATTAGGTGCTATAGCTTTGGAAATCAGATAATTAAAGAAATTCCCGCCTCTTTGTTGATGACATTTTAAGCCTAGAAAATTTTCATCAATGCTACAGTGAAATTTCACAGTTAAGTAATATTGTGCACACTGAGAACATTTCTATCCCTAATTAAAGCAGAGTAACCCACGTAGGAATTCAGTGAAGAAAGTCAAAGACTCAGAAAGATATGAGACAAGTCAATCACCCTGCCCTCAGAGCTGCAAGGGGCCATCAGCTCTGATTAGGTCTGCTTAGGAAAGGAAGTATAAAATTGGAAAGAAATAACTAACATTCGAGGAAACAATAATCTATTAAAGAAAATAAATTGCTGCTAATGTGAACTGACAGGCTTTTTTCAAATATTATTCCTTATTCAGCATTCTCAAATGTGATCTATAAATAGGATGTCTCATAGGACCGCCTAAAAAAATCTTATTCTCTGGTGAATGTGTACTAAAGGGTCAAGATATACATTCTGCCTGGAACTGCAGGAGAGAGATTTGGTGCCAATTTTCCCCATTATCAAAACCCCTGGGAAATTCTGCCACCACTAATGGAAGGTAAGGGAGGGCTATGCAAGCCCATGGATGTTAAGTCCACCTGGGTGCCAAGATCCCATTTACTACATGGCCAAGAATCTTCTCTGGTAAAGGGGATTTAAAGAAATCCTCAGTCCATAGAAGTTTCTGCTTTCAGTTAAGTGAGAGAATTTCCAAGGACATTTCTTTCCACATCAGTTGTTCTAATCTTCCTTCAGCTGAAAATAATCCTAATGTTAAAATGGTATGTTTTGAGGTGACTTTAAGAGTGGCTCACTACATATACTAATCAGAAATGTAATTCCATTAGTTCAAAAACCTAGTGAAAATACACACACATACACACACTTGCACACACATGCATGAGCATGTGTGTGTGTGTGTGTGTGTGTGTGTTTGTATGCATGTGTATAGCTGAAGCCTATATAACAAAAATCATAGTCCCAATCTAGGAAAAATTCCTTTCAAGTTTTTGGTCCAAGGAGTCTAAGTGACTCCCAAATTAACATAGGCCATTGCCACAGCCCTTGATTGCTTTCCAGAAGTGGAAGGTAAGACCCCATTGCTGAAAGCCACACTTTGCACACAGGACTTGGAGCAATCAATTTGGAACTGACCTAGAAACTTCCTCCCTCAAGACCAGCATCCAAAGATATTATGCAAATTGCCAAGGGAGAAAACCTATCAATGATTCCATTCAACTGTGAAGTCTATGAACCACCAATGACCAGCCCATCAAGTAATCTCTACCAGTGCAGGAGTGGCACTTTTATCTTTAGGGTAACCAACATCTGTCTAATTGTACTCAAAACCCACTCAATAAGAGGGAAATCATGTGTGATACTATAAGCAGAGCTGAATACATATGACTTCATGTTCCCTAGAGAAAAATCCACTTTTGCCTCACCCCCTAGACAAACATAATTTCTTATTGTATTCTAAATATGTATCCTTATATGTTCAGACAAATTCACTTTTTACCACTCATCAAAGAAGCTTCTTTTGTAACAGACTTTTTGTAGAAACCATTACAAATTTCCACAATTGGTCAAACGCAGAGAATAAGTTTCTGTGAGGCGCCTATCCCTAAGTAACACATCTATAGTGTAGCTTCTACATCTAAGGCTCAGGGGACAACAGGGGACAGAAGAATACTAATGTATCCCTCAACTCTTGCCAGTGAGGCTTCCTCATGCAATAGAGGGTAATTAACCCAGAAAGCCACAACTAGCCAACATTCAGAGAATAGAGACTGCAGAGAACCTACCCCTGAATAGGACGCCTATAACAAACGTCTGCTGCCCAAGGCTCAGGGACCATTTTGGAAGAGGTAGAGGAAAGAGTCTAAGACCCTGAAATGGTTTAGGACCACAAAGAAGCAGAGTTTTCCAGACACACCTCTAAAGTCATTCGAACTCACAGCAACAGTAACAGCATTCACAAGATCCATACAAGCTAAAACCAGACAAAACTTCAGCATAGAAGTGGAGAAGTAGATACAAACCCCAAACTTTAGCTGAGGAGCTATTGACAACCAATAAGTACTGGGAAAGAGAGACTCAGTTTTCTTTAAGGGTGTGACACCACGAGATAGGTTTCCCAGGGTCTGAATGCATACTAAAGGACATTTTTAGGGCACACATTCAACACAATGGGCCTTAATACATGTAAAGGGGTCCAGATAGGGGAGGGAGATCAAAATATGAAACTCACAAAATTTCAATAAAAATCTGTAAAAAATTAATTCTAATAACCAGCAACTACAAACTCTTAAAAGATATAATTTGCTGGAGTCTTGCTATAAGTTAGACCTTAAATGTCTCCCAAAAGCTTATGTGTGAGCAGCTTTATCCCCAGCTAATCATGGTGTTGGAAAGGAATAGATATTTAGGAGGTGTGCCCTAGGTGGTGGAAGGGAATGTGGTATTGAACAGTGTCTTTCTCTCCCACTGTGATATTTGTCTTGTTACTAGCCCGAGGCAATAAAACTCCTGAGTCTGTGAGCCAAAATAAACCTTCACTACATTAAACTATCTATCCTGGGAATTTTGTCATAAAGATGGAGATCTGACTAATGCAGGCTTACAAGTATTTTCTTAAATTTAGTATCAACCTACTTATACTTGTCAGTTTTGGCAGCTTCTGTTATCAAAAAAGCACGAGATCTACAGATATCCTGCTGGAAGTATAGAATTTGAACCCTAATATTTTGAATCTGCCAACTGAGATTTTCTTTTAGGAAATTTTTTATTATTTTCTCTCTTCGTCCAAATGCAGAAACCCAGGAATTATTTTTCTCATTGAAAGGTGAAAGGATTTATCATTGTTCCCTCACAGATAACATGTAGAAATGGGCATCATCTCTTCTTTCATTTTTCAAATGAAGAAACCAGATAAAAAAGGTTAGAATAACTTACTTATCCAACCTCAAGGCACCATTAAATCCCTCTGCTCATTCAGATTCCCTGTTATCCAACTTCAAGGTGCCATTAAATTAATGTTGGAGGTCAGAAAACAATGTCTCAAATGGTGGTGCTTTTGCATATTGTATCAAAAAAATTAGATCTTAGAAGCCAGCTCAGAACCAAGAACTTGATGCCTTCTCTTCTGTATCCCCAGCACAGGAGGAAAGAGTCTCTGGAATTCCTTCACTTGCTGAGAACCTGTCTTCAAAAAGAAGCACAACTTCACACTGCCCCATGAGAATCTCAGTAGGCAGTAAGAAGGATTAGTAAGAGGGGAAAGGACCAAAGGTTGTTGGTTTGCATTGACACACTTGCACAGATAGATGAGAGTTTACCTGGGAGAATTTATGACACTATTGTATTCAGGGACAATTTTAAGCCATCCCCCCACACACCCCCACACCCCACCCCCGCCTTTTGTGACTCACCTTCCTAAAAGCTAAAAAGAACTTTGTCCCAAGCTTCTGTCTAGCTCTTTGGACTCATCCATTTCTTCTAAAAGTCATTTTACTCTACCTTCCAGAATTGTCCAATTCCTTTTTTCCCCTCTCCCCTATGAGAAGGGACATACAGCTTTCTGAACCGAAATACTCACTTTTCTGTCAATCCTGTCACTTAGATTAGGATGTCTTTTTCTCCTATGAATCTGTCCATTTTCAGCTCATAACAAGGAACTTAAAGATGGAGGAAGGAAACCTTTCCTGCTCAGAGGTGTTCCCTATACAAAAAGACACATCACTGCAACTGCAACCCTAGAAACCCCGTCTGAATAGTGAAGTCCAGCTGACAGGGGGTGGGGGGAGCTGTTTCACTCATCCACACATACACTTTTACCAAAGCTTCATGAAAGTACAGAGACCATATAGCCTAGCGGGACCTTGATCATCATTAAAGTCCTTTTTGGAGCAACTTGATTGAAAGGATCAGAGGGAGGATTTAGAAACCTCTGGAGCACACAAGACATCTGGGATTCTTGAGAATGAATTAGTCAAACCTGGTAGCAACTCAAGAGGAAAGGTCATCCAGGTTTGGGTGAAAAATTCATGATTTCCAAATGTCAGCTAAGATTTGGATAAGCATCTGGCTTTTGGCTATATATTTGAAAATGAATAAACACAGAAATCTGGAGGACTCATACTCACTGGACCTAATCCACCCAGGATTTAACAGCCAAAAAAGAATCCTGGCTATGGCACGGATTCCATAAAAACTTTCTAGTCATTTACACACAAAAACAAAGCAGCACATATGCACATGTCTGTATACATACATAAATATGTCTATACATAATCCACATACAAATAAATATATGTATATTTCTATGCATTTCATGTAAATGCATGTAAGTTTGTGTATGTGTGTTGTATGTGTGTGTGTGTGTGTGTGTGTGTGTGTACCCGTTTAAATATTCCAAAACATTGGGCCAGTTGGCAATGGATCCATTTTATCTTGGAAAAGATTTGCTTCGTATCTAATAGAAATATACAATCTGGTTAAATGTTGCTGGTAAAATGTCTAACACATGGGTGGATTGAGATTGTGAACAAGTGGAGAATACTAAAGCAGTCTGATGGAGATAGGTCCTTTGAAGGGAGGCCAGAAAACATTCCATTCCAAAGAGAGGGGATACGCATCTATTGTTTCTCCAGCTGGCTAAGCCACGGCAGGGATGTTTCCTACTAAACAGCCTCATTAACATAAGCATAACTACAGGGTAAGTTTTCAAGCTCATTCCAAGTAAATTCAAAGGGGTGTGGGAAGAAAGAGGCCGTTAATATGCACAACTCATGCAGACAGTGATATGAAGTTAATTCATTTCATCATATTATCACCATGGCATATTAACTTAAAAGAAATAAGACAACATGGAAATGTTTGCATATTAGAGAGAATTTTCGTTGTACCCTATTAGCACCGTACCCTATTAGTATTGCATTAGGCTACCATGCTACAATGCTAAAATGATGAAATCCCACTGTGAAAACTGATACTGAATTCTTGTAATGTTTCAGAATCATTTTTAGCACTGCATATAAATAATTCATGTGAGCAGATCTAATGAATTGATGGAAGAAAAAAAAATCCCTTGGCATTGTGAGCATATTTATGAATGTAAAGTCACGAGCAAGGCTCTTTCGCATGGAAGGCGGGCAGGGACTGGAGTATGACAGATATCCAGAGTCGGTTATTAATATAATGGAGAATTCTAGGTCAAGTCCAGTGGAAATATTTTCACATGGATTTTCCCTTCTAGGAAACGTGCAAAATTCTGGTTCTCACTCTTCTGTCTTTCCTAAATCGATTTTGTGAATCAGCTAAGGGGGCTACCGTCATTTAAAGGTACTGCTATGCAGAATCAAATTAAGATGGAAAAATCAAAAAGAGTGTGTGTTCCTGCAGGCTCCTAAAGTCATTGTTCAAACTGTTGCAATGATCTGATTTCCTACCCACCTCCACCACAGGGCTGGACATTCCTTAAAATCGGGAATCATAATTTATTCATATTTGTTATCTCAGCCCCCAACACAATGCAGGGCCCTCAATAGGTACTCAATAAATATTGAATGAATGGATGGATGAATGAATGAATATGTTGATTCAATTCCAAAGATTCCAATTAAAAGTTGGAATAAAGGTGGGAATGGGTCATTTACATTTAAATCTGATTGTTTTGCAAAATTAAATCTTTATTTGCAATGTTGAATTCAGTCAAACCCATTCCGTTTAGCGAGGCATTCTAATTTCAGAGTTAGCCCGCAATTGTTTAAGTCCCTGCTTTAGATTAATGGCTTTTGGGTTTCTCATACCACATATTGCATATTGGTGTCAGCTGCTTGCAGAGAAGTAATCCTAACACAATTTTAACTCCCCAGGATGGAGATTTCCTGTGAGGAGAGCTGCCTTGCAGAGCGAGTTCTCCTATGTAGAAACATCCCTGGCAGTTGCTGGGAATTGCAGGGCGGAAGCCAATGACCTGCTTTCAGTTCTCTGTGTGGCTGGCTTGTGGGCACCGTGACGCTGTGCAGCTGCTCTCCAGAGTTCACTACACATAAGTTCCCAGATCCCTCATGGCCTATTTCTTCCTTTCTGCTCAGTGGACAGATCACACATACCCCCTGGTTCCCGGCCTTCTTTCTACACTGTTACCTATTTCAAAGCTAAAGAAACCTGGAAAGAATGACTAATGGATTTTTCTGGGAGGGAAAAATGTGAGGGGTTCTTTTTCTCTTCTACTAAGGAAAGAAAATATTTGAAAGTGGGACCGAGGGACGACCCTTCGCCCTCCTTTAGGACAGAAATTCTATGCATTCATACGCAGACCACAAACAGACCAACACATGGCTATAGTCCTGCATGTTCAATGGGCCTCAGAGTCATAACCCCCTCTAAACAAGTATCTCCATCATGGCACTATATCTTGAAAGAAAGCTCCAAACATGGTTGGGCCTCCTTCACTAAAGGGAAGTCATTTGTCCCCATTGGAGAGCTTTCTGCAGCAAGGATGGGGGATGGTAAACTCAAATAGAAAGAAGCTCATAGGTAAGGGCTGTCTTTGCCTTTAACTTCTCAAGGGACCCATACAGTGGTTTCTCTTGCTTGTTATGATCAGGGAAAATTTGGAGAGTCTTTGAATTCAAAGGAAGCCTTTCCTCTTAGGTCAGATAGAATGAAACGGTGCCAAATGCTTGTAGTCACAGAAAACTTCCACTGAGTCAGAACCTCCAGGTTGGTGTCTGTGAATTAAATTCACAGAGCACAGAGGGTGAGCTTCAGAAAGAAGTTTATTATGGATTCATAGGCCATAGCTTAAGGGAAAGAAGGACAGGGCTCCTGTCTAGAAGGAGGGGTCCCAGGAAACAAAGGACCATGGGGCTGCAGGTCTAGGGACTTTTTATAGGACTCATGGTGAAAACTGGGGAGGGAGATGAGCTGGTCAGAAAGACGGACCAACCCCTAGGTGTGCAGGAGATAAGCTGGACAGACAGACGGACTAACCACAAGGTGTGCAGGAGATGAGCTGGACAGACAGATGGACCAACCCCTAGGTGTGCAGGAGATGATCTGGACAGAGAGACGGACCAACCACAAGGTGTGCAGGAGATGAGCTGGTCAGACACACAGACCAACCACAAGGTGTGCAGGAGATGAGTTGGTCAGACAGACGGACCAACCACAAGGTGTCCAGGAGATGAGCTGGTCAGACAGACGGACCAACCACAAGGTGTGCAGGAGATGAGCTGGTCAGACACACAGACCAACCGCAAGGTGTCCAGGAGATGAGATGGTCAGACACACGGACCAACCACAAGGTGTGCAGGAAATGAGCTGGTCAGACAAACGGACCAACCACAAGGTGTCCAGGAGATGAGATGGTCAGACAGACGGACCAACCACAAGGTGTGCAGGAGATGAGCTGGTCAGACAGACGGACCAACCACAAGGTGTGCAGGAGATGAGATGGTCAGACAGACGGACCAACCACAAGGTGTGCAGGAGATGAGCTGGTCAGACAGACGGACCAACCACAAGGTGTGCAGGAGATGAGATGGTCAGACAGACGGACCAACCACAAGGTGTGCAGGAGATGAGCTGGTCAGACAGACGGACCAACCACAAGGTGTCCAGGAGATGAGATGGTCAGACAGACGGACCAACCACAAGGTGTGCAGGAGATGAGCTGGTCAGACAGACGGACCAACCACAAGGTGTGCAGGAGATGAGATGGTCAGACAGACGGACCAACCACAAGGTGTGCAGGAGATGAGCTGGTCAGACAGACGGACCAACCACAAGGTGTCCAGGAGATGAGATGGTCAGACAGACGGACCAACCACAAGGTGTGCAGGAGATGAGCTGGTCAGACAGACGGACCAACCACAAGGTGTGCAGGAGATGAGATGGTCAGACAGACGGACCAACCACAAGGTGTGCAGGAGATGAGCTGGTCAGACAGACGGACCAACCACAAGGTGTCCAGGAGATGAGATGGTCAGACAGACGGACCAACCACAAGGTGTGCAGGAGATGAGATGGTCAGACAGACGGACCAACCACAAGGTGTCCAGGGCCTCTTCACAGAGTCAGTGACCTCCTTCTAGGCAAGCACAAGAGACAGCAAAAATCCAGGATCCAGACTCTCTTCTGGCATTTCTGGCCTCCAGCAAGGACATCCTCAGAGCTGTGCTTTGGGGTCCCTGCCCTACCTGACCAATTTCTATCTCCTATTCTCAACAAAAGAAAAAAGGGACAATCATCTGTTGAAGCTCAGTTTTGAATGGAAAACAAGCATTCCTGCCACTCTCCCATGAGTAAACACAGCTGATCTTCTCCTCTTCCTCTCCACCCACCATGGGCTGGAAGGAAGCAATATGTGGGTGGTGTTGAGATTTGTTGATATGGCATAAGAACCCAAATAAAACTCAACAATCTTTGTTTCACTAATAAAAGCCATTTTATAACTGTGCACCTCAAAATAAATGCCACCAGCAAGTGTGAAATTTTGTTGAATTGGAAAGAGTTAAATTTGGAGAAATAATCATCAAAGTTGGATGGTGTCCTTAGGCAGCCATTTGTAGTTTTGCTGATGGCAGATTTGAATTTTCCTGCAAACGTTTTGTTATTCACAGATTACAAACAGATAACCTGCTGAAGTTGTTTCTAGGCATTGGTTTAAAATATCTTTGGCATTGGTTTAAAAAATTCTCAGCAATTAAGAGCACTGACTGCTCTTGCAGATGATCTGGGTTTGATTCCCAGCACCCACAAGATATCTAACAGCTCCCCATAACTCCAATTCTAGAGATTCCAATGCCCTCTTCTGACCTCCACCAGCACTGCACAAGGGTGGACCTACACATGTACAGGCAATACACTGATGCAAATAAATAATAATTATTTTAGAAAAGCTTATTCTCTCTCTCTCTCTCTCTCTCTCTCTCTCTCTCTCTCTCTCTCTCTCTCTGGCATGTGGAAGCATTTTGTGCTGTTTTTCATTTCCATGTATTTGTTAAGTATCTAATGTTAGAGTACCAGTAAATTTAGGACCATTAAGGGAAAACTCCTTCTAGTCAAGAGAATACATTATCTGGCCTGGGTGAAGACCTAATATTCCAGTTGAACAGGGTCAATGACCTGACTAAGGGACCAGCCCTAAGACGCTGGGTTCACCTTATTAAGCCATGCAAAAAAAAAATAGCTAGAATAATTATCTCTTTAATGAGATACTCTACTTTTCCTTGCCAGAATTCCTGCCCCAGTCTCCAGCAGCAACATTGCAATTCTGCTGGGCCTCCTGCCTTTCTGAGAGACAGGTAAGAAAGGCATACCTTTGCCATTATCTTTACTTGGCCTCTTTCTTTCAGATGCCTATCAGAATCAAGTATGCTTTTTCTGGTACTTTGGGCTTCCCTACTCTTTCTCTAAAGCTCCCTCCCTGCCGTGAGGCTGTCTGACCTCTGTCAGTATCATGTGTCTGACCTCTGTCAGTACCATGTGTCTGACCTCCATCCTGTAACTCAAATGCCTCCTCCAGGCAACTCCTGAGATTTATGGCTTGCCTGCTCTGGAATAAAAAAATAATAATAATAAAATTGTTCTTGAGCTTTCACTTGGGTCTATTCTTAAGTTCTTTTATTGATAAAACTAAGAATCCCGAGAGGACATGCTGATTGGGCTAGTGTCACTACTAAGTTCACATAAACTCATTTTTTTTTTAATTTCATTCCCGTGCTATAGGTTCAGAAACAGATACTTGGAGAACATAACAGAGCTCTGTGAAGGGAAAAGGGTAGATGCCAATCAAGACATATCTAATTCCAGTAATTGTACTCTTAACTCTTCCTTCATTATACTTATCAATAAGGGTTAAACAACACCAGCATAATTCAACTTGGAAACATGGATGGATTAATAAGCAGCAGTTCCTCATCCAGCCCTTGCTGATGATGAGTCTGGAGCAGGCTCTTTGCATTGCTCTGTAAACAGGTGCGAAATGGATAAAATAAGTCTTGACCTTAAGAAGATGGGAAAGAAGTGGAAATACTAAAATAGTTCAAAGATTCCCTCCAGGAAAGTAGATCTAATGAAACATCATTCAATACCTCCCAGGAAAGCCTACTTCCTTTCTTAAAAGGCAGCCTACTATAGGGAGAAGTATGACTTACTGGCTCAAAGCTTGCTTTACATGTCTAGTTTGGTTATGACTAAATATACAGCTTTGAACAAGCATCTTAGTTCCTTTAAATTGTGGATCTGTTAAACAGAGATAATGACTAATTCATGGAACTGTGAAAAATAGATGAGATCATTGGTGTCTGACACATAGCGGTATCCAGTGGCTGCCAATTCCTTTTTCTTTCTTCTCCCAGTCAGAAGATAACCTGCATCTAAGCTGACCCACGTCCACATTTGCAGACTCTCCAGACAGCTACCAGACTCATTATTTCCAGTCCAAAATCACATCGCATCTCCACTGTGGTCTGAGGATTCCTAGTGGGGTGACGATGTACAAGTTCAATGTACAGACTCCTGTTCTCAAATGGCATCATTTGCTCAGCTGAGAAGCACCGTCTAAGCCCACACAGTGTTAATAGTAAAATATTCTTATGTCTTACCAGTAGAAGTAAGTCTCAATTGTGTCTTTTTTCAATATAGCTATTCCATAAAGCCCAATTTTCTTTTTTTCCTATTTCCCATTAACGCAAATTTCAGTCTTGATTTGTAAACAATTTCAAACTGAACAGAATTCCTAAGTGCTAGACTCAGCTCACCTTAAGAAGTTTTTACAGGTGCCTGGAGGCTGCCTCCCCTGTGCCACGTGCACCGGGGCACCGTGACCCAGGTAAGGAACGACCTCTCCTAAAGCTCTGGAAAACAGGAGCCAGTATGGAGGTGCAGTCTTAATTTTGGGACACCAGTGCAAGGTCACAAACATTGCCAGAAATTCAGACTAGCCTCATTGATACGACACTCTGCCTGATAAGGCACAACCTGCCTTTGCATTGCGCAGGCAGGTCAGGTTTGCATTACAGGCAAACTCAGAGTGTAACTTCTCAGGGGGGAGGAGTGCTGACTACTCCCACAAGACAGATACTTCAAAGTTAAAGGACAGTCACAAAGCCTGTAAGACTATCAGCCCCCTTCTTGTATTTCTAGTTCACACACACTCAAAAAAAAAAAAAAAAAAAACACAATCTAAACATCACACATTAACTCTCGGACAATCTGAATAGAATATACGACATAATTTCAGACAATCATGACAACCACAAAAGTTTTTAGGGGCTTATTAAATCTTTCTTCTAATTAAGCCTCTCCATAAAGAAGCCTGGCAGCCTCCATTGCTTCTCCCAGCTAATAAAATATTTAGAAAACTTGTCTTGTGAAATCACGACACAGCAAGATGACTGTATTAGTTACTTTCTTCATTTCTCTGACAAATTATCTGACAAAAGCAACTTAAGGAAGAGTTTATTCTGTCTCACAGTGTGTGTGGGTATAGTCTGTCCGTCAGTGTACAGAACGCATAGGATCAGGAGCATGACGCAGCTGGTCTCGTGGTGTTCAGTCAGACAGGAAACAGAGATGCACTGGTTCCTGGTGCTCAGTTCCCTTTCTCCTTTTTATTCAGTGTGATACCCCCCCCCAAACTCATGGGTTGGTACCACCCGCATTCAGAGCAAGTCCTTCCACCTCTATAAAATCTCTCTGGAAATGTCATCAAATACAAGCCCAAAGGTCTAGTTAAATTAACAAGACTACCCAGCACAGTGACCCTACACACCACCACAATTTCTCACAGTATTTCATCTCTCAATAAATCAAGACAGATCCATCATCATCCCAGCAAGAATTTCTGCTTTTAATTGGATGTGTGAGCAATACAGTAGCTACAAGGCAGAGTTATTACCCTAGATGGTTTATATTTGCCATAATAGTTTTCACGAAATTGTTTCAATGTTTCCATGAAAATGTCAAATTTATTTCTGATGCAACAAAATACAATTCAATAACTAATAATGTATTCATTAATAGCTTATGCGGCCACGATATCATTATTGGCTCTAATAATACCTAATTGTGATAATAAATATCTAATTTTAGGGATTTGCTTGTTTTCTAATTAGACATTTTTTTCACATTTCTATTCTTTAATTATTCATGAGTAATTATTGTTACTCGCAAAATGGAATTATCGCTAAGCTTATAAAAACTGCAGTCAGCTTCTTGCTGAAAAGAGGAATTAAACTTTCTCTATTTTATGTTCTAATTAACTTTTTTCACTATTTTGTGGAATGGCTGACAACAGTGGTGAAGGGGAAGCAGTGGCTGATAACTCAAGACTTTTTATAATTATAAATCCACTCTAAGGAAGTTTAAAGAATCATCTAATTGGGGTTTTATTTCCATACACTTATTTGGAGTCATCTAAGCTTTTCTCCAAGGACTTGTGTTGCCAGGCGTTTCTGCTGGGGAACCCAGATCCGTGTTCTCATATGACGAGGGGCTATGCAGACCACAGCAGCACAGAGCCTTGCTTGGCCTGGCCAGCTTCACCTCCTCCTTCATCCCTCTCTCCCAGCCAGCTGCTCTTTCCACCGCCCTGCCTGTGTGTGTATTGTTCTTTCTGAAATAATATCCCTTTTCATCAGTTTCGAGGAATTATACTCTCTGATTCAAGTAACCACCTCCCCCTGAAACTTTCTTTGCGTCCTTATGAAATGTTCTTTCTATTCTTCGTACATTGTAAATATGCTCTGACTATAACTCTGGGAATTCTACCATTTCTTGCACACATTTGGCACGGTTTTTAGTCCTATAGAGAACACTGTGTATATACATATATCTATAAAATCCTCTCACTTAAACAAGATAGACATTAACTCTGAGGTTTAACCAAGAAAAACTATGAACCAGTGGATAAAGATTTCCCTTTCATGTCTTGGGCAGACAGCATCAGAGGTCTCCAGGAGAATAGAGTGCCAGGTGCTACAAGAACAGCTGGTTCAACGATGTACCTTAGCTTTTCCTTCCCGTGTTTTACTCCCCTGGTCCCTAACTCCTTTCCCGTGTGTCAGCTTCCCATTGTCCCTCTAACAAATCTCCATAAACTCAGTGACTTGAAACAATACAAACTGACTTTCCCATTGCACTGGAGGTCAGAAGGCTCCGAATCATTTCAGGAGGCTGAAGTTAAAGGGTCAGCTGGGCTGGTTTCTTCACTACAGACTAGAGGATCCCTCCTTGTGGAGCCCCCAGAGGCCGTCTGCATTCCTTGTTTCTTGACCCTTCCTAGCTTCCCTCTAATTTCAGGATTGCATTACAGCATCTCTTACTCTCTCCTTTGACCTTCTTAGCTCCTTTGGTAAAAGACCCTTGTGATTGCATTTAAGGGTCACCCATAAAATCCAAGGTAATCTCTTCGTTTAAAATTCTTAATTTGACCACATTTGCAAAGTCCCTTTTGCCACATAAAGTAGCAGATTCTGGGATTGGAGATGTGGATATCTTGGTGAAGGCAGGGAAAAAAAATATTATTCAGGTTACTTAACCTGGGATGACTTTCAAAATTAACTCAAAGAAGTGCACATGTTGGAAGCTTGGTCTTAGCTAGTAATACCATGTTGGAAGGTTTTAGAAACTCTAGAAAAATGGAAACTAGGTGGAAGAAATGGGTCACTGGGCACAGTTCTTGGAGAGCGTCTGGTCACAGTTTCCTTCCAGTATGCCATTAGGTGAAAAAAGCTCTTCTACTGCATATTCTTGCTGCACGGAGCTAAGCACCCATGGACTGAGGCTCCCAAAACCGTGAGCAAAATCTGGATTCCATTCCTTCAGGTGTTCTCCAGTGGCTTTGAGAACAGTGACACAAAAGTAACTAAAGCAATTGTTTCTGTTTTGTTTTGTTTTGTTTTAATCCCCAAATGATTCTTATGTTCTTATGGATAACTGGCTAACAGCTGATGGGATAGAACAGATAAAGAAATTGGGGTAGAGAATGCTTAAATGAAAGCCCAAGGCTGAGCTGGGAGCAGAAGCCTACCTCTGGACTCCAACTGCAGTGCCCCCTGCTGCACAGTGAATTCAGAAAAAGTGGGGAGACACGGCTGTATTTAGAAGCAGTCTCAGTGATCCCAGGGAGTCAGTTGGTGAGAGATGACTCAGATGTGAATTCCCTGCTGGCTCGCATTTTCATCCCCTTGGGCAGTGTGTAGGAGAGGTATAACTGCATGAAGAGAGCATTGTCAAAGAAAATATCCTGGCTGATCTATTTTAGTTAAAACAGCTTTTTTCCCCCCAGGTACTGTGAGATTGCTTGTCTGTCAGGGTGTTGGCCCTGAGCGGAGCTGGGCACCAGGGAAGGTGTTTTCAGTGAAGGGAAAAAATAGAAATAAAAAGGAGGGCTGAGCCACAGGGTGCTGGGAGCAGAGGGGGTGAGCACAGTCTGCTCAGCGGTGTGCTCTTCATTGCAAACATCTCTGGGCTAAAGCAGAGCCTGAGCTTTCCCAGCAGTGCTGCTGGAAATTAGCATTTCTCACATCCCAGGATTTGTCTACCGTTATTCAAAGAATTGCATTAAATTCATCCAGTTGTTCTTAATTTTGTGGTGCATTTATGTTCATTTTAAAATCCATGCTGTTACCTGGAAAGAAGGGATGAATTTGAGGCAAATACTGTATACTTGACCATGTCTCTAAGTCGTATTAGGTGTGTGTGTGTGGGGGGGGGTGCAAGACCAGCAGCCATATCCGAAGGAACCTAAAGGTGTCAGCCATGGCAGGCTGAAGAGAAGGAGGTTCTAATGAGGAAGAAAGAAAACCAGACGGGAAAAATGCAAAAGAAAGCTGTTAGTGATCTGTGTAAAGGAGGGTGAGTTTCCCCAACGGATGAAAACTTTTTAACTGGTGCAGGGCAGCTCTTCCAGTGTTCAGCTACTTCTTACTATGAGGGCGTAGTGGCTTCAATGACATTATCCCCCATAGGTTCCAAGTATTTGAACACTTGGTCCCCAGATCATGGCGCTATTTGAGAATGGTCACAGACCCTTTGGGAAGTGGGGTCCTGCTGAGGAGGCGCGTCGCTGTGGGTGAGCTTTGAGAGAGTTCAAGGCCACACCCACTCCCAGGCTCTCTCTCCGTTCCGTGCCTGCTTGAAAATGTGAGTGCTCAGCTTTCTGCTACGGCCACCTCTGCTGCCATGCCTTCCTTCAGTGATGGAACCATAAGCCAAACAACCTGTTCCTTCTATAAGTCACCTTGGCCATGGCGTCTTATCAGAGCAACAGAAAAAATAGCTAATACAGAAGGCAACCATATTGGCTATCGAATTTTCATATTTCTCAACTATTTTCTCATTGTCGTGACAAAAGTACAGGGTGGGGGGAGAGTTTCTTTGGACTCAGAGATGTCATAGTGACAGGGACATGGAACTGCAGGCCACATTGTGTCACTGTATGGCAGTGCGAGGAGATGAGTGCCAGCAGCTAACTTGTTTGCTCCTTTCAGGTCCAGGACCTGCCCATGGGATCTTCCTCACAGGGACTCCAAAGACATATCCTCTAGATTATTCCAAATCCAGTCAAGGTGACAATGAAAATTAATTATGGTTGGACTACCCCTGTCCACATGGCACCCAGACACACCCTTCAAACCATAACATCGTCTTCCTGTTCCTCACGTGCTCATGTCCGTCTCATAGTGCAGACTGCCTTCTGTTCCTACACAGGTCAGTCACCTGGCCAAGGCACCATCCCTGGGAAGAAGGGTTCACTTTAAGCTATGCTAAAGAGACAGGTAGAATAATTAGTGATTTAATTAGATAATGTACTTTTCCCACCCCTAAGATTGTAGTCTACCAGAAAGCAAACATATAGCTTCCTAAGTCTTCCTGCTTTTCTGAATTCTACAGAAGGTATAACGTTTCCTTTTCTTCTTTCTCTTCTAGGCACGTCTTCACTAACACTTTGGACTCCCTAACACTTTGGTTTCCTTACTCTTTCTCTACCACTTCCCTCCTACCACAAGGCTGCCCCTCTGCCAATTATCTGACCTCCATGTAGGCTTCAAAGGGCATCACTTTCTTCTTCTGTCCTCTGTTCTCCTGCTAAGATTTACAGCTTGCCAGCCCTATGGTTTTTCTTTAAACTCTAATAAAATTGTTGTCAAGCTTTTGTTTGAGTCCATTCTTAACTTATTTTTATTAATGAGACTTCTTAAGAATCCCAAGAGAGAACCCTGATTTCCCCTATATCAAAATCAGGCTAAAGAAGAAACAAAATCTAACAGGGAATGACTCAAAACCCTACAGCTGTGTGTCCAGCATGCAGAGATCATGATAGAATCACTGAGGCGCCAATGGTCTTGAAGAATTCTTCCCCAGAAACTCTTTTATCTATAATACATGATGCCTTTATCTTGGGCCAGCACTACTCCATACCTGCAGCTATCCTGGGCAGACATCATGCAGTCCTGGCAACTCCAATATCCTAGGATGGTCCCATTGCAACTTGGGCTTCACCCTCATGACTTCATCCAATAACCCTTCAGAGCCGAAATGCAGGGCATCCAGCCCTGCTGCAGATTGCCTGACTCAGCAGCTCTCTGGAATCTTGGCATCAGCCTCCATGGCCCCTCAGTCTTACGTTTTGCATGCCTGCAAACCCGAACCATGTGGTTGATGCTGTCAAGTTCTGTTGCAAGCTCAGGATATAATCTGACAACCATCTACCATAGCCGACGTGGCATCCGTATGCCTCCTCAGATGAACCTAAGAAAACTCTTTCTACTTCCCAAGGCAGTTGTTTGTGAACAAAGAACTCCTCAGAGGCATCCCCAGATCAGGCTCCTTTCAAGTGAATTTACAGTTTTGCAAGGGGAGCCTTTGATGGGTGAGATCTTGCATTGAGATCCCCTTTTCTATTTTCCCAGTGGAACATATAAAGTTTCTCCTTAACTGTGCTAAAGCCCTGAACAGTTACAGCTGCCTTAGCCACACTCCTCTTGTTCCCAGCTTGACGTTTTCTCTCTGTCAGTCATGTCCTTTTGCACAACTTGATGATTTCCCTCACCATAAACTGAGTAACAGGCTGAATGCTGTGCTGTCTTGAAATTTCCTCCACCAAATAAATTAGTCCATTATTTTTAACTCAGTCTCACCCAAAGTTGTCAAGACATGAGGAAAATCTAGCCAAATTCTTTGCCAGAATATAACAAATGGCCTCCAGCCACTCCTCACCTTGCTCCCTTAGAAGCCCCAGGAGCCTGGCTTCTATTCTACCCTTCTCAGGGTCTTCTGGTCTTCCAAATCCCCTCCAGTATGGCCTGTTAAGGTCTCAGTACAGCACTCTAGGACATCTCCAGCCTGCAGCCCTAAATTCTTCCACACTCCCCAACCTCCAATACAAAACAAAACAAACAAACAAAAATATTCAGAACATTTAAGAACCGCATGGCAGGCTTCTCACAGCGACTTCGCTTTTTGGTACCAATTTTCTGTATTCATCACTTTTCTCGTTGCTGTGCTAAAATACCTGACAAAAAACAACTCCAAGGAGGGAAGCTTTCTTTTGCTCACACTGTGAGGGCAGAAAGCATGGCGGTAGAATGTGAAGCAGCTGCGTGAAGCAGCTGCTCACACTGTACCTGCAGTCAGGAGGAACAGAGAAATGAATGATGGCACTTCTTCTCTTTTCATTCAGTCTACCTCAGCCCAGGGGATGGTGGCACTCACATTGAGAGTGGATCTTCCCGCTTCAGATACACTTGTGTGTATCTGAAGATACACAAATGTGTGCCCTAGGTGACTGCAAATCCAGTCAGGTTGACAATGGAAATTCACAGTCACAGTACAGTCATGGATGTGTCACTATCTACCACAGACCCTCTTTATGGGATCCTGTATTCCAGAATTTCAATGTACCTGTGTATCAGCTAGTGCTATTTTAAAAGGCAGATTCTGATTTACTGGATGGGATGAAACCTGAGTTTCTAAATTTCTATCAACTTCTTAGATGATGCTAATGCTATGGTCAAAGCAGCAGAGAGTCATGTTGCTTCATAACTCTCATTCTTCCTCCATGTTAGGCCAAATGTGTAGGATTGGCAATGCCTGCGCTGTTCTAGGATCACAGACATAACTCAAGATGTCAAAAAGAAGGTACCAGAAAAGTACAGAGCACAAAGGCAGCAGGCACACCGGACTTGGAAGCCCCCGTACTGTGCATTAAGAAGCCTTCCTGGTCTAGTCATACTTTTAACTCTTTGTACTTAGAGGTCCTAATGAAGGAGAAACATCTGATCTTGTCCACAGTATCCTTTCCCGCCCCCAGATATGCACAGAGACCACAGGAGCTCAGTGTTTCCTCTCAGCTTGATTAAATTTACCCAGGCCTGTAGCATTGCTCCTCCATCTCCCTTTCTTGGAGCAATAACTCTACAAAATTAGAACATTCTTTCTCTGCCCCTTTGACATGTAAGTCTTAAAATTTCTCTTGCCAGTTTTGGGATCCACAAATGCTTTTCTCAAAGACCAAGGAGGCATCTCTTTGAAATGGAAATATCAAAAGAAATAATTCTGCTCTTGCATAGTTCTGTAGAATAGGAGCCTAACATCCCTAGAAGATAGCTCTGAATTGTAAAACTACCTCTTATCACAAAATTCGGTTGAATAGAGCCAATTAACAAACACTGATATCCTATGAATGTTCCCCACCCCAGCTATAGAACACTCCTCTGCTCTTTCTTTTGGAAGTGTTCCCAGCTATAGAACACTCCTCTGCTCTTTCTTTTGGAAGTGTTGACTTCAGACTGTTATAGTCTTTCCCCTTCCTGGCAATAACCTTAAGCCAAGTCTTTCGTACCTATTTGACTTTGTCCAGTACAATATTTACCTTTGCCAACATATAAGCACATAGCTTATCACTTGTTTTCCATGAATGATGCACATGTATGTGCTTTGGTCAGTGGCTTGTCATTTGGTTCAGTTCTTAGAACTTTGGTGACATACCCTTTACAATGGGCGCTATTTTCATCTCCGTTTATTTCTTTTGAATAAAGTGACATGACAACTCTCTACTATTTCAATGAAGACTTACCGAAAAACAGTGTCTCTTCCCAAAGAGTTTATATTAGACCTGAAATAGAGAAAGACTACATGCATTCAAATCAAGAGACAGTGAGATAAAACACACAACTCATTGAATCTTCTTTACATCAATGACTAGTTGATCCGTCTTCATGAATTTGCCTTTTTCCCTGTGTTCTTGGTTGTTCTCCATAACCCCAAAGCCTTTAGCTGGTCTAAACATAACTGAGAAAATGACTCTTGGAAGTGTGTTCGAGGAACGCATTGACTCTAGGCAACATCTCCAGATGTATGAGAAAATGTGAAGGAGTCCATCATTGTTATCTTGGAGACTAGAAAGGGCAATGGAAAGGTAAGAATGATGTGTTACTTTCTCATTGCTTGATCAAATACCTAACAAGAAACAACTTAAATGAAGAAAAGTTTATTTTAGTTCCTGGTTCAAATAATATAGTCTACAATGGTAGAGAAAGCATGGCCTGGGACTGTTGCCTGCCCAGGGCAGTAGGAGGCTGTTTAATCACATTCCGATGGACCAGGAATGAGAGAGGAGAGAATGCCTCTTGTTCAGCTGCCTTGCCTTTTTTTCTGCCTTTTTTAGTCAGTCTATGACTCCAGCCCACAGGATGATACTGCTTACATTTGGGGTGGAGCTTTACCCCTCAGTTAATCCTTCTGGGAAATACTCTCACAGACAGATGGTTATAATCTAGTCAAGTTAGCAAGCAAAATTAGCTATCACAAATTACTTAGAAGAAGAATCTTTAAGAATCAAGTAACTACTAATCTACTGGTTACAAAGACCAAAGGAGGATCAAATAGATCCCTGATGGATGTAAAAGTAGCCCTTAAAAATGATCAGTAAGAAGGAATAAAATAATCACAGAAAATGTGCTTTGGGAGAAGATGGGCATATTCATAAAGGGGCGAGGGGGGGTCATCTCCAGTTGTATGAGGCCATGTTGGAATGTGCACTGTGATGTGTGTTCTTCTGTTCTATGGCCAGATTACCACTGCACATTAAGAAAGTCATTTAGGGGCAAGCATAAGAATCTGAGTTCAGATCCCCAGCACCCATGTAAAAGGCCAGGCATCCTGGTGTGTGTCTGTAATCCCAGCTCTGTGAAATTGGAGGTGGAAACCAGGAAGATCCTTAAGTTCACTCTCCAATAGTCTGGCTGGATCAGTGACCCCTAGATTCAGTGTCAGACCCTGTCTCAAAAACAAGACACAGCACTTAGGAAGCTACTCAGCACCAACCTCTAGTATCCACAAACATGCACATGTGTCGCTGCACACCACACACACACACACACACACACACACACACACACACACCAGAGTCCTTAAACTTCTTCAAAACCAGCACCTGAAATGTCAACGCATTTTCAAACACATTTTAATGGTACAAATTCCACATTGTCTCTTGACATGCATTTGAAGACACTTGTAAGACTCTTAGGTATTTAGGAGCTTTGTTCCAATGATGATGAAAACAGAACTAGATTGTACTTGAAAGGATTTTTTGTTTGTTTTTCTGTTTAGTTTAAATCATAGCTCACAATCCTAGTAGTTCTGAAAGAATCACAGTTACTGCCTGTTTTCCAGTAGACATCAGGTTTTTACAAATAGGAATGTTCAGATGTTGGTCTACACATGGGCAGAATCTTGTCAAATGTACGTGTCCCATCAATTTGTACATTCATAGGTATGGCATTTCACATTTCAACTATTAAACAGCAGAGATCAAATGTAGTGATAGGCTATAATCCTCTAGAACATGGATACAGAAGACCAGACTATGTAACAGGGCAGCTCTTTGGTGTAGATGACCTTGACAGAATTCTTATGAGAATGTTACACTCCCCTAATTCTGTTTTCCCTTTCTCCAGTTGGGGAAATTCAAAATTCTGAACAGATAACTAATCCAAAATAGTTAAGGTATCAGCCCCTAAACCTTTTAGAGGTACAGAATCCAGAACATCTGAGGACCATCACAAATATCCTTGTAGTCTTTAGCACTAGCACAAAGCATGCAACTTACTTTGAGGTTTAACTTGGTATCTATTGTAAGAAAATACAAGCAGGCCTAGGCATGGTGGTTCAAGACTGTGAATTCAGTACTTGGAAGGCTGAAGCAGGAAGATGAGTCCAAGGCCACCCAGGGTTACCCAGTACCACTCTGTCTCAAATAAACCAATAAAAATTACAGGAACTAGCTCCAGGAACGTGAGGTCTATTGTGATGTTCTAGCTGGAGAAAAATAAAAAACAAGGAGTTACACGTCCTGGATACCCACGCCCCCGTCTGTACACAGTCTTCTTGCCTACTATCTGTTTGTGTGTCACCTTCCTCCTTCCATGCCCAAAGGTTTGAGGGGACAAACCCTCTATCACCTCAACACGGCCAGCTCTTGAATATGGCTGATGCCTAACTACCACCTCGTATCTCTTGAATATTGGACTTTGAATGATGAAAAACCCAGACCTTTTATTCCAGCAGAAAATATGCAGTCCCAAAATATGCCATGGGTCAAAGGATTATTTTAAACTGGTTATTTTGAGAAGGTACAGATGAAAAAGAAGCTCTGAAAAGTTACCCATTTTAAGATAAATTTATATCTATGAAGAAAATCTCCATTTGCAAAGGCATTTCTTTATCAACGCCAAGTAGTCAGAGATGACTAAAATACGAGAGACTTGTGAGGCTGGGGAAATGGGTAAGAGCACTTGCCGCATAAGCATGAGGACCTGAGTTCAAATGTCCAGCGCCTACGCGAAATCGCTGGGCAAGATGTATGTGTGTGTCCATAACCCGAGACTGTAGGACGCTGAAACAGGAAGATCTCCAGGTTTGCTGCCACCAGTCTAGCTTCAAGTTCAGTGAGGAACCCTGTCTGAAGAGAATAGCCTGGAGAGTGAGAGAGCAGACTCCCAGTGTCCTCCTCTGGCCTCCTCTATGGCATATGACATATACACACACACACAAAAAAAAAACAAGCATAAATAATAAACAAATTTTAGAGACCATTAAGAAATGAAGAGGGCATTGGCCTCCATCAGCATAATAAATTTTATTCTCTTTTAGTTTAACAAAGCCTCCTGTCCCTTCTTTGCGTCTTTTTAAAAAATATTGTAGGAGCTGGAGGGATGGCCTAGCAGTTAAGAGCGCTGACCACTCTTGCAGAGGACTGGGGTTCGATCCTCAGCACCCACATGGCGGCCGAGAACTGTCTGAAACTCCAATTCCAGGAGAACTCTAGTTCCAGGGGAATCCGACACCCTCTTCTGACCTCTGTGGCATTGCACGACACAGGTGCACAGACCTGCATGCAGACAGTACATTCATATACATAAAAAAATAAATAAATAAAAATTAAAAAATTGTATTTATTATTTTTATTTTATGTGCATGAGTATATTGCCTACATGTATGTAAGTACATCTATGTTGTGCACTGCCGGCAGAGGTCAGAAGAGGGCATCAGATCCCTGGAACTAGAGTTAACAATGGTTGTTAGCCACCATGTGGGTGCTGGGAATCAAACCCAGGTACTCTGCAAGAACAGACTATGTTCTTTTTTTTAATTTTTTATTTATTTATTTTGTATGTGTATGAATGTACTGTCTGCATGTCGGTCTGTGCACCCATGTCGTGCAATGCCATGGAGGTCAGAAGAGGGTGTCGGATTCCCCTGGAACTGGAGTTCTCCTGGAATTGGAGTTACAGACAGTTCTCAGCCACCATGTGGGTGCTNTATGTGTATGAATGTACGGTCTGCATGTAGGTTTGTGCACCCATGTTGTGCAATGCCATGGAGGTCAGAAGAGGGTGTCGGATTCCCCTGGAACTGGAGTTCTCCTGGAATTGGAGTTACAGACAGTTCTCAGCCACCATGTGGGTGCTGGGGATTGAACCCCAGTCATCTGCAAGAGCAGTCAGCGTTCTTAACTGCTAGGCCATCTCTCCAGCCCCCCAGACCATGTTCTTAACCACTGAGCCATCTTTCTAGCCCCCATTGCTTCTTTTTTAAATTTTATTTTTATGCATAAAAAGTTTTATGGGGAGGTGAGTGGGTATCATAGTAGCATGTTTGTAGAGGTCAGAGGACAACGTGTGGGAATTGTTTCCTTTTACCATATGCATCTCAGGAACCAAACTCAGGTCATCAGGCTTGAAGGCAAGTGCCTTTACCTTCCAAGCCATCTCCCTGCCTCCGTGTTTCTTTGTTTTAGAGAATGATAGTATTTAATCCTAAAGTCTAAGAGAACTTTTAACGTTTCTTGTTAGCATATTAATTATACATATTAATATGTTTCATTATGACATCGTATTTTGAGCATAGTCACCACTCATTACCCTCTTTTGTCCTCCTTCCACTTCCACTGATCCCTTTCCCTTTTCCATCTCATTAAGACAATTGCTTTAAGATCTACTCTGGGAGCTGGAGAGATGGCTTAGCGGTTAAGAGCGCTGACTGCTCTTGCAGAGGACCCAGGTTCGATCCCCAGCACCCACATGGCGCGGCTGAAAACCATCTTTAACTCCAGTCCCAGGGGAATCCAACGCCCTCTTCTGACCTCCGTGGCATTGCATGACACGGGTGCACAAACCTACGTGCAGGACAGTACATTCATACCCATACAAGAATAAATTTTTAAAAATTAAAAAAAGAGATCTACTCTGGAGGTATACCTCATGGCTCAGGCATGTGATCCTGTGATTCTGGTTACTGAGCAGGCTGAGGTAGGAAGACTGCAAGTTCAAGGCCTGCCTAAACCTCTGAATGAGCTCAAGGCTAGCAAGGGCAACTTAGTGAGAATCTGTATCAAAATAAAAAGTAAAAAGAGGGTTGAGAATATAGCCAGTGGTAGAGAACTTGTGTACCATATGCAAGGTCCTAGGTTCAATACCCAGTATCTTAAAAAAAATTAGAAAATCCCAACTCCAGAGACTTCCTTCTCTGAGTTTCTCTTCTCATGTATGTAGGGGCTGCCTCTACTATTAAACCTCTATTTGTGCTTATTCTGTTAACTTGTATTTTATTATAGAGTCCCAGGTCATGACTCACAAGGGATAGAGAAGCAAACGTTCTTCCTCCCTGACAGCGTAGACTCCTCTAAACTTCGTATCAAGTCTGCAGATGTATCCATGAATTGTATTCCTGCTCTCAAGATCTAGGACAGTGAAGGTTAGGAATGTTCCATCCTGACTCTGATGTCAAACAGCTGCCTGTCACAAATGTAAGGAACTCTTTCTCCTCGCTGAGCTGAGTCAGGCACTAAACCTCTGACCATTGCTTTATTAGTAAATGACTCAACCAGCTATGCTGAAGGAAAAGCCATCTCATATGCTGGCAAAACCAATGCTTTGAGAAGCCGAAAATATTATATCAGACAGTGTTGAGGGGGCCCTAGCTTTACTGTGTGTGGGCAGGACGCTGGCACCTACCTCAGGGAATGAGTGTGGAAACACCAGGAGACCCAGACACAGGGCTCTCCGTAGGTGCATACTTATGCGCTCAATAAATGGAAGGTGTAAACGTGGAGTGAAACTTCAGCCCAGCATTTGAGGTTAGTGTCCGTCCGCGGCTTTGCTTCCCCATGCTTAAATTAAATGTGAGCTCTGCTGTCCTTTGGCTCTAAGGTTTTCCTGACCTTCTTGGACCGGCTCTAGCATGACAGTGAGATTTCAGGGCAAAAGCTTTCTAGAAGCCACACACCCTTGAGGGCACAAAGAGTCAGTTATAATCATCATCCTTGTCCTCACAGCAGGATCCCTGCTTCATACATCTGCCTGAGTGTGCAGCTTAGGACAGCATTAGACAAGTATCATTTTGTCAATTAACCTTTTTCCATTCGTAGTTTATTAAGGCCTGGGCAAACACACTTACTAAACAGAACAGGGCTTTCATTTTTTTTTTTTTTTTGACACAATAGTTGCAGCTTTAAACACAGCCTACCTGCACTTTCCCCTTACAATAGACTGGGTGGCACTTCTCTGGCAAATTGGATGACCTCATGTCACATTGCATAAGAAAATCATATTAATTTATGGAAACCCTCAGTTTATTTAACATAGAGAGCAGTAGATGGCACAGTGTGGAACTCAGCTTTTCATATTCAATGGGTATGAGAACGCAGAGGATCCATGTGACTGTCACCTGTGATCAGTGACTGCCTACCCTGCTCTGCCTCAGGCTACCCAGCCACCCTCACCAGGTATGAAGCATGTGTGCCACAATGGAGCCGGGAAGATGGATCAGCTGGTGTGAAGACTAGAGTTCAAATCCCCATGCATCCATAGAAAAATGCTTGGTAGAGCTCCATACACCTGTAACCCCAGCCCTGGGGTGGATGGAGAGATGATGATGGCAGGGGCTTAATGGCTACCACTTTAGTCCCATATTCAGTGAAAGACCCTGTTTCAAGGGAATAAAGTAGAGACTGGTAGAGCTGGACACAATGTCTTCCTCTGGCCTTGGAGGTTGGGCTCACATGACTACCCCTATAGGCACAAATACCAATTCATACATCACACACATACACACATTCTTAAGTAAAATAAATTATAATCTTCTACCAGCTTCTTCTATATTACAGAATTCCCCATAAAAATTCCCCATAATACATAGTCTTTTAATATAACAATAATTTTTGCTGATAACCTAGGTACCAAATTGAGCTTAGTAGTTTGCACCCATCCTTATATTTTAATCATCAGAATAACTCTAGACAGTGGGTACTAATATCTCTATATTAAAATAAGAAAACTGTTAAAACTAACTTGTCAGCAGTCAAGGCAAGACTGGCATCAGCTTTCTCAAACCATCCCATATTACAGGGTATCTAATTCATGCCTTCAATTTATGGCTTAATGTGTATATCTCACATCCTTTAAAGATCTACAGAGGAGGTACTATGTATGATACTCCCATCAAACCTGAAATTTCATTGTGTGTGATGCCAACTAACAGGTGAAGCCAAAGTAAAAATAATCAAGGATAAATGATTCCCCAGATCTGTTTGGCAGTAAATGGCCACACTGGACATGATGCTAAAATGTTCAATGAATTTACATAGTTAAGGATACTGAAATCAATTTATAAATATTGGATGAAGTCAAGCAAATAGCTACTGATTCAGTCTCATTGATACAAAGGAATTACAAGCTCAAATTGCTCTTCACAATGGCACAACCAAACACCTATCTCTCTCTCCACTCACCCTTTCCTGGTTCCCTACTTAGAATCCCATAGTCCATGATAAAGGTCCATTTGTTTCCAGTCCCATTCCCTTTCTTATCCCTGAATTGGTCCTGAGATTATCTGTGGATTCATAAAACCAGAGTGAAATTCCACTGCTTCAACCATCTACCCGATATTGCCTTCTGCTACTGCAACCCCATGGCTTTGCCCCCCCTTCCCTGCTACTCCATCTCTCCCTCGATCATCCATACCCTCTCAGGGGTCAGTAGTCACTTCTCTTATTATTTCTATTTATAGCACTGTTGAATTAGAACTTTGATTTGAAACCATAAGATTTGGTAGCCTAGAAAGAAAGCACACACAGATTTTTTTTTTTAGGTTCCCTGCTTCTTGGTTCTAAAAAATAAGTTAAGCACTAAGAATTTGGGGAACTTAAGATCAATTATGCCATTATCACAGAAAAAAACACCCAAATGACAGTCTATGAAAGTTATAGCTCTTGGTGGCTTCTGAAGGAATAGTTGACAAATTATTTGCCCTGCTCCAGCTGTGCTGACCCATCAGTGACCCCAGTAAGACAAACAAGGAGGTAAATGAAAAAGCATTTAATTTTAAGGTCCATGAGGAAAAGAAACACACACACACACACACACACACATTATTGTTTGTGGAATAGACTAAATCAGATAGAAACAAGAAATATTCTTATTTTGCACTGGAAAGAAGTATAAACCATGTAGGATAGAAATGGAAACCATAGAGAGAGCACTCTTACAATCCTAGCTGTAGATGTTACTGCAAATGATTCCAATGAGCAAGTTATCATTATCAGGATTATTATTGTTATTACTGATAATAAACATGTACCCACTGCCAACAAGGCTTCACACTAGAGAGAACTATGTTCAGTCCCTGCAGTGCGGGCTTACAACAGATTACAATTGCAAGAAAAAATTTTATTAATAGCAATTTTATATTTTATTAGAAAAATAACATGGCTGCTCTCTTCTGTTTGGGTTTTCTTTCATCAAATGGAGGACTGATTTGGAGAATGACGGCCCTGGACATAAAAGCTCATAAATCTCCTATGATTCATGTCTCCTGTGAAGTTTCCCAGCATCAAACACCCTTTTGCCTCTGCTTTCCTATAGTCATTTGAGGTCATCTTACATCCATTCCACTTTCTACCCTTCGGATGTGATAGGTTCCTTGATCTAGGTAAAGCTATTGGATTTTACAATGGTGATCTTAATGACTTTTTTAACTGCAAGGTCTTAAAATCTAGTTAGTTATTTTCGCCATGATTTAATTATTTTTAATTTTTATTTTAAATATATGAGTGTATTGTCTACATGTATGCAAGTACATCTGTATCATGCAAATATCCATGGAGATCAGAAGAGAGCGTTGAATTTCCCCTGGAACTGGAGTTGCAAGTGGTTATTAGCTGCCATAATAGCTGGTGGGTGCTGGGAACTGAACCTGGGTCCTCTGCAAGGACAGTAAGTGCTCTTAACTACTGAGCCATCTTTCCATCCCCACCACAATTTCATTTTTAAAAAGTAGAACATAAATGAGCACAGCACAAGAGAATCCAAATATAATACACTTGGTAAGAGTAGTGTTGCCTGAAACTTTTGTTTCATGTGTGCATATGTGACTTTGTATGGACATGTGCATGACTTGTGACTGTGTATGCCACTTTTATGTGCATGTGCTCAACTTTGTGTCTACTTATGTAGTGTATGTATGTACAAGTGTAAATGTAGACCTTAGAGGTCAATGTGGAGTATCTGCCCCAGTCACTATTAACCTTATTTCATTGAGAAGATCTCTTGCTACACTTCTCTGTAAATATGAGGATACACATTTAGAACAAAATAAAAAGTTATGTTGATCTAGGGATGTGGCAAAAAAAAGTTTTTCTCTAGGATCTGTGACCTCTCCAATCATGTGGTTTTGGTTCTATTTACAGTAGGTTTACAATGAGTTTCTTTTCATTGAGTGGGTCTTAATTCCAATTAGACAGCTGTTGATTACCCCCAAGATAATAGGGACACTACTGTATCAACAGCAGTAGTTTGCTGGGCCAGTCATATTGTTTATTAGGCTTCACATCTAGGTAGAACCATTGATGGGTTTTCTCCCTTGGCAGCTTGTATAGTATCCTCTGACACCATGAGAGCTAGTCATCACAGAGGATGCTCCCAGCTCAGTTCCAACTCTGTTGCTCAAGTCCGATCTCCAAAGTGTGGCCTTCAGTCTTTGATAGGATCTTAGCTTCAGGTTCTGGGGGGCAATTGCCCCTCATCAAAGAAGCTTCTTTTTTCAACAGATGGAGACTCTTAGAGAGTTCCAGAATTGGTCAAAGACAGAGAATAAGTGTCTGTAAGACACTTAACCCCAAGTGTCACATCTTCAATGCAGCCTCTACAGCTTGGATGAATGAATCTCTCAACTCTCAACAGAGAAGTTTCCTTATGCAGCAAATGGTGATTAACACAGAAACCACAACTGGACAACGTGCAGAGAACAAGAGGCCACAGAGTGCTCATCCATGAGGACATTTATCTCAAACCTCTGCCTCCCAAGGCTCAGGGATCATTGCAGAAGAGGAGACAAAAAGATTATAAGAGCCACAGGAGGTGGGTGACCACAAGGAAACCAGAGTCTTCCAGACAGCTGGTCAGTTACTCATATGAACTCAGCAATAGTGATTGTATGCAGAAGGCCCATGCAATCTCAAATCAGATTCCCAGTAATGTCATGGGGAAGTGGTTAGGAAATGCCATCCCAACCTAAGGAACTTCCAGCAGTTAGGACTCTTGGTGAATTCAGGGATAGATCCACACTGAAAGATATTTGGGGACACAAGCCAGACTCTATAGGCATATATATATTATTGGGCAGCAAGCAGTGGGAGGGGTGCAGAGAAAAGAGAGTATCCAAATACCATCAAACTATATTGTGTGAAAATTGCAAAAATTCAGGGCTGGAGAGATGACCTAGCGGTTAGGAGCACTGACTGCTCTTGCAGAGGACCTGGGTTCGATCCCCAGCACCCACATGGAGGCTGAGAACTGTCTTTAACTCCAGTTTCAGGGGAATCGAACACCTTCTTCTGACCTCTGCGGCACTGCAGGACATGGGTGCACAAACCTGCATGCAGACAGTACATTCATACACATATGAAAATAAATAAATTTTAAAAATTTTTTAAAAAAAAAAATTGAAAAAATTCAATAATTTTTTTAATCTTTCGCTAAACCTGGTAGTCACCAAGAATTGGCTTGACTGCCCTTTCCCAAAGCCCAGGGAACAAACTGCGGAAGAGGAGGCGTGGTAAATTGTAAGGGCTGCAGAGAGATAGGGGTGAATCATGAGACTACAGGAATATAGTCTGGACTCCTAACCGATCAACATGCCTGTGCATACAAGCTTCTCCAACTGGACTATGAGAACCTTGGGTTGTTCAAAATTTGGACATAGATACTTGCAAAATGCACCAATTACCTAATTGTATGACATACTGAGTAACATCAATGTTATCTGCAAACAACTGTGTCATTATATTGTAGAATCCCTTAAAAATAAAAATAAAAAAACCACCTAAAAAAAAAAAAAAAAGAATTGGCTTGACTGATGGCCATGAGCTCAGGGAGTCTCCTGTCTCACCTCACCACACTAGGGTGACAGATGCATGTAGCTATGCCCTGCTTTCTTTCTTGAGTGATCTGAACTCAGATCCTTACATTGACATGACAGGCATTTTACCAGCTGAGCCCTTCCCCAGCCCCCATGTGCGAAACTAAATATATTCATTACTATTGGCCACAAGGGGGAAAAATTTTGAAAAGCACAGAAAGTACAAAAATAGACTGCTTAATTTGATTTTCAGTTTCTATCCAAACCACAGCCGATGACAGTCCATGAATGTAACTTTCAGAAGAATCCAATTATACTTGTACCACATGAAAAATCAAGTAACATTTACCATCTTTGCAAGAACCTTACATCCCAGAATTAGCTCTAAGTTCCTTTATGCCATTTCTTTGCCATTGTAAATATATCCAGTCTTGTTAGACACCAAGTCCTGACTATTGCTTTATAAAACACACTGACTATGATGTCATTTTAAAGGTATTTCTCTGGTTCACAGGCTTTTTCTTCACCACTTTTCATATATCTCTACTTGAAATGTCCAAATTAGTTAGCAGTGTACATGCTGCTGATCCTACATCATCATTCCCTCTCACCACTCCCCAGCCCAGTGCTCACACTCTCACAAAAAACGGTCCCCAGTTTCAGTTCCAGAGCCGAATCACTAACAAATTACATAGTCCCAACCTGGCTGAGCAGGTAAGTCAGATATCATCCTTGGTTGTTGTTTTTTTTCAAACAATTGCTTTTCTTTAACTCTTATTCAAGATGAACATATATACATATGTACTTTCCCTGTAGCTATGTTACTAGATTGGATTTGTTTTGATTTGCAGTGCTAGGGATCCAATCCAAGGCCTTATGTCTGTTAGGCAAACACTCTATCCCTGAGCTACATTACTATTATTATATTAAATCCTTTTAAAAATAGCAAAGAGCTGGAACCAACCCAAATGCCCCTCAACTGGTGACTGGATAACAAAAATGTGGTACATCTACACAATGGAGTTCTATGCAGTGGTAAAGAAAGATGACATCATGAGCTTTGCAGGTAAAAGGATGGAACTCGAAGCCATTATAGTAAGTGAAGTAACACAGTCCCAGAAAAAAAAAAGGTGAATGTTTTCCCTCATTTGTGGATGCTAACATCAAATCCCCAGTTGGCAGGCAAACTTTATTTGAGCAACTTTATTATTATATTTCATTGTATCTGAAAGCAACTGTGCTATTCCAATGTGAATCTCTTAATGGGCTCTAGAATTGCCCTACTACTTGTATTCACACATTATAATTACCATATATGAATGGAAGATATGTAATCATATTCTATTCATATTCTTTTTACCTGCATGCAACTTTACTGTTAAAATGTAAATCTCTAAATGTGTTTAGGAATTAACCTATAGTTTATTTTCAGAATTTGTAATTTTGATTTATGTGTGGAGTGTATAATTAAAATTAAAGGGAACAAAAAAGAGAGAGAAAAACATAATAAAAAAAACTGACCAAAACAGTAAGCTTGTGCATTGAAAATGTTATGAAAGACTGAGAAAAAGATGGAAGACAGGACTTAACATGTATGACAGAGTCCATGACCTCTGGTGGGGGGTAGGGGGACCTAAGGGGTGGACATGAATGGGGGAAAGAGTCTAGATTTGATTGAGAAATGTTGTATGAAATGCACTCAATAAAAATTAACTCATAAAAATAGTTTATGCATTAAGGACTAACTTTTCATGCTTTCATAACTCTCCTCTTGTTTTGTTTTTAAACTCAATCCAAGGAAAACCATTATCACTGGAGTGAGAAGGAATATGCACAACTGAATTATCAAGATAATCTTTCAGCAAAGACTCTCCAGGAAACTGAAGAAAGCAGGCCAGTAAAATATACAGCATGTGTTGTTAGTGTGAAGAGGCTTGTCCAATGATATTTCACACAAAGATAAACATGGCTTTGGGAGAGTCTTTGCAGGTCCATAATTCCTGGGATGCTTCTGATTGTTCCTCTAAGGAGAGATTTTTCTACTGTTTATAGAAAAGTTCTCTGGAATATTTTATCCCAAACTCACAAAATAGCTATTCTAATGTTGGTCATTCATAGAAAACACATAGAGTTGCATTTTTGTTTAGAAAGAAATTAATCGTTGATAAATTTACTTATAATCTGTACTCCCACCAGACAGCCAAAATAATTCGTAAACAGTATATTAATTGCAATGCAGTAAGGTATTCAAAGATAAAACAACAAAACTCTTCTCACAGAAGAGAAAAGAGGTGGTTTTTAGTCATTCGAGTTAGGCAAGTAGAACATTTAAATGGTCAGTTTTCTAGGTATATATATTTTCTAGCAACTGGGTTAAAAGAGAAAGGCAGAATGGTCTGAATGGACATGATTTTTCCTGGAAGGAAACCTGAGCAGAAATGCAGCATGTGGCCCTTGTTCAAGAAGCACTGAACGCATCCACGTCCTGGCTGTCAGGTCACCCAGCCACTCTTGGGCCACTCTAACTTATGCTCCCTATCAGGAGTGCTCTCACAGGTAAATGATTTGTTTATGCAATTTGGGATTGCCCAGAAAGCATTAAGGGTCTGAAACTATAAGATGTGGTTAGGTTTAAATAAATATACCTATTAAACCTAGGTCTGTATTAGCTCAACAATATAGAAGTTGAAAATGAAGAATTGTGTTCAGAATAGTCATTCTGTAAAACCAGCCAGTTGTTATTTTTCCATATAAACCATCAGTCATCCATTTAGACACAATCCAAAATTTCATTGTTAATTTCCAAACATAGCACAAAGCCATTCTCAGTCCTCAGTCAGTCCTGGATTCCACCTGTTCTACCTCTTACAGCCGTTCATTTGTTTCTCACATAGCTCTTTACCTTCTCCTGCCTCCCATGTCAGCCCCCTCACTCATCTGCCAAAATGTTTCACAGGCAATTTTAAGAAATATTTGATTTTTAATATTTCATGTGTATGAGTGTATTGCCTGATTGTCTGTAGAAGTCAGAAGAGGCCATTTGATCCCCTGAAGTTATGGATAGTTGGTAGCTGGCATGTGGGTACTGGGATTTGAACTCAGGTCTTCAGAAAGAGCAGCCAGTGCTCTTAAGCGCTGACTCACCTCTCCAGCCCCTCAGAGGCAACTTTTTTAAAAATTGTTTTTATTTATTATTTTTTATAATAAATATATTATTTATAAATATATAAATATATACTACATGCCTGCATGTAGGTTGGTGCACCTGTGTCGTGTAATGCCGCAGAGGTCAGAAGAGGGAGTCGAATGCCCCTGGAACTGGAGTTAAAGATGGTTCTTAGCCGCCATGTGGGTGCTGGGAATCGAACCCAGGTCCTCTGCAAGAGCAACTGTTAACCACTGAGCACTGAGCCATCTCTCCAGCCCCAGGGGCAACTTTTTAAAGATATCATTCATGGGGCTGGAGAGATGGCTCAGCGGTTAAGAGCACCGACTGCTCTTGTAGAGGACCTGGGTTCGATTCCCAGCACCCACATGGTGGCTGAGAACCATATTTAACTCCAGTTCCAGGGGAATCTGACGCCCTCTTCTAACCTCCACGGCATTGCAAGACATGGGTGCACCAACCTATGTGCAGACAGTACACTCATACACATAAAAAATAATAAAAGAAAAAAAATAAAGATATCATTCACTGTCTCCTCACTAAGTACTGAGTATCAAGAGGGTATGATCCAGATTCTCAGCCATCCACTCACAGAGGCCAGCTTCTCGAAGTTCACTTCCTTGACCCTTGTTGATTCAGTTTCCCATTCAAAACAAGTCACAGATCCTGTGACTCCTGCCCTAGTGCCTTTGCACAACCTGTTTTCTTCCCAAATACCAGTTTTCTAACATTTCACCTCCCACTTCTCTTGTAAAAGTTCCCTCATCTTCAATATCTTATTAGACTTCTGCACGCTCTGTGGAAATTAGCAATCTCTTCTCTAGAATGTTAGCTACTCTCCCCTTTTGCTCCCTCTTTGTATATTTTCCATCATAGTACCCATAACATTTTCTTGCTTATGTGTCTAATTTGCCTTCCTCCGTTCTCAGCACCAGGAGGCTTGAAACACCATTTCTACCTAGTATACTCAAGGGATGTCCTTAAAATGTACCAGTGTTGGAGTGCTTTCTCTAATTTCTAAACCATGAAAAACCAAAGCAAGGCCCTCTTTGTCTGCTTCCTAATGTTTGTTGGCTGTTCAGTGCCTCGGCACACTCCTCTCCCACTGAAGCGCCCCTTTGCCCCACTCCGAGGAGTCGGCACAGGCGCTGCTGTCCTCGGTGCTCACTCCCCCTCACCTTCCTTCCTTTTCTTATTTATTACTTTTGATATCTGACAACTTCATACACACGTAAAAGAACTTTATTCTGAGAACTTTAATCCTGCAACCTCTCTTATCTCTCCCTCATCACTATCAAAGCCCTCCCTCCCCCATGCTTACCAGTCCCTTTCCCAGATTCATGACCTTTGGTTTGGTTTTGTGGCACATTTAATTTGAGCAGGATCATCCTTGTGACAACTGGGCTGCAATCATCTCCTGGATTTCTATGGGCTCATCAGTGAATGAAGGACTTAAGTTAACGCTGTCCTTTCTCCCTAAATCTATCAGTGGCAGACAGTTCATCGGGGAAGGGTAGTCCTGCTGAGTCCCTGCTTCATCCATGCCTGGCTTGGATGGGCCCATTCTCCGGCAGACCCAGTGCAGGAACAGCTGCTGTGAGATGGTGACTAGAAAGGTATGTCTTGCCCAGGTGTTATTTCACAGCCCTTCTCTTTATTTTCTGGCCCTTATATTCTTTCCATTCTTTTTCCGCAGTTTTCTCTTAGAAAGGATGGTATGAAATATATATTCTCCTTTATCTAACGCAACACAGCACAGCCTATGGTCCTGCTTCACATTCTTTTCATCAACCATACTCCTTTTAGAAGGATTTTGTGTCTGTTAAATCCTTTGTATATTTTGAGCTCTCAGTGAATACTAACTAAGAGCAGCGAAGCTTGCAAATGACTGTTACTTTTAGGTCATAGGTCTCTACGAGTAGCTCCTTAAGAAATAAAGCAAAGGAAGGGTAATGTAAGCTTAGCAAAGGCAAGTTAGTATAGCCAATTGCTTAACAGTGGTTAAGTAGTCCTGGATTTGAGACTTACCTCCAGGCCTCACCCACTAGGCAGCCTTGGACAAGTTGCTTAATTTCTCAATGGGATTGTTGCTCATCTATGAGAGAGGGTTTGTCCCATTACACATGCGCCTTGATAATGAAGACCCAGGAAAAGGCATGAAAATATGCAGTTGGCAACAAATAGTTGATCATCGTTATTATTATTGATTACTAATTATTATTATCAATTATTATTTTTGATTTACTGCACAGCTGGTGCTATGGTGAAAAATACCTAGAGAAAGTTTTGCCTTTGGGTTCAGAGTAAGAGCTTTTCCCTGAGGAAATTTGCTGTCTGTTTCTTAATAAGGGCTTCCACTAATGGCTGGTTCCATCTGGAGCGGATACAGAGCCCAGGCTGGAATGAGAAGCCAGAGCGACCTTTCTCTCAAAGCCAAACCTGGGGAGACTGACAAAGTAGAACGTAGTACTGACTGCTCTGGGTTGCGACATTAAGGTTGTGGTTGTTGTTTTTATTATTATTCTCCTTTTATTTTCCAATAAAGAGCTGAGAGCCACTAAAGGAAACAGAAGATTCCATGGCCTCCGTAATATTGCGACGGCAGCAGCAATTTGCAGGATCTCAGTGTTGACCCAGGTAACAGTTTGTGACTTTGTCTCCGACAAAGGAAATCACTCTCTTGGATGAAGACTTTGGGATGATTTTCAGCTTCTGCTCCTCCCTTCCTGCCAGACAGCTACGGGAACAAAAGCCTGTAGGGAGAGCTCCAGCTTCGCCAGTTTCTGATGGCCGCACGCTGGCTCTGTTTTAATTTTGAAAGTGGACGGGGGAGCGCATAGATTCAATCACTCTCATATTTAATGTTTCATTTTGAAATAGTTCCGTTTGTTTTGTTTCGCTTCTTAAAGTTAAAACGTCTTTTTTTAAAATGATGGGAAACAGGAAAATAAAGGATAGAGAAATGGTGATGCAGAAAAGGAACAGGTCTAAAAGCAAGAACTCATTCCTTCTCCTTTTGAGGCAAAGAATGCAGCCACAGCTTTCCTGTCACATTGCTTTTCCTTGGACAGCAGCTATAGCCCAGGGCTTACTTGTGAAAGCTTTAGCAACACATACGTAGCCATACACACGCACATACACAGAGCTGTGCTTAAAGACCTCGAGACACCTGCCTGTTAAATATGATTACACAAATGCGATTTAAGATGCTTCCTGGATTTTCTTTTCCATTCCCTTTTTGAAGACAAATCACGAGCCACCTGCGGATTTCAGACCAGGTCCTGGCCCCTTCTGGCGTCTTTCCAAACTCAAAATCAGCAGTGGAGTTGCCCACCTGGGTTCAAGCATTTCCCACCTCCTGAATAAATCGCTGACCAGTGAAATGCTACACAAAAGGACCTGCAAATCATGTCACTTGCTCAATCACTTCAAAATCTCTCTCTGGCTTTTTGCAGGCTGGGCCTCACGCTGTCGACACAGCAAGCTGGTTGTGTTCAGCCCTTATGCAATGATGTTGTATGTTGCCAGTAACCATGGCTGCATGCCACTGTTCAGTATAGCAGCTCCATTTAGCTTTATTTATTGGATTTTTAAATCCTCTTGTATGGGAGGTGTTGATCTCTCCTGAAGTTGTGGTTACAGCTCTGTTGACACTTCAATCACAGCCAGTCCCTTCATCCTATGCCCTCACCCTGACACGAAACAGCAGTGCTTGCAACCTGGAGCTCCTGAGCTCCTGACCCTGGACCAACACACGTGCCACATGAACATGATAGGGAGTACATGTCTGCTGATTAGTTGCTTTCATTATCATCTTGGAAACCCCAAGTTGCCCTTCTTTGGTGTATTGTTTCTTGAAAGGACCAGAGGAATTATCGAAGTCTGATGTGACACATAGAAAGGTCTCTGAGGTAAATTTCCACAAAAACACTGTCTCCCATCTGAGAATTTGTTTTCTGCCAGGATCTAGTTGGGATACTAGCTAGCAAATCACCCAAATAAGTATTTCGGTGAGCATTTTCTAGTCTACCCTTTGCTGTAGAGATCATTATCATGGACAAAGTTTGCACTTTGGGTATGTCAGGAAAGAACCTCCATCGACAAGCAAAGCTCCCAAGTTGAATATCAACTTCCATGTGATTACTTGTGTGATTTTCTGAGGAACTTGGCTTCTCTGAACTTCTGCTCCCTCATTTACACAATGGAGAAATCATGACCTTCCTCTCAGCTTTACTGTGAGGTTTAAATGAGAAACTGCACAGAAGGACAGGACACACATGGGATGGTCAGTCCGTTTTCATTTCATTTCCTGTGTTGCCCTTTGCTGGTTCAGGTTCACCAGACCAATTATTGGCCATGAAAGACAAGACAATCATTCTGTCATATTTCTTCACCCGAGTGTAGGTCAGATTAAGGAGTTTGATCTTATTAATCTGCTACTCTGACTTGTGTTATCCTCACTGGTCTTTCCTTGGTGCCTGGGACTCTCATGCTATTTACTCCTTTTTTGTGGAAACATTGACACAGTGACTTCACCAGTCTTAATGGGTTCCTAACTTTTAACTTAGTTGATCAAGTAATTTGATCAAGTGATTTTCAGTTCTAGTACGTATTTACATTGGCTTTAAAATAGATGGCTGCAAGCAGGTTCACAGTCATTGTGAAACTTTCCCATAGAATTCTTTTTTAAAAGATTTTATTCATTGGGGCTGGAGAGATAGCCTAGCGGTTAAGAGCGCCGACTGCTCTTGCAGAGGACCCGGGTTCGATCCCCAGCACCCACATGGCGGCCGAGAACCGTCTGAAACTCCAATTCCAGGAGAACTCCAGTTCCAGGGGAATCTGACACCCTCTTCTGACCTCCGCGGCATTGCACGACACGGGTGCACAAACCTACATGCAGACAGTACATTCATACACATACGGAAATAAATAAAATAAAAAAAAAAAAGATTTTATTCATTTATTTTTTGTTTTACGTGTGTGAGCATTTTGCATGCACGTTTGTAAGTGCACCATGTGCATGTAATGCCTGCAGGGGCTAGAAAGGGGTATTGGATAATTTGGAACTAGAGTTAAGAACAGGCATCAAAAAAAAAAAGAAGCCGGGCATGGTGGCGCACGCCCTTAATCCTAGCACTTGGGAGGCAGAGACAGGTGGATCTTTGTGAGTTCAAGGCCAGCCTGGTCTACAGAGTGAGTTCCAGGACAGCTGGGGGCTACAGGAGGACTCTGTCTCAAAAAGACCAAAAAAAAAAAAAAAAAAAAAAAAAAAAAAAGAACAGGCGTTAGCCACCGTATGGGTGCTGGAAACTGAACTAGGGTCCTCTAGAGGAGAAGCCAGTGTTTTTAAATGCTGAGACATCTCTCAAGCCCCTCCTATAGAATTCTTAGTGGAGAAATACACAGTCCTAGTACACAAGCATTCAGTGCCTAGGGCAAAGGAAGTCCTAGTGAATGTAACATGATTTCAAGAGGAAAATAGTGAGATGAATGATGAGAGATGAGTAGACCACTGTCTCTTGGTTAGAGTTCCAATTCAGTGGAGGAGGGCTCATATATGGATTTTACAAGACCTAAATTTTACATCTTTATTTTTCATTATGGAAAAGAGGAGCAAAGAAAAAGAAAGAAAGAAAAAGAACATGTAAGAAATTAGGTAACAGGTCAAAGGTGTGTAAAGTTCTTTCTTCCTACTGTCATTCTCTTCAAGACATTTTAACAGTATGTCTCCTATTGGTAATGAAAATTCTTCATCAAGAACAAATTTAATGTAAAGTACTTTAACAACTGGAATGTTAATTCATTCTAATTGTGAGATGTATACAATGTTTGTGTATGTTAAATTATGAATTGAGCTGTGACATATGTCCTGACACACATACGTATACCATATATATTTACATTCACTTAATATTATAAAGTGTAGTTGTATATAATGTAGTAGTATTAAATCATATATTATATATAATAGCCTAGGTAATAATAAATGATAATATTAGCAATATAAGATTATCATGGTATATCCTGGCATATATATATATATATATATATATATATATTATTTAATATGTTCTAAAGTGTGGATATCTAACTTAAGGATAAAAAAAATACAATCTTTGACTTCAAAAAAATTAAAAGAAAGAAAAATAGATAACAGCATGCTAAAGCCATGAAAGCACATTTTATAAGATAATGACCTTTATCAATATTTATTGTAAAAGGAATGAGAGGCATGTGTAGGAATAGGGTCAGTTCCCATTGTTTGATGCTCAAATGTCTAAAACATTATGAAAGCAAATTAAACAAGAACCCTCTTCTGACCTCCATGGGCACTATGTGAACATGGGATACATATGTGCATGCAGGCAAAATACTCATATACATATAAAAATAAATAAATCATTTTTTTAAAAAAAGGAGATAGGAGAGAATGAAAGTAGATGAGTTTTGAAGATGAGAAGAGGAAGGGAAGAGAGGAGGAAGGGATAAAACAGAGCAGGGGAAAGGAAAAGAGAAAAAAGAGGAAGAAATGGATAAAAATTCCAAAGTATCGAAGGCTACATATTAAATTAGAATATTTGGTATTTGTTACCAATTTAGCAGTTGGAGGAGCCAAAACAAAAAAAAAAAAGAGGAAAAAGGAAAAATGGCTAAGATATTCAAGCAGGCTTCCATGAAGAGGCTACTTCCACCAGTCACACACCTCTCTGTCTTAGGTCCATTAGCTACAAAATCATCAGGTAGAAGTTTCTAGAGGCTAATTAAGGCTAAGTTGTCTGTTGGGTACACCATCCACAAGCCCATATGTCTCAGAGTTGGGGGGGGGTTGCTGGGAATCCCTGCAGTTACTGAATTCTTGTTTTCCCAGAAAGGTGAAAACCAGGCTAAGTTTGGAGTTTTAGTGTAGGAAACTCACATTCTCAAAAGAAAAATAAAGTCAACTTTACATGGGCAGATAGAACTGCAAAGAGATCACAGCTGTGTCTTACTTTAAATGAAATAATTCTCTATAGAATGACGATACATGTCTCCTTATTTTACCACCTGAGGTCACAATGCATTATTTTGAACTTTTCACACTGCAATGAAAACTCTTATCTCCTCTCTTTATTTCTTTTCCTGTTGCTGTCACATAAGACCCTGAAGGAAGAAAGGAATTATTTTGGCTCACAGCTTGGGGATACAGACCCTTATGTTGGAGGGTCACAGCATCAGAAGTTGAGGCCACAAGTCACATTGAGATATTCTACAGGTCCCAAGGGATATTGATGCTACTGTTCTAAGGTCTGTCATCAAATCAGAAAGGGTTTATAGGTCATAGGATGAAACTATGAAAAGAAACATCTTTAACTGGCATAGCAAGAAGTATCTTTAGTAACATCTCAAGTTTCAGGGAACTTGTATTTATTTAATTTCAGTGCCTTTTTAAACAAAGATCCTAATCTAAAAGGCTTTCCTCCTACCATCCAGAAGTGGTAATCACATGGATTGAAGCTGGTTTCCTGGAAGGGTGAGCCAACAAACCAGAGGTGAGCACACCTAGTTTTACTTTTTTTTTTAGTTCATTTTAAACCAAAGGAAGATTTTTTTATGGATAGGTTTGCTCCATAAATGTGATTCATATTTAAGAATGCTCAAATAATGTTCCTAAGGGAAAATGGCTCTGGGGTAAAAACAATAGACCCATTCTATAGTGATTTTAGTTTTTATTTTATTCATTTTTTTCTTAAATCTATTGGCACCTGCTTTTGATGGCTATTAAGAAATATTCTGGGGCTGGAGAGATGGCCTAGCGGTTAAGAGCGCCAACTGCTCTTACAGAGGACCCGGGTTCGATCCCCAGCACCCACATGGCGGCCGAGAACCGTCTGAAACTCCAATTCCAGGAGAACTCCAGTTCCAGGGGAGTCCGATGCCATCTTCTGACCTCCGCGACATTGCACGACACGGGTGCACAAATTTGCATGCAGACAGTACATTCACACACATACGGAAATAAATAAAATTAATAAAAAAAAGAAATATTCTAGGGGTTTAATTTTGTACTTCTACAATTGGTGATCCAGTTTTGCCAGCACCATTTGCTGAAGGTGCTATCCTTCCTCCACTGAGGGTTTTTGCCTCTTTGTCAAATAGGAGGTGGCTGAAATTGTATGAGCTCAAATTTGGATCTTCAATTTTGTTCCATTGGTCACTGGTCTGTTTTTGTGCCAGTACCAGGCTGTCTTTATGACTATGGCCGTGTAATATAGTTTGAAGTCTGGTAGGGCAATCCCACCTGTATTGCATTTTTCACTCAGGGTTGCTTTAGCTATTCAGGGTCTTCCATTTTTTCCATATGAATTTAAGGATTTTTTTTTCCAAGTCTGTGAAGAAGCTCATGGGGATTTTGATTGGGATTGCATTGAATCTGTATATCAACTTGGGTAAAATGGACATTTTTACGATATTAATTTTTACAATCCATGAGCATGGGAGATGGTTCCATCTTTTGATGTCATTTTCAATCTCCTTCTTCAGGGGTTTAAAATTTTCTTGTAGAGATTTTGGTTAGGTTTGTTCCCAGGTATTTTATTATTTTTGAGGCTATTGTGAATGGGAAGATCCTCTTATATTCCTTTTCCACTTCTTTATTGTTGGTGTAAAGAAAGGGTACTGATTTTTGTAGGTTAATCTTATATCCTGCCACTTTACTGAAACTTGTAATTGTTTCTAGAAGTTTTCTAGTGGAGTTTTTAGCATCCCTTAGGTAAACTATCAGGTCATCTGAAAAAAGGGATATCTTAACTTCTTTTCCAATTAGTACTCTTTTAATTTCCTTCTCTTGTCTTATTGCCCTAGCAAGAATTTCAAGCACTATGTTGAAGAGGAGTGGTGTTAAGGGTCAGCCTTGCTGGGTTCCCACCTTTAAGGGAAATGGTTCCAATTTTTCTCCATTTAGGATGATGATGGCAGTAGGTTTGCTATATATGGCTTTGATCATGTTAAGGAATGTTCCCTTCAGTCCAATATACAAAAATCAATTCCAAGTGGATCAAAGATCTCAACATGAAACCCAAAACCCTGAAGGTGATAGAAGAAAAAGTTGGCAACAACCTACAAGACATAGGCAAAGGAAAAGTCTTTCTTTTTTAATTTATTTATCTTTTTATATATTTTTGTACAAGATTATGTTACAAATCAAATCTAGACTTGTGTCCCCTCCCTACCCCCCCACCCCACCAGATTCACCATTTCAGTCAGTTCTTTGATGCAGTCTAGGAAAAGACTTTCTAAATAAGACAGCAGTTGCACAGGAAATAAGGTCAACAATTGACAAATGGGACCTCATCAAACTCAAAACCTTCTGTACAGCAAAAAAAAAATCAAGGAAGTGAAGAGAAAACCCACATAATGGGAGGAAATCTTCACCAGTGATTCATCTGACAGAGCATTAATGTCAAGAATATACAGACTACTCAAAAAAACAAAGAAGTAAGAAAACAAATGACCTATTCAAAAGATGGAATAAAGAGCTGAACAGAGACTTGACAAGTGAGGAAGTAAAGATGGCTGAAAACATCTTTAAAAGTGTTCAACATCATTAATAAGGAAATACAAATTAAAACCACTTTCAGATATCATCTCACTCCGATATGAGTAGCTAAGATCAAAAATACAAAAGACACCAACTGCTGGAGAGGTTGTGGGGAAAGGGGAATGCTCATCCAATGCTGGTGGAAATGTAAACTTGTACAACCATTATGGAAAGCAGTGTGGAGAACCCTTAAAAGACTTGTAATTAGTGTACCACCTGACCCAGTCATACCATTCCTGGGTATATACCCTGTGCTAGATAGCTTTAGTGTCAACTTGGCACACCTGGGTTGAGGGAGCCTGGGTTGGAGAATTGGCTCCATTGGATTGGCCTGTGGACACATCTGTGGAGTATTGTCTTGATGGTCGAGCAGGGGGCGTGCAGCCCACAATGAGTAGTGCCACCCTGGGCAGGTGGTTGTGTATAGTATAAGAAGGTGGGCTGGGCATGAGCCAGGAGCAAGCAAGCCAGTGAACAGCATTCTTCCATGGCCTGTGCTTCAGCTCCTGCCTCCAGGTTCCTGCCCTGAGTTCCTGCCTTGGGCTCCCTAAGTGATGAACTGTGACCCGGGAGATGTAAGCTGAATAAACCCTTTCCTCCCCAAGTTGGTGTCGGTCAGAGTGTTTTGTCACAGCAATGGAAGACAAACTAGGACATACCCCAAAGACTCATCCTACCACAAAGATACATGCACATCCATGTTTATTGCAGTTCTCTTCACAATAGTGAAGAGCTGTGTGGTGGTTTGAATGAGTGTCCCCCATAGGCTGTAAGTATTCAGACATTTGTCTCCAGTTGGTGGCACTGTTTTTGGAGGTCTTAGAAGGTGTGGCCGTGCTAGAGGAAGTACGTTATTGGGGGCAGGCTTAGTGAGTTTAACAAGCCTCGTGGTCTACAGTTGCCGTCTCTCTGCTTTCTGTGCTCTTTGTGAGATGTGACCCTCAGCTTGCTGCTCCAGTCTCCAGCAGCCATGCCTCCCGCCACAATGGACTCTAATTCCCTAAAACCATCAATCGTAAGCTCAAGTAAACTCTTCCTTTTATAAGTTCCTTGGTCATGGTGTTTTATCACAGCAACAGAAAAGTGACTAATACAAGCTGGAACCAACCCAAATGCCCCTCAACAGATGAGTGGATGACAAAAAGATGATACATCTACACAATGGAGTACTATTCAGTGGTAAACAAAGATGACATCATGAACTTTGCAGGTAAATGGATGGAACTCGAAGCCATTATGCTAAGTGAAGTAACACAGTCCCAGAAAAACAAGTGGCAAATGGTCTCCCTCTTTTGTGGATGCTAACACCAAATCCCCAGATTTGATGAAAGGCAAGCTGGGACTTGAGTGCACAGAGCTTAGATGTGGGGGGGGGGGTCCTGAAGCACAGGTAGGAGCCGGGTGTTTCAGCCAGGCTGATTGTTGGATAACTCTCTCATTGGTTTGATTCAATATTCTTGTGTGACTGTAGGGGCTAAATAGGCATAACCTCCCCTCCCCCCTCCCCCCACCAACTAGAATTGCCGAGGGAGTGTCCAAGTGGATTCTACCTTCAGAATAAAAAGGTAAGAGTGAGTTAGACTTCCAATAGAAAGCCTAAAACTTAGACAAGGCAACACTCCATAAGCAAGGAGAAAAACAAATCAAACAAACAAACAATGAAGGCATCTGAAGGAGGCAAGCAAAGCAAGCCTTCAACACGGTGAAGAGGCATTTGGGATTTGCATTGGAATACAGGCAAAGAGAAACCCACATGCCAGGGACACGACTAAGGGACAACATGGGAAAGGTGCAGGATAATTCCACACCAAGCTCTACCAACCCTGTGGGAGATCCCTACAGTGGGATCCCTCTGGGGATGCCCCAGGACACAGACCTTAGAGGAACAATTGCAAACATATTCAAAGAAATCAAGGAACATGAAGAATGATAAACTCAAGAAGGACCTAGAGAGAGAGAATGACAAACTCCAGAAGGAAGTGGAAACACTGAAAAGATCCCATGCTGAAAAAGATAAGGAAACCAACCAGCGAAGCAAAGAGCTACAGGAAGAGATTGAGAAGCTCCAAAAGGAAGTGGAAATACTAATGAAATCACAAGATTAAATGAAAAGGGAAATCAAATTCTCATCCAATCAAGAGGAAAGGAACTGAAAAAGCATCAGAAGTAGAATGGAGGAAGCAGAACAAAGAATATCAGATCTGGAAGATAACACAGAACAACTAAAAACCTCAAGTAAAGATTATGAAAAATTTAAAAATACACAAAAGTGGAACAACCAGGAATTGTGGGACACTATGAAAAGAGCAAACCTCCACATCATAGGGATAGAGAAAGGAGAAGAATCCCAAGAGAATGGTATTGATCCGATCTTCAACAGAATAATGATGAAAATTTCCTCAAACTAAAATAAAAAGACAAACCAATACAAGTACAAGAAGCACATAGAACTCCAAACAGACAAGATCAGAAAAGAAACTCTCCATGACACATCATAGTTAAAACGCTAGACACCCAAAAACAAAGACAAAATTCTGAAAGCCACAAGAGAAAAGCAACAAGGTACATATAAGGGGAAACCTATCAGAATTACAACTGACTACTCAGTGCAAACTATGAAAGCAAGAAGAATGTGGAGCAAAGCATTTCCAGTGTTAAAAGACTGTAGATGCCAACCCAGGTTACTATATCCAGCAAAAATGTCGATTATAGTTGAAGGAGAAAGAAAAGTCTTCCATGACATAAAGAAGATGAAAGAATAGATGTCTGGAAAACCAACCCTTCAGAGAATACTTGAAGCAATTCAAAGGACAGAAGAAAGGAGCAACTATCCCCAGGCACCTAGAAAGAGAAATTAATAAAAACATAACTGTAGAAGTAGAAACCTAAACCCAAACTGCAAATGGATAATCAGGTGAAAGGAAGCAACACACACCTTTCAGTTATAACCTTGAATATTAATGGACTAAATTCCCCAATAAAAAGATATAGCCTGGAAAATTGGATTAGGAAACAGGACCCATCTATATGCTGTCTACAAGAAATGCATCTTACCTTCAAGGATAGGCACCACCTTAAAGTGAAAAAATGGAAAATATATTCCAAGAAATGGTACCGAAAAGTAAGCAGTTGTTGCTATTTTAATATCAGACAAAATAGACTTCAAAGTAAAAGAAATCAGAAAAGACAAAGAAGGCCCTTACATTTTTATCAAAGGAACAATTGGCCATGAAGATTTCACAATCATGAATAGATATGCACCAAACTCTGGTGCACCAAACTTTATAAAGACAAGTCTCCAGGACCTCAAGGAACAATTTAACCCCAGTACACTCATAGTAGGGGACTTCAATACCCCACTGAGCCCTTTGGACAGGTCAACCAGACAAAGAATAAGCAGAGAGACATCTGAACTGAATGATATGATACACAAAACGGACCTCACAGACATCTACCAAATATTCCACCCCCAATACCAGAGAATACACTTTCTACTCAGCACCCCATGGAACATTCTCCAAAATCAGCCACCTACTGGGACACAGAAGAAACCTCCACAAATACAAAAAGATTAAAATAATTTCATGCATTCTACCAGACCACAACACAATAAAGCTCACTATCAACACCAGGATAAGCCCTACTATCTACAAGAACACATGGAGACTAAACAACACACTCCTGAATAATGAATGGGTCAAGGAAGAGATAAAGAAAGAAATAAAAGCATTCCTGGAACTGAATGACAATGATAATACAACACAACAAAACCTATGCGATACTTGAAAAGCAGTCCTAAGAGGTAAATTTATAGCCCTGGGTGCCTACATTAGAAAAACAGAAAGAGCACAAGTGAACAACCTAACACTGCAGCTAAAAACACTTGAGAGACAACAACAGATGAACCCTAAACGCAACAGACAGGAAGAAATAACAGAAATCAGAGCAGAAATCAATGAAATAGAAACAAAGAAAACAATATAAAAAAATCAATGAATCCAAAAGTTGGTTCTTTGAGAGAATAAACAAGATTGACAGAACTCTAGCCCAGTTAACCAAAGGAAAGAAGGAACAATTACAAATCAATAGAATCTGTGATGAAAGGGGAAATATCACAACAGACAATGAAAAGATCCAGACAATCACATGGGAATACTTCAAAAAACTATATGCTACTAAGTTTGAAAACCTAGGAGAAATGGATGAATATCTGAAATCCTGGGAATCACCAAAGCTCAACCAAGAAGAGACCGACAGCTTAAACAGACCTATAGTATATGAAGAAATTGAAGATGTAATAAGAAACCTCCCAACTAAAAAAAAAGCCCAGCCCCAGATGTTTTCACAGCAAAATTCTATAAAACATTTCAAAAAGACTTAAAAACATTATTACTCAAATTGTTTAGAAGGATACAAACAGAGGGAATTCTCCCAAATTCCTTCTATGAAGCCAGCATCACTCAAATACCAATACCAGGCAAAGATACGACCAAAAAGGAGAACTGTAGTCCCGTCTCATTAATGAACACAGATGCAAAAATTGTCAACAAAATACTTGCAAACTGCACACAGACCCACATCAAGAAGATCATCCATCATGACCAAGGTGGATTCATACCAGAGATGCAGGGATGGTTCAACATACGAAAATCAATAAATATCATAAAACATATAAATGGACTGAAAGACAAAAACCACATGATCGTTTCAATTGATGCGGAAAAAGCCTTTCACAAAATCCAGCATCCCTTCATGCTTAAAGTCCTAGAGGGAACTGGATTGGAGGGATTATTCCTCAATGTAATCAAAGCCATATACAGGAAACCCACAGCCAATATCAGCCTAAAGGGGAAAATGACAGAAGTATTCCTTTTAAAGGTAGGAATTCAGCAAGGCTGCCCCCTGTCACCACTCCTTTTCAATATAGTGCTTGAAACACTTGCTAGGACAATAAGGCAAATAAAGGAAATTAAAGGAGTACTAATTCAAAAAGAAGAAGTCAAGTGTATTAGGGTTCTCTAAAGAAACAGAAGCAACAGGATGAATATATAGCTATATACAATTTATTGATTTGCTCATGTGATAGAGTTCAAGGAGTCCAACAGTAGCCGCGCCCGCACTGGAGAGGCTGAGATTCCAGGGAACTGCTCAGTCCACAAGACTGGATGTCTCAGTAGTCCCAATCTGGTGCTGAAGGCCCAATGGATTCCAGGAGATCTGCCGGTCTCAGTACATGCTGGGATCTGAAGGGTTGATCACAGCAGCAAGACAAACTCACCGGTGAGAGAGAAGCAAGCCGCAGGAAAAAAGGGACCAGCTCCCTCTGCCATGGCCTTTAATACTGCCTGCTGGCAGAAGGTAACGCCCACATTTGGGGTGGGCCATCCAGATTGAGGTAGTCCAATCAGAAGATCCTTTTTCTCTTATTTGTTCTTTAGTCCAGTCAAGTTGACACCCAGGATTAACCATCACATCAAGCTATCCCTTTTTGCTGATGATATGATTATTTACTTAAGGGATGGTAAAAACTCCACTGGAAAACTCCTAGAAATGATTAAGAGCTTGAGTAAAGTTGCAGGATACAAAATTAACCTAGAAAAATCAGTAGCATTTCTTTACATCAACAACAAGCAACTGAAGAAGGAATACAAGGAAACCTTCCCACTTACAATAGCCTCAAAAACAATACCTAGGAACAAACCTATCCAAAGACACCAAAGATCTCTACAACAAAAATTTTAATCCCTTGAAGAAGGAAATTGAAGAAGACATCAGAAGATGGGAAAACCTCCCATGCTCATGGATTGGGAAAATTAATATAGTAAAAATGTCCATTCTACCCAAGCTCTTGTACAGATTTAATTCAATCCCAATTAAAATCCCCAAGATACAACTAAAAAGGAGAACTACAGACCCATCTCATTAATGAGCACAGGCTCAGAAAAGAAAAGTCCTTAATTTCATTTGAAATTTCATTTGAAATTTTCATTTCAAAAACAAAACACCCCGAATAGCCACAGCAATCTCCTGAGTGAAAAGAGCAATACAATGGGGATCTCTATACCAGACTTAAAACCATACTGCAGGGATATGTCATAAAAACAGCTTGGTACTGGCACAAAAACAGACCTGTTGACAAATGGAACAAAACTAAAGATCCAAACTTGAGCACATACAATTTCAGCCACCTCATATTTGACAAGGGGGCCAAGAAGACACAATGGAGCAAAGACAGCATCTTAAGCAAGTGATGTTGGCAAAACTGGATCATAACTTGTAGAAGAATGAAATTAAACCCCTATCTCTCACCCTATACAAAAGTCAACTCCAGATGGATTAAAGACCTCAATGTGAAACCCAAAACTCTGAAGGCGATAGAAGAAAAAGTTGGCAGCAGCCTACAAGACATTGGCATAGGAAAGGACTTCCTAAATCAGACAGCAGCTGTGCAAGAAATAAGATCGATGATTGACAAATGGGACCTCATTAAACTCAAAAGCTTCTGTACATCAAAAGAAACAATCAAGGAAGTGAAGAGAAAATCCACAGAGTGGGAAGAAACCTTCACCACAGAAACATCTGACAAAGCATTGATTTCCAGAACATATAAACTACTCAAAAAACAAAGGATAAAGAAAACAAATGACCCACTCAATGGGTCAGCCTGGTCTACACAGTGAATTCTAGGCCAGCTGGGACTATAGGGAGACCCTGTCTCAAAAAGACACACACAAAAGAAAGAGACCTGCAGGCCATCAACAGATGCTAAGGGAGGGAGAATCAGTTTCCTCCAGTGACTACTTGCCTGAGAGAACAGAAACTGGAAGCTCAACCTGGGAAGTTTATCCATGGAGAGGGTAGAGGGGAGCTCTGCCTAGAACTCTTTCAGTTGGGAGCTCCAGCTGACTTCCTCAACTTCTCCGCTATATTTCTGATGGACGATATGAGTACAAGATTTGAGGTTGTCTGCCTGCTACTATTTGCTTTCACTTGGAATCTTCCTCTGAGAAAACACTATGTTCTACCAGGTATCTTGAGGGTGAGCTTCAGCTGGATTCCTCAGCATGACTTCCTGGGTTGATTTCTGCTGCATGTCTGTACACCCCTGATTTGATGGTGTTACTTGATGATGTTTTGTATATACCTGCTGCTTCTTGCTATGTGCCACTTGCTATTCTTTTACTTCTTTTACTCTTGCTTGCTGTATATATTTAATAAATTCATTCAAAAATAAAAGCATAGCTATCATAAGTATTCTTCCAACCATACAGAACAACAGTTTTTGATCTAAAATTAGAAACTATATGCTGTCTCAGTGTGCCACTTTATTATAATATTCCTTTTTCATTTTGGACACAGCAATCCCTTTGGAAACAGCCTAGAAAATGAATCATAAGCAGTTAAAATGTAAGCAAAAGGTATCAAGTTATTAGGCAAGGCATTGCAAAGATAAATGGTTGCTGAAGGAAAAAATGTAATTAACAGGTTACACACTGTATATGTTTGCAAAATGCCTATGATGCATGAAAATGTTTTGTCTGTTTAATTTTCCTATGATCGTGTGTGTATATTTAAATTAATTAAATTCAAGCAGACTTGTGCTCTAAATAATTTTGTCATAACAGCTATATGCAACCAAATCAAGGAACTGTAGTTAAAAATGGCTAACCTCAAAAAAATGGCTAATCTCAAACTCGTGGTCCAAGAAATTGTCTCCCAAGTGAAGACCTAGGAAAAAATGAGCCATAGAATAAATAACTGTCCTTAAGGAGAAGGAATCCCAAAGCCTTCCTGAGCAGCAGCCAGATTCCCTATCGAAGGGAGATTTGAAGCATGTTAAGCCTTTGCCAAGAAATAAACACATTGAGAAGAGAGATCTCCATCTATTTTGTTTACTGACATACCCAAGTACTTAGAAAAAGCTAAATGTTCAGTAAGTATTTGCTTAACTAGTGAATCATTGAGTACCTTAATAAATACATTGCATTGCCTCAGCACTTTAAGAGCATAATATGAGAGCAAGGATTTAATATCAGAAGTCCTGGGTTTTCACCGTTACTGGTTGTCTGATACTGAATAATATATTTGGTATTTTAAGATTTAGCTTCTTCAACAGTAAAAATGGGGAGAGTAGTTGAGAAAACAGGGTTACAAAAGACAGTGCATGTAAAAGCCTCCTAGATATTAAAGGATCGGGCTGGGGAGACGGCTCAGTTAGTAAAGTGCTTGCTGTATAAGCATGAAGACCTGAATTTGATTTCCTTCATGTGTGGTGGCCTAAATTTATAATCCCAGCACTGGGGAGTTGGAGACAAGTGAATCCTTGGGGCTTGCCAGCCAACCACCCTATCCTACTTAGAGCCTCAGGTCCTAATGAGGTGGATGGCTCCTGAGGAACAACATCCAAGATGCCCTGGCCTCCACACACACATGGACACAGATATGCACCTGCATGTACACACACACACACACACACACACACACACACACACACACACACACATGGATTGGTGTGTTTATTTAACTCCTTAAAAGTATAGAGTCTGCTTATGAGTTACTAATTAATTTTCAATCCTCGGCACTCATGTATTATTTATTTTCCAATCCCATGACACACAATCAATCCATAATAAATGTTGGCTAAAATGTCTTGAATTCATGATGGCTAATGCATTCTACACTGGGGAGTGGTCAAAAAAGCATATTTGCATGAATGATAAGAAGTTATTTCTGACCTTAGTTTATGGGGGTTTCTAAGATCTAGATTTCTTTTCCAGTCTGGATTTTCTCTCAGGGAGATTTCTGAGATCATTTCTACCATAATTCTTCTCCTACTTGATATAAAATGAGTACTCTGTAACAAAGTGGTCTATATCTATTTTTTTTGCAATACAGATCTATTTGTAACCAAATGGCACCTCATTTGAAAATGTTCTGATTTACAAATAGTTATATTTGTAAATGTCCACATGTGTGTTTTATATCCCCCCACACTGATCTCCCTATCTGCTGGAAATTAATTTTCCAATGTTTACTTGCAAGCATCCTGTTTATGAATTTCTGTAACAAATATGGAAGTCATTATTGATCTGGCCTCAGTGTGAAACTCTGAGAGATAAAAGTGACTGAAGTGACGTCATAAAAGTGACGTCATAAAAATGACGTCATCTTCAGTCTCTGGCTTCTTCCCACTCTCTAGAGGCAGAACAAGGAAGCAACTACTCTATATGGTGGCATGAACAAAAGAGACCCTGGTGGCATCCTTGGGGAAAAGACTTTAAAATAGAAGGATGAACCAAAAGGATGCAGTGATGATTTACATGTGCAAGTTGATGGAGCAGGAATGATCTACGATCCCTCTCTAGGTTTATGGCATCAGTGAGTAGGACAGCAGCTGGACTGAAAGAGAGACACTGAGAGAATAAGAGGCAGGAAAGAATTTCCCTTAATATGTCCAGCACTTTGCATGATTCTAGAGTTAAACATAAAGCACTTCATCGGTGGCTTGCATATAGGCACCCAACATATGTTAATAAAACAGAGTCCCTGCTCTACCATGAACTAGCTGTAAAACTTAGGTAAGTAATTTAACCCGAGTCTCATTTTTTGAGTATAGGGATAATTCAATTGATTTTATAATTACTTATTTTTTAAAACAAAACAAAACCAAATGCCAGGAGCTGGAGATATTTGGTTAATAAGGTACTTGACTTGCATGCACAAGGCGCTGGGTTTGACTCCCAGCACTGAATGTAAAAATGTAAAGTGTTTAGTATAGATCAGACCAGGCATGCACTAAGGTTTCAATTAGTAGTCATCACTTACATTCTCAGGGAGTTTGTATCTGATATAGATAACAGGGAAAAAATTAACAGATGGAGATAATCATTTCATTAATAGTATGAGTTCATTTTTAAAATAATTGTTGGCAGAGCTTCTGACTAACACAGAACATATATAGCTGTGTTTAATTTTATGGGAACACAGTAACTTTGCCAAATGGGTGCAGAATTCTCCAAGCTAGGATCTGATGTAAATCAAGACACAACACTCTAGAGCCAGTTCCCACAAACCTTTCTTCCACAAGATAGGTATCAGAGGATGTGTTAAGGAGGAATCAAGGCAAGAAAAACTAAGAACTAAGAACTGACCTCCTCTATCCTACTTACAAACTTCACTATTGTATATAAGAGTAGAGCATACAGCTAACATAATTTTATGCATAGCACATGTGCATATGCAAAAACATGTAAATCACACCACTCTAAATGCAAATCTATGCATGGTCATTTTATTATCTATGCCACTTGGATATGACCCTAAGGATAACCTTAATGAAAACTACTGCCCTAGGTACCATTTTTTAACTGAATCACTGATTCGAGATTTTTTAAAAATGAAACTCAGGAATGAGAAAGAAATCTGTTTTACAGCTCACATCTGCGTGGGTTAAAACACCTGCTATGATTCTGTATCTTGTGTTCCTTTTACTGCTTTGCTCTTAGTTCCTTTTTTATGTGTACATGTTTTCTCTCCCACCTCCCTCAACTCCAGATTGCAAGTTCCTTGAAAGAGAGCATTGTGCATTATGATCATCAGGTCCCTTTATAACCCTGGCAAATCATGTCTTCACAAATGTAGGCATTACTAGAATCCTAGGCTGAGTGGGACAGCTCCAAAGGTCCCCACTGACCAGGTTCAGCCATTCAGTCTGAGAAGCATCCAAGCTGCAGGGGTATGAATAGTGATGAAAGGAGTGAAGAAGTGATTGCAGTGTGGCCCAAACTGAGAAGAGCAAGGAACCAAAGCCCTAGACTTGGCCTTCAAGGGACTAACAGTGGCTCCCAGATTATATAAGGGAAGAACAAACAGCATATGTAGTTAAACAACTGGCCAGACTCTGGACAAATTGGGCATTATCTCAGCCTGGGTTGTGCGGGTTCTACCAGCCCCAGAAAAGTCATCACTACTTCTTAGGGGACAGTTCTGGTTCCTATCCTGGGATGATGCCTCCAGGGTTCCCTGAAAGCTAAAAGGAGAAATCACTCAAAGGGAGAACATGTCAGAGGAGCACCATGGATTCTGTTTGGGTGATATAGACCAGGCTGGCCTTGAACTCACAAAGATTGGCCTGCCTCTTCCTCCTGCATGCTAGGATTAAAGGTGTGTGCCACCATGCTGGGCTTTGAAGCAATTTTAGAGAGAAAAAAAATGTTAAATGCCTAATCAATTCTCTTTTGGATATCTTTTTCCTACACGTTAAAGAGATAGATATCAATATTTAGACTTTGCTGGTCACTCAGTGTCTAACCCCAGTGTTGGGTTCTCTCAATGTTAATACAAAGTCAGCCATATACAACAGCTAAAAGACTGGATTTAACCTTGTTAAAATACAGGAAGGAAAGGAGAAAGGAGACCAGAAGTGGGAAAGGGAGTCCAAGAGTCTTGATCTCTTCTCCCATCTGGTGGGAAGCTCCCGACATTATAATACTTTGATCACCAACATGATCCAGGTTTTTTTCTGTGTATATCCAAGCAAGAATCAGCAGTTACTTATTTAGCTCTTTATTCATAGATTAAATCTGGTTTTCTCCATTTAATTATAATAATAGTACCTGCATTCTGTCTTGTAAAGACAGTACAGCGTATTCTAATCTATAGAAAAAGTTTCAAATGCATATTCTCTTGTTATTATCATTCATATATTTTAAATTACCAATAAAAACCAGCCTAATGAAATCATTATATGAGATAGTGTGGCAGTTAATAGTGGCTGTTGACTTGACAGGATAAAATCACCTAGGAAACAAACCTTTGGGCATGTCTATGAGGGATTATCTAGATTAGGTTAATTGAGGTGGGAAGACACACTTTAAATGAGGGCAGTGTAATTCCCTAAACTGGGATCCTAAAGAATAAAAAGGAGACAGGGAGCTGAGCACTGGCCTTCATCTCCCTCTATGCCTGACTCTGGATGCAATGGGACCAACTGCCTCAAGCTCCTGCCACACCACCATCCACCATGATGGGTTCTACCCCAGAACTGGGAACCAAAATAAAGCCCTACTTCCTTAAGTTGTTTTTGTCAGATATTTTATCACAACAAGGAGACAAATAACTAGCTGAATACTGAATCTGACCCAACACTGCAATTTGAGGTAGCTAGTTGATAACATATTGTGGAATCACAGGGCATGAAGTCCTCCATCCTGCTTCATTACTGACTCCCAGCCACTGTTTAGAGTGGTCCACTGTTCAGCCAATGCGACCTTGTTCTACCTTAGGAATAAAATCAAAGGAATAACCCCATTTATAATTAAAATTGTCTTCTGATTTTGAAAAGAACTGTTCATTTTTATTCATTGTGAATTTCAGGAAAATGCTGGAAATACATAAAGAAGAAATTTAAGACCATATTTATAGTAAGATACAGAGAACAATTTTAATAATTCAGTATTATATTTTATATTATTTTTCTGATAATATGTACCTCTATATATATTAAATTGTGCTCAAACTTTTCATTAAATGTTTCATGAAAACTTTGATATGCCTTTATGGTATGTAATATCCTACTTTATTCAACAAATTACCTATTTAGAATATATTGAATTTCCAAATGTCACAACTAATGTGATAAACTTCTTTCAAATATATATATCTAAAATTTCAATTTGCATTTATGAATATATATACACAAATTGCTTCCAAGAAACATTAATAATAATAATGTAACTTTAGTTTTCCTGAAAATCAGCCAGCAACAGGTTTTATATTTTCATTTTTATGAAATATTTATTGGCATATATTCACAGTATGCAGAGATGTGTTTAATAAAGGCAATTTCCTGACCATATTCACTTTCCTATACCTTCTCCTGTTATCTCTGCCCACCGGTCTCCTGACTTTCTAGTCTGCTTTCTGGTTTCATGTTATATAAATTATAGATAGATGTGTGCATACATATACATGACTAGTTTTACTTGCATGAATCTATGTAAAATCTAAGATTCACATCTGACAGAAAAGCATTATATTTATCTTTCTGAGTATATTTTATTTCATTTAACAGGATTATCTCTAGTTGCATCCATTTTCATGGAAAAGACATAGTTACATTCTTCTTTGTGGATACATAAGAAGTCATTGTGTATGGGCTGGAGAGAGGGCCTAGTGGTTAAGAGCACCAGCCGACTGCTCTTGCAGAGGACTCGGGTTCGATCCCCAGCACGCACATGGCGGCTGAGAACCATCTTTAACTCCAGTTCCAGGTGAATCCGACACCCTCTTCTGACCACCATGGCCTTGCACAACACAGGTGCACCAACCTACATGTGGACAGTACATTCATACACATACAAGAATAAATTTAAAAATTAAAAAAAGTCATTGTGTGAATATGCCACACTTTCTTTATCCACCCACTGATGGCCATCAAGGCTGATTCCATAATTTTGCTGTTGTGAATAGTCCAATAAACTTCGATGTGCAAGTATCTTTATAGAATATTCACTTAGTGTCCTGCAGATATGTGTCTAGGAATGTTATAGCTGGTTAAATGGGACTCTGTTCTTGGGTTTTGAGTAACTTCTGTATTGTATGTTTTCTGACATCTTTGTCAAAAATCAGGTGGCTGTAGCTGTGTGGATTTATTTCTGGGTCCTTCATTCTGTTATTTTGACATGTGTGTCTGGTTTGTAATGCTGTGATACTTTAGTATGATTTGAGATCAGATATTGTGACGTTTCCAGCATTGTTCTGTTTACCTAGGATTGTTTTGATTATCCAGTGGCTTTTGTTCTTCCATATACTTTTATACATTTTAAGATATTTTTCCATTTCTGTGAAAAAATGGCATAGGGATTTTTGATAAGGGTTGCATAGAATCTGTAGATCACTTTTGATAATTAATCATTCTCATAATACAAATATGAATTCTGCCAATCCATGCACATAGGGGGGTTCCTTTTATCTTCTAGTGTTTTCTTTCATTTCTTCAGTGTTTTGAAGTCTTTGTTGTAGAAATCTTCCACTTCCTTGGTTAGGATCGTTCTAAGGTCTTTTTCTGTTTTGAGGTATTATGAATGGGACTGTTCTGTTTTCTTTTTGGCATGTTATTTATTCATATATAGGAAGGCTACTGATTTTTATGCTAATTCTATAACCTGTCATTTTGTCGAAAGCAGTTATTAGATCTAAGATTTTTCTGGCAGATGTTTAGGTTTGTCTTGTTCTTGATTTTAGTACAAATGCATTGAATTTTTCCACACTTACTAAAATGTAGACTATATGTTTGTTGCAAATAACCTTTATTATGTTGAGGGATGTCTATGCTCTGCCTAGTTTCTTCAATGCTTTTATCATGAAGGTACCTTGAAATAATCATGTTATTTATATTCTTAAATCTATTCATGTGATGTGTTTATTGACATATATTGAACCATCCTTTCCTCACTTAGTCATGGTGAAATGATCTTTTGGATATGCAGGTGAATCTGCTTTGTAATTATTTTATTTAGAATACTTGTATCCATGTTTATCAGAAAAGTGGACCTATGGTTGTCTTTTGTTATTACTGTCTCTTTATCTGATTATACTGGCATTGTAATGGTAGTGTTCTTGTCTATTTTATGGAATTGTTTAAGGAGCATTAGTGTTCATTCTTTTTTAAAGGTCTGAGAGAATTCAACAATGAATCCATTTGCCTGAGCATTTTCTTAGTTGGGAGAATTTTTAATTTATTTTATATTATTTTTAAAGTATTTTAAGGTTTTCAAACAACGTATTTTTATTATAGTCAGAACCACACCCTTCTCTCCACCCCTATATTACTTCTCCACCCCGACTTCCTGTCCTCTATTATTATCTGTCTTTTTTTTTTTTTTCATTTTTTTTTTCCGGTATGTGTATCAATGTACTGTCTGTATGCAGGTTTGTTCACCCGTGTCGTGCAATGCCGCGGAGGTCAGAAGATGGTCTCGGATTCCCCTGGAACTGGAGTTCTCCTGGAATTGGAGTTTCAGACGGCTCTCGGCCGCCATGTGGATGCTGGGGATCGAACCCGGGTCCTCTGTAAGAGCGGTCGGTGCTCTTAACCGCTAGGCCATCTCTCCAGCCCTATTATCTGTCTTTTTTAAAATCACTATCAAATCTTAACTGTGTTTCCCAAGTGCTCTTAGTTATGGATCTGTCCCTTGGAGTATGGTTAACTTACCAGGTGGCATGCCAGTAGCAAAAACAGACTCCCCCTTCCTTAGCATCTATCAACTACCAATAAATCTTCAGCTAAGGCTGGGGCTTCCTGCCACCCTCCTCAGTCCATGCCGGGCCGCTGTCTAGCTTGGGCTTGCACAGGTCTTACGCATGCTATCCAAAGTATTGTGCATTCATATGTGCATACAGATGACACAGTTTCCCAGTATTCATCTACTACTTAGAGCTCTTACAATCTTTCTGGCCTCTCTGGCCCTTCTACAATGAAGCACAAGCCTTGGGAGGAGAGTATGTAATACAGGTGTCCCATTTTTGCTCTCTGCACATTGGCCAGTTGTGGGTCTTTGTGTCAATAACCATCTGCTGCAAGAAGCTTTTTCTCTTGTGAAAGTTGAAAGACACACTAATCTGTGGGTGTAACAAAAAGTTATTACAAGTCAGTTTAATATTATGTCTATTTAGCAGAATGATAGTATGAGGTTCTCCCTATGATCTGTGACGTGTCCCATCACAGGTTCTTGGCTCTGATAACAGTGTCAGGTATGAATTCCATCTTGTGAAATGGGCCTTAAATCCAATGAGAAGGTGACTGGGTATTCCTGTTTTACTCATGCCACTATTGCATCAGTGGGAATACTTTGCCAAGCCAGTTGTTAGTGTAGCACCCAGAATTCACAGCTGGGTAAGGTTGAAGATTACCTTTCTCTGCCAGTAAAATGCATAGAACCTTCTAGTATTATGAAAGCTAACCAGCAGAGATTATTTATGAGAATTTTATCACTGCTTCTGTTTCATTTTTTTATATAGATTCACATATGCTTTGGGTTAGAAATGTATCAATTTCTTCTTGATTTTTCCAATTAATTAGCATATACGTTTTCAATGTATGCTTTAATAGTCCTCTGAATTTCATTATGTCTGTTGTAATCTCTCCCTTTTTTTATTGTCTTCTCTTTCTTTTTGATTAATTTGATTAGGGATTTATTACCTCATTTTAAAAGAACTAACTGTTGATTTCATTAATTCTTTCTAATTTTTGTTTATAATTCACTAATTTCTGCCCTGATTTTTATTTCTTTTCATCTACTGATTTTGAATTTGATTTGTTATTATTTTTCTAAGACATTGAGGTATATCAATATTTTATCTGAGATTTCTCTGATGGAAAAAAAGATATTTTTTAGACAGACTGCCTTTGTAGCCCCAGATGATCCCTTTGTAGTCCCTATGTAAATCAGGCTGCTCTCAGCAGAGATCAGCCTGCCTCTGCCTCCTGAGTGCTGAGATTAAAGGTGTGAGCCTCCATACCTAGTTTAAAATATTTTGTTAACTAAATTTGTTGCTAGACAATTTCACACGTGCACACACCTCTCTCACCCTCACCCCCTGGTTTGTTTTTTTAAGGTAGGCATTTCTCTTTTTTTGTATTTTTTAAGACAGGGTCTCCCTTTAGTCCCAGCTAGCCTGGAGTTAGCTCTGTAGACCAGGCTGGCCTTAAACTTACAGAGATCCTCCTGCCTCTACCTCCCAAATGCTAGGATTAAAGGCATGTGCTACCATGCCCGGCAAGGTAGGCATTTCTAACTACAAACTTCCCTCTTACAAGCATTTTCATGGTATTTGACAGATTCTGGTATGCCATGTTTTCATTTTTATTTAATTATAAAAAATTGTTCATTTCCAGCTTGATTTATTCATCATTTAATAATTCAGTATTCAATTTCTATGAGTTTGTGTATTTTATAGTTATTTCTGTTGAGTTTTAGAATTATTTCTTTGTGGTCAGGTGGTATACAAGAAATTATGTCAATTTTCTTGTTTCTTCTGTTACCTCATATATTAAAATGTGGACTATTTCAGAGAAAATCGAACAGACTGCTGAGTGTTTGGGTAGATATTCTGTAGATGAATATTAAGACCATTTTTTCTCTATCATGTTATTTAACTCATGTTTCTTTCTCTTTTTTTGTCTAGATTATCTGTCTGCCCCTGGGAGTGAGGTATTAAAGTTATTTGCTATTGCTGCATTGTAATCAATCTTTGTCTTTGCATCTGATAGTATTTGTTGTATGAAACTAGATGTGTCAATGTTTGGTACATATATGTATAGAATTGTAATATCCTCTTAATGTTTCCTTAATCAATGCCCTGGTTACTTTCTATTGCTATGGTAAAAACACTGACCAAAAATAATTTGGGGTTATTTATTTGGCTTACAGCTCACAGCCAATTATCAAGAAAAGTTGAGGCAGAAATTTAAGAACAAACCATGAAGGAACACTGCTTATGGGCTTGCTCTCTGGCTTATGATCAACCTGCTTTCTTCTACAACCCAGGGCCATCAGCTCACAGCCAATTATCAAGAAAAGTTGAGGCAGAAACTTAAGCACAAACCATGAAGGAACACTGCTTATGGGCTTGCTCTCTGGCTTATGATCAACCTACTTTCTTCTATAACCCAGGGCCGTCTGTCCAGAGGTGGGCATCACCCACAATGGGATGACCCCTCCCTTATCACTCAACAGTCAAGAAAATGCCTCCCAGTTGAGGTTCCCTCCTCCCAGGTATGTCAAGTTGAAAACTGATTGACCTTTATCTCTCCCTTCTGGTTAGTTCTGGGTTGAAGTTTATTTTATCAGATGCTAGTATAACTACACCTCCTCTCTTTATTGGATTGCTTTTATCCGTACTTGCATCCTTAGGGTGTTTTTGTCTTTCCTAGTAAGTGCATCTATTGCAGGCAACAAATAGACTGGTTCTATTTTTTAATCCAATTTGTTAGCTTGTATCTTTTGATCAGAGGCTTAAAGCCATTTACATTTAGAATCACCGAAAAGTACTCAACAGTTCTGTCATTTTGCTGTTCTGTATTTCTCAATCTTCATTTTCTTATTTACTGTTATAGTATGTATATATGTTCTTTTTTCTTTCCTGTGGCCTGACGATGTATATATTTTTTCTTTTTTTTTCTTAGTTCTCAGTATTTAGGTGTTTATTTTATTTATTTTTTATGTGTATGAATGTACTGTCTGCATGTAGGTTTGTGCACCTGTGTCCTGCAATGCCGCGGAGGTCAGAGGAGGGTCTTCCCCTGGGACTGGAGTTAAAGATGGTTCTCAGCCACCATGTGGGTGCTTGGAATTGAACCCGGGTCCTCTGCAAGAGCAGTCAGTACTCTTAACCACTAGGCCATCTCTCCAGCCCATATATATATATATATATATATATATATATATATATAGAGAGAGAGAGAGAGAGAGAGAGAGAGAGAGAGAGAGAGAGAGAGAGAGAGAGAGAGAGAGAAAGAAAGAGAGAGAGAACAAAAGACAGCAGGGCCTGGCATGGTGGCGCACTCCTTTAATCCCAGCACTGGGACTGCAGAGGCAGGCAGATCTCTGTGAGTTCAAGGCCAATCTGGTCTATATAGTAAATTCTAGGCCATCTGGGGCTAGGGAGACTCTGTCTCAAAAAAGACAAAAATAAATAAAAAAATAACAAAAGACAGTAAAATAATAGTATATCTTCAGTTTACTTAGAAATCAGCATCCAAAGTGAACCACTTCTCTATTGAACTGAGCATCCTTAGCATCTCCTGATATTTACCTGCTCTCTTCTCAAAGAAGTTAGTCTTCCTTCCCTTCCAAGATGTATTCTCCTTGAAGTCTAATGGATTTTCTACTCTGAAAATTTTGTTAAAACTCAGCCTCAACATAAGCCAGTATGCCACAAGTTCAATGTACTGCTTCATTAAAGTGAAATTCATCCCAGCAAGCTTCACAGCAAAGGCACCCATGAGGAACCTCTGTTCCAGCCTAACAGCACCGATAATTATTCATTTCACTCTTCTGCTCTGATGTTTTGTGTGCCAGGTGTTTGAACATCAGGCAGCCAAAGTCACAGTGCAAACCCTCATCTCTGCTAATAAGCTCATGGGAAAATGTGAGACTGGGCATCGGTTCTTGGTCTTTGAGCCAGAATAGTGATATGAAAGAACTGGAAAAGAAGGTGCTTTCCACAATGGCAAGGGCTACAACGCAATCTCCACAGCCTAACTATCATTTGCATATTCACTGGTCTAGTCCTTTTGTGTCCCCAAGCCAGTGCAAACCCCATCTGCCTTCTTTATGCAAGGCTTCATTTCAGTGGCACTGAAGAGAAGTTCCATTTCTGTACATCCTCTAACATGTCAGTAAGGAGAAGATTATACACTTTGGAATGTATGCTTTCCATGGCAATTTGGAAACCCTAGAAACAGTGGGCTTCTGTAATGTGAACTTTTGTGCTAAATGGCTGCACCAAGTTTTCATTTACAATAGCATCACTGACTACAAAGAAAGCCAGAACAGGAGATGGAAGATCTCTGTCCTCAGGCTTCCGTGTTTCCCAGTACTAAACATCTTTGGAAAGAGCTACATCCTCAGCCAGTTAAAAGGAAGCCTCTGATTATTTATACATCTGCCCAATATCATGGTGTTTGAAAGGAAAATGACAAAACAGCAAGAGTTTTTTTTTTCAGTACTGGTTCATCCTTTTTCGAAGAAACGGTTATTTTCCAGCTTGGCAGGTTTGTAGAAAGCTACTTCAGGGTCTTTCTGACTAGGATGCTGTGAGACAGGCATGTTTTCCTGGTCAGCTACGTAGAACCCTGGGATTGAATTCAGACCTTTAGACTCAGTAGCAAGCACCTTTACCTGCTGAGCCATCTTGCCACCCTTACTTCCTTACTTCCTTACTTTAGATTTCATGGTTCATCTACCTTGAATTTATTACCTTTCAGTGTACATTGCATGAAAATTAATTTTAAAAATTAAAAGTATTGACTAATTAAATAAATCACTAACTTAACTCAAATGACAGAATTCATGAATTCCAGTGGTGGGGGGAGGCGCTACAGGAGGATGCCAATGAAGATGGAGGTATAAGGATGATTAAGATGCTCTGTATGAAATGCACAAAAATTCAGTAAGAACTTTACAAAAATTATTAAGTATCGCTAAATCACTGATTTGAAAGGGTGCTTCCATTAATATGCATAAATTCACAAATAAAAGCATAAACACCAAGGGCTTTATTTCAGGACTTTCTTATAGTTTATTCTTGTACCACTGTTAGTTGGTATTAATACCATAGGGGTTTTTGATACACTGAAATTATTCTCATAACACAGGTAATTTCATATTGATCTTTTCAAATTGTTCATGGCTTCTCTTAAATAATCATGAATTATCTTGGGTCAATTAAAACTGAAAATAAATATTATCTCAGGTCTAAAGTACAACAATAACTGTGGAAAGTCAGTCTAATGATAGAGGGTTCACCCAGTAACAGCGATTTACAAGGAAACGTGGGTGTCAGCTGAATTGTTTCCCTTCAAAAGCATATTGAAGGAAGGCTGTATTCACTTTCTATTGAGATGACAATTACCTGGGATACTGAAAAAGAGGAAGCATTTGCTTTAACTTATTGTTTGGGGGGTTCATTCCATGGTTGGCTAGCCCTACTGTTTTTGGCCTCTGACAAGGCAACATACTGTAGCAGGAAAATTGGGTAAGGCCCTGGAAATGTACAGGAAGCAGGTATTGTATGTAGGCTGTAACCTGGTCCAGAAGGTTCAAGCTTCAAAATCTGGATCCCTATGGGAAGGGAAGTAGAACATATATATCTTAGGCATTGGGTTACAGTTACAAGAAAACTGACATATTGATTGGCTCTCAATAAAGTCTATGGAAAGCAGTGTGAAGAGCCCTTAAAATCTTAAAACTAACTATGGGAAAAGATTTGTTTGTTCCAACAGGACAAAACGTCACCAACTTAACGGCTGAGAAAGAAAAGATACAGGTTTGCATTGAGTAGGATGTACCAAAAAGTGGCAATGGAAAGGCTGACCCGTCTGAACATTCAAAGGAAGAAAAGCCTCAGATTGCCATAAACATCGAACCCCTCTGTGGATCCTACATGTAACAACTAATTATAGTGGGTCCTGATGAAACTTACTTTCTAGGTGCCACAAAGGTTCTGATATGAGAGACTTTCTTGCCTTCCCCCCCATAGAACAAGGAGAAATATGACAATGATGAGGTCGCTCCCCAACTGTAAATTGGAGACAACTATTGTAGAGGTAATCTCTTATAAAACCGGTAAAACTGCTTTCTTTAATTGACTACTAGACATGGGAACTGTGGAAGGGATTACTCTCTGTTCAGAACCAAATATAATACTAAAGTCCTAGGGCTATGCACTCAGGCAAAATATATTAATACAGGAGCTCTGACATCAGCAATGGATTGTTCTACCAGGTGGATGTTGGCCAGGGGATCCAAGGCCCCACAAAAGGTAAGGGCTCCTTGCCTCTAAGTTGGGATACCTACAGGAGGAGAGGCAATAAGACCCTGCTGCCGAAGACCTGACGTTAACATGGGAGGGATGTATTGAGACCACACATGCAAGTGTACAGATGGCCTCTGGAATGCCAGAGAGTGTTACCAAAGGCCACTAAACCAATAAAGCAAATATGGGTCTCCCTGAGTCAAGCAAGACTCCACCGTCAGCACCAGCTACACCTCACCTGCCTGGAAATACTGTGCAGCAGAGGCAGCCATGTGCCTGTATATCCCAAATCTAATTGGCTATTGGCTCTCCCCTTGGAGAAATAACCTATGGCTGATGCCACAAGCTTACAATCCTACTACAGGTTTAGGAGATGTTAGAGCCACAGTAAGACCCTGTATATTTAACAGGGGGGGAAAATTGTAATTCAATGGGATTAACTATCCAAACATGTGTCTATGCTAAAGTAACCTACCATAACTATTAGTGTGCTTAAATACCTATATATCTAGTTGCTTGTTCTTCATTAGTAGGATCAAAAGGTATATTCCTGGACAACTGTCAGCCCATGAAAGGAAACAGCCAGAATGACCAGAGTCAAGTACAACAGCTCCAGAGAGAGTGGACTGTTTTCCTCTCATCCACCTGGTGCCCACTTTCTAAGCCTAGGGAAAACCTGCGGAAGAGGGGCGGTGTAGAATGTAAGGACTGCGATTAGGGGGGTGAATGGTGAAACTACAGCAATAGTAGTCTGGACACTCATTTGATCAACCTTGATTGAACAAACAACCTGTCACCCCCCCACTGGATGGTGGGACTGTAGGTGTTTGGGGCACAACAGCCTGCAGATAGGTTTTGCATGAAGGAGTGCTTGGTACTCATGGATTATCACTTATAGCTAAAAAATGAAAAAAAAAAACTGAGAGAAAGATGCAAGACAGTTATGGCAGAATGCATGATCTGGGATGGGGGTGGGGTGGGGGGGGGGGGGGGGGGAGGGAGGGAAAGGGAAATAAGCCTGAACTGAATTGGAAAAAATGTATGAAATGCACAAAGCATCAATAAAAACTAATTTAAAAAAAAAAAAAAAGATTCAAAATGAGCCTACCACCTGACCCAATCGTATCACTCCTGGGTATATACCCACAAGACTCACCCTACCGCAGAGATACATGCACATCCTTATTTATTGCAGCTCTCTTCACAATAGTCAAGAGCTGGAAGCAATCCAAATGCCCCTCAACCAATGAATGGATGAAGGAAATGTGGTACATCTACACAATGGAGTTCTATGCAGCAGTAAAGAAAGATGACATCATGAACTTTGCTGGTAAATGGATGGAACTAAAAGATACTATGCTAAGTGAAGTAACACAGTCCCAGAAAAAAAAAAAACAAAAAATGGTACCCCTCATCTGTGGATGCTGGCACCAAATACCTACTTGTAAGGCAAACTGAACAATGTTAATGATATATTTCTTTTTATCTGAAAGTAACTGTGCTCTTACAACTTGAATCCCTTAACAGGCTGTAGAATTAATCTACCACTTATATTCAGACTTAGTAATTTTGGTGTATGGGTGGAGGGTGTGTATACATATTTTAGAGTAATATAAAATTAAAAGGGAAAAATGTGGATTCTGAAATATGATTTGGAAATAACAGTTTATTTTCACATGCCATAATTTTAGTATATTTGTGACATATATATGCATATTTTGAAGCAATACAAATTGGAGGAAACAACAACAAAAGAATTGGGACAAAGAACTGACTGAAACAGTAAATTTCTCCCTAAAGCAATAATCCTCTGCATAGAAAAACTCTAAAAAGACTCAGAAAAAGATACAAGACATGTATGGCAGAATGCATGAACTCAGGTGGGGTGGGGGGGCATGGAATGGAGAATGAGTCTAAATTGGACAGAGAAATGATGTATGAAATGCACAAAACTTCAATAAAAATTAAACAATAAAATAAAATAAATTAGGCAAATTATTATAAATTTAGAAAGAAAACAAATGTTAAGAAAAATCTTCTGCCTGAAAAAGCATTGCATAAGTCTCCATCTGAGATAAGCAAAACTGAGGAAGTTTCATCAGGACACACCGCCAGTGGTTCTAGCTGGCTGGGTCAGCATTCTAACCACAAACCTGTGAGCTGAACTTTGCTGACAGAGACAAGAGAGAGAAAACAAGGATTAAAATCTCTATTATTCTTAACATTCCATCAGGCTCTATGTCAATACTGTGCCAGGGAACAAGCAGAGGAAACCGCTAACCTAATGGTAGCAGGGAAAGAGGCAGAGTGAGAAAAAGACCAGTGTCCCATGATTTCCCTTTGCACACCCCAATGATCTAAAACTTTCTACTAGGCTGTACTCTGTTAAAGTCTCACCACCCAACTGCACCAAACTCAGGATCAATCTTTAGCTCTTGAGTCTCAGGGAACATGCTACATAAAAAGTGTATCTAAGCCGTGTGCGACCATTTGGAAACAAGGACCAAAGAAGGAAATAAAGTCAAATTAGATTCCACTGTCATACAGTAGGAAAAGAAAGAAATGCTTCGACCACTGTTTTATCCTATTTTCTTCAAATTGAAACATTTCTTCCTGGCTTCGGGAGGCTCCTAAGACTCAGGAAGAAAACTTACAAAGCTCAGCAAGTAAACGAAACTCATGAAACTCAGGAAGCTCCTAAATAAATAAATAAAATTAAAAAAAAATTTCCAAGATTCAAAAGGCCCACTCTCCACGGTTATAAAAGCAGTAACCGGTGCCACTCGGAGAAAACGCCCATTAGCCAAGCTGCCTGCCAAGTCATGTAGGGAGTTACAGGGATATAACTCCTGAGTCACCACCCAGACTGCTGTGGTGGCTTATCACTGATGCAGCAGCTCGTTAAGCATCCAGGCTTCTGAAGTGACCTCTCAGCTATATACTCTTGTAAGTCACCCAAACAAACGCACTGTCTCTCTAAACTGGGCTTGGGTGGAATCATTTCCTCTGTACTATCTGTGGTGAATAAGCATTTGTGATATCAAGGAAAAAATTACACAGCAAGTGCACAACGAAAAGGTCATGTGAGGACAGGAAGAGACATTGTCTAAAGTAGAAAGAGAGAATACAGCACCACCTTGATCTGGGACTTCTAGCACCAGAACTGAGAAAAATTGTCTTTGTTTTTTGATCTACCCATCCTACGATACTTTGGCCACCTCAGAAGACTAGTCCCTCCCTCTCTTTCTTCGTTTCTTCATTCCTTCCCTTCTTCTTTCATTCTCTCCTTCCTAATCAGACCCTTGTGAAAGGATGCTCTTATTTAGACTTTTAGTCACTTTAATATTTCTCCTTTCCCAGTTCCTTCCTTTTCTCTAAAAGAAACGATTGCCTTTGTTCTATATCATTTTTGAATATTTGTATTTCTTTGAAATAATCCATTGTATACTTGTGTTGTTTGTTAATAAAAATGTTACTGTGTGTGATTTCAAGGCATTTCATATTTATCCAGATTACTAAGAGCATATGTCTGCACATTGGTCCTAAGCTAGATGCACGTCTATAGCATGTAGATATAACATTTAGGTAACTATTCTTCCAACAAAGGATAACTGAATTGCCTCCAGATCTCTACCACTACAAACAACGGTTGATGAAATATCCTATTAATCTCCATTTATGGTTTTGTATAGAGTGGAATACTGGTCAAAAGAAATTCTTTTATTTTGCTAGGTATTTACCAGTGTGCTTCAGAATGGCTAAGTTATCCCATAATGCAACCAGCCATGCCAGAATATACCTGTATTTTCTCCTCCTATCAAGATTTAGCAATATAAGCTACTTTTTTAGACAACTGACAGGTCTTCAGGGATATGTCATTGTTACTTGTAATTTCATTCATCTAATTACTAATGACTTTGAGCATCTCTCTCCAACTTTATCAGTCCTTTGAGTTTCCTTCTCTATGAACTACTTTCACATATATTGCTGGGCCATTTTTCTCCTGGGGTTCATATCTACTTCTTATTTGCCTGGGGAACAGTCATGTATATTCTAGATATGGGTCTCAATGGTGCTCAAAATTGAATACACATCTTTAGTGTAATGTAATCAATTTCAGCAATTTTCCACCTCATGATTCTGTACTGTTGTACTTTCCCACAGTCAGAACACTGAGATATTCTGTGTTACTTTCTATTAGCTTTATGGTTTTTACATTAAGTATGTAAGCCATCTGATATACTCTTTTTATCATGTTTTATTTTTGCATTGTAAGGCATTTTTCCCAACAGCATCTATGAAGTCATTTGTCTGCTTTCCATAATAGCTTGTCCCCTTTTATTGTTTATCAATTATTCACATATATAAATATGTGTGTGTTCTAAAATCTCTGGACTTCTGTTGACTTATTTTGAATATCAGATTCAATAAATATAGATTCTCAGCTTTTTTGCTTAGATATGATTCTCTGTCAGGATTCAAACTAAAATAATATTAGTGTATTCCTTTCTTATTGTTTGTTCTGGTAATTACATGGATTTTGCTTCTAAAATGACAAATGCTTCATTTATTAGTAATATATGCAAACACTTTTACTTTTTCTGTGTTTTGTTTTTGATCTGGCTACTTTGAATTTCTTTCTTTCTCTTTCTTTTTTTCTTTTCTTTCTTTCTTTCCTTTTTTTGAGACCAAGTCATTTATATAGCTCTTACTGGCCTCAAATTCAAAGAGATTCCTGCTTCTGCCTCCTGAGTGCTGAGTACTGGGATTAGAATATATGCCATCATGCCCAGCCCTCAATTTTATTTTTAAATGTAGTTTTTCAGGCAGACATGGTGGCTCATGTCTGTAAACAGCATTTGGGAGGCCAGGGCAACAGTATGACCATGTATTCAAAGACAGCTTAGGCTACATAGTGAATTCTAGGTCAATACTCTGAATCATAGAATGAGGCCCTGTCTCCAAAAAGGAAAAAGTAAATGAAATGAAAGAAAAGAAGGAAGAGGGTGGGAGGAAGGAAGGAAGGAAGGAAGGAAGGAAGGAAGGAAGGAAGGAAGGAAGGAAATGTAGTGTTTTCAGTGGATTTTACTGGATTCCCCTCAGAGACAACTTGTATCATATGTAAATTCTACATTGCAATGCTTGTGCATCTGAACTCTTTTTTTCAACTTGTTTACTTGGTGAGAACATCCTGATGAATACAGAATGATGCCCAGGTGCTTCAGCATCAACTGGACACTCCTGGTTTGAGGGAGCCACAACTGGGAAATTACCTCCATTGGACTGCCCTGTGGTTATGTCTGTTTTCTTGATTGCTGAGTGATATGGAAGGGCCCGGCCCACTGTGGGTGGTGCCACCCCTGGGCAGGTTGTTGTGTATTATATAAGAAAGTAGGCTGAGCATGGGTCAGGAGAGCAAGGCAGTAAGCAGCCTTCCTCCATGGCCTGTGCTTCAGCTCCTACCCCCAGGTTCCCGCCCTGAGTTCCTACCTTGGGTTCCCTCAGTGATGAACTGTGACCAGAAGATGTGAGCCAAATAAACCCTTTCCTCTCCAAGTTGGTATTGGTCAGAGTGTTTTGTTACAGCAACTGAAAGCAAACTAGGATAGTAACAAAAGATATTTTCTTACTTGTTAATTAATAAGAATGGCTCAAAAATTCATTAAGCATCATAGATACTTTCTACCATGCTGGAGTATTGATATAGACTAATTTGCCAAGATGTTACATAATAAATAGAATTGAGTTGTGTCAAATGTATTTTTATCATTTGTGTGCCATAGCTATCTTCCTCATTTTGTTTATCCATTGAACTGCTAGTAGAATGAATTTCCTATCATTAATCTGACCTCTCATTTCAGAAGCATAATTTAATATAACTGGGTAAGTTTAACATACAAATAAACTCAACTTAATAATATATACTATATTTAGAAACTTGTACAGTTTTGATTGGAATTTATTTTTATTATAGTTATGTCAAAAGTGAGTAAATATGCTATCTCTTAAAATGTTTCAGAATTTTGCCCATAAAAAATTCAGAATGGATTTATTTCTAGAAATATTACTTACAACTTTCAAAATTTGAATGCACTGAGGTTTTCCAATTATTAAATCAATTTGTTAACTGATATTTTACTCTCTAGCCAGCCGTTTATCCATATCTGAGCATCTAGATTCTAGATAATAGCCTGAATTTTATTTCATGAAATCTTCTAGTGCCTTTGATAATTTTTCCTTTTATCCTTTTCTTTAAGAACTGTGTCCTGAATTTGTTGTCTTTCTGATTTAAAAATCTGCATAGGTTTTTCTTTGTAGATATTTGTTTAATTTTTCACAACCAGCCATGTATTTTCCAAACCTCCAAATTCTGTTCTATATTTATCAAATCCTGTTTTTACTAGCACTTTTTCCTTATTTCCAAAGGATTTTAATTTTATGAATTAAAAGTTTTGCTCAAATATTTCCATTCATTCTTATTTATTTATGAATGGATTAAAATTGGAGGATGCCTGTGACCACAGCTTTGACTGTGTCCCATATGTTTTGATGTGTGTTCTTCTCACTCTCCCTGTCTCCTAAGCATTTGAAGCTGAAGCTTTAATTCCTGCTTTAACCCAGAGATTGTTTAGGAAAATCGTGGCCTCTTTTCACTGATACATGATTGGAGCGAGGGAGTTCCTTTGTATATTTATCATCGACTTGTTGCAGTGTAGTCAGGCAATGAGGCCTATAGCTTTTTCTTTTCTTTCTTTATAAACTTTACATTTTGTTTTTATCTAATGCATTTTTTAATTAAATATTTTTGAAAGACTTTGGACTTATTTTTACTTTTTTTTTCCTCTTTTATTTGTTTATTTTTAAGGGATTCTACAATATAATAACACAGTTGTTTTCAGATAACATTAATGTTACTCAGTTTGCCATACAATTAGGTAATTGGTGCATTTTGCAAGTATCTTTGTCCACATTTTGAACAACCCATTGTTCCCATAGTCCAGTTCTCATGTTTATGAGTGTACTGCCTGCATGTAGGTAGGTGCACCCCTGTCGTGCAATGCTGAGGAGGTCAGAAGAGGGCATCGGATTCCTCTTCTTAGCCACCATGTGGGTGCTGGGAATTGAACCCAGGTCCTCTGCAAGAGCAGTCAATGCTCCAGCCCCAAAATATTTGTTGCCACCTAGGTGTGGTGGCACATACCTTTAATTCCAGCACTTGCGAGGCAGAAGCAGGCAGATCTATGAGTTCAAGGCAAGCCTGGTCTACATAGTGAGTTCCAGGCCAGCTGGGACTACAGGGAGACTCTGTCTCAAAAAGACCAAATACCTATATGTAATAAACATATTATATGTGTTTTAAGAAATGAAATATTAATCAGGCCTGGTAGATCCTCTGTGTTGGAACCATTTAAATTCTTTATGTCCTTCTTTTTCCTATTAATCTTTCAAATATAGAGAGCTTTCCAACCAACTACAGTGCTGGTCACCTATAAGTTTGCTATGGTTTTTCAATATGAGATAACTCTACTCCATTTCAAGGTCATTTCCATTAAAATCCGTTGCATAGTAGCCTCAGTTCTTATTTCTGTTTGTTTCCTTTTCTTTTTTATTGAATTTTTTGTGTTTCATACATAATTTTTCAGTCAGTCTTAGCCGCCATTATACCTGCTTCAACTTTGGCACCTTCCCTGGGGCCCTGCACCCCCATAGTTCACACCTTTTGTTATTCCTGCTAGAGTCCATTGACCCAAATTACTCTCTTGGCTCAATCTCAGTGCCAGCCCCTCCCCTGAGCCCTACTCAGCCTATCCGGAGTCCCTTTTCTAAACAAGGCCAGGTCTTCCTCACCTGACCACCATCTGCTGCCAATATTTCCTCAGCCAAGGTTGGGCTCTGCTACCCATTTCTAGAGGTCTGTGCTGGGATTTGTCCAGCTGAGCTTGCATGGGTCCTGTGCATGCTGACACCAATGCTGTAGTTTCATATGAACTGGATCCCAGGAGCTTGTAGGATTTATTTCCGGTTGGTCTTGCATCACCTCCCTGGCTCTTACAATCTTTCTGCCCCCTCTCCTGCAAAGTTCCCTGAGCCCTGGGTGGGTGAAGCTTAATATAGGCAGACTGTCCATGGAACCACACTCTGTAGATTCCTAATCTTCATGGTTTGGCCATTAAGGCCATTTTGGGTTCCTGGTCTCCTGGGGCATGGAGGAGCTTCCTTAACGAGAGTTAAGATGTAGTTAATGCCTTCTTGGATCCTTATTCTATGATGCTTGGGTCTTGTGTGTAGAGGTTGCACTATAGATGTGTTGCCTAGGCATGAGCCATTCACAGACCTCTGTGTGTGTCCAGTTCTGGGACTCTGTACTAGTCTCATCTGAAGCAGAAGAAGCTTCTTTTTGAGTGGTGTCTGGAATATTTGTTTGTAAATATAAGGGTACTTCCTTTGGAGTTTGTAAAATGTTATCTTAGCATAGGGATGTGTCTACCATGTGGAACTGTCTAAGATCTATGGCCTCTCCAGATGTGTGCATCTGGCTATGTTAACACTACCACACATGAATTTCCTTCCACTGAGTGGGCTTTAAGCCCAGTTGGTTAGCCGTTGGTTTCTCCCAAGAAAGAAGTGCCACTATTTTACCAATGTTGTATGGGTGCTGGTCATTTATCTGGATATTTGGTCTTGAGGCTGATGTTGGACCATCTATTGATGATTTCCCTTAGTGGCTTGCATAGTGCTCTCCATAGCTATGAGAGCTAGCTTTCAGGGGGTGGTGGCTTCCAGCTCAGATCCATCTCCATTGCTCAAGAACCAGTCTCCAAAATGTGTCCTGTCTTCATCAACCTTCAGGTTCTGGGAGGCAATCAAGGGCTGTGGCAATAGCCTATGTAATTTTGGGAGTCTCTTGGACTACCCTGGCCAACGACTCAAAGGAAGGTTTCTCCTGTCTGGTACTGTTTCCTGATATGCAGACTCATGTAGAGGTATTGTGTATGTATATTTTGTCAATAGATTATTAGACTGATATGATTCTCTCAGGGTTTTTTTTTTTTAACCTTAGCAATGCATTATTTATCTCTCCTCTCCCTCTTTACCTGTCTAGCCTTCCCTACATGTCTTCTCCATGCTTTCTCCATTTAAAGTATCCCCATTTTTCCTTGATAATGCTGGTCTGCTATGGCCCCACTTCTCTTGGGCTCCTCATTTTTCCCTTTATCTCCCCCCTTTCCTTCTATAACCCTTCCACTCCCTCCTCACTTAGATACCATGATTTTATCCATTCCTCCCTTAGTAACAACTGTCACCTTTCTCAGGTTCCCCCTTTCTCTTTCCCTTCCTGGTTCCCATTCATTTACCTGGTTCCTGCAGTTACATCATGGTATATGCTTACATATATGGGTTTGGTGCTAGGAATCACAAATGAGGGATAATATACATCATTTCTTTTTCTGAGTCTGTGCTACTTCACTTAGTGTGCTTTAAAAGTTATTATTTACCCTGTTATTTTTAATATTCAAAGTTACTTGGAATGCAAAGCAGCTCATGTTTATAGCCAGCATAGAATCATTGTTCCAGTTTTACTTGGTTGGTGTGAATCTTTTTAAAAATAGACAAATTCAAATCTGCTTCATTTGTTGTTGTAAGAGGGTCAGTCTTAATTATAATGGAGTCTTAAATTTTGAACCTTTAATGAATATTTGCTCCCTTATTTGTTTTCTAGTATCATATTGTGTTTCCTTTCCTTTTTTATTAGGTTTTTTGAAAACATTATTCTATAAAATAAGGAGACTGTAAGTACTTCTATCATAAATTTGTTATGAGGTTTTAATTACCTACTATGTAGAAAGCATATTGAACAGTATTTGATGCATTAAATATGCTCAGGATGTGCTTGTTATTTTTCTTAATTTATCATCCGTCATCATCACCATTGTGGTTACTGTGGTGTTTCAACATAAAGAAAATTCAGAGATTTGCTGCATTTTGATTCTTCTCTAAGTGTCTGACAGGGAAATTGTAGAGACTTAACATTTGCCAATACTGCGTCTAGCTGTTCCCTTCTTGTTCATCTAGTCAGACATAAGGCAAGGTCATTAATTTTCCACATTTCCTTCTGAAATATCAAGAAGCTACTTCCACTTTAGCTTTGACTACTATTTTGTTTCTTTATTCAAGAATATAAATCAGCTGGTTGTTCCTCTAGTTTCCTCATCACCAAGCACACTTTGTCTTCTCTACTTGAGTGTGATGAGATCACTTTAGCTCACAGCCCACATCTGTCCCATTTCTCTGAAGACTCAGGTGCACATGCACACTTGTTATTGAGCATAAAGACAGATCCTGTCCTGTCTTTTGTCTCTCATCCCATCTCTTATTTTTATTTCTTTATATTTCATGTCCTCTAGAATTTAATGAGTTATACAAACTCGATAGTATACTTTATTTTTGTTTTATTTAAAAAAGCTTTTAATTTTCCCTATTCTTTTTATTTATTTATTTTTCTTTTATGTGTATGAATGTTTTGTTTGCATGTATTTAAGTGCACCATGTGTGTACAATGCCCACAGAGGCCAGAAGAGGGAGTTGGATCCTCTGGAACTGGAGCTACGGATGGCTGTTAGCTACCATATGGGTACTGGGAGTTAAACACCAGTGATCTGCAAGTGCAGTCAGTGCTCTTAGTCACTGAGCCATCTCTTCAGCCCTTTTCCCCCTAGTCTTAAGTACTATATTGTTCTTATTCTTTATGGAAAAAGTATTATGGCTCCTTATTATTTGTCTTTGAGTGAAAACTCAGTCCCACTGTATTTGCCTAGGAACAGAAGCTTGGATGCATGTCCAACCTCCATTTATCTCTAAAGTTAATTTTTTTCCAGACTTCAGTTAGAGAGCAGATGGAAGCAGTACCTACTGATACCTAACTTCCAGAGGAGCAATGAGATAGAACCCAAGCTCTAGGAGCCGAGCCCATGTCTCAGCAGACGTATAGCAGAGCAACCAGACTTTGCAGCTTAGTCCCTTCCTCTGTACTAAACACCATGGGTGGCTATTGTGGGGCCACCATCAGGGTAAGGAGTCACCAGCATTCATTGAGGACCCATTTCCTTGCTGAACTCCACTGCTTAGGATGGCCCATATACAAGATCCAACCCCATAATCTCCCAGCCTAGACACATTGAAATGTACCAACTATGGGAGAAAAACATTTCAAGAAAATGTTTCCATTTTTCCCAGGTCTACTGGAATGAGTGGGTGTTGTTTGGTTCTGTCTGATATTTCACTTTTTTCCAGAATATTTTATAGCCATGTCATGAAAGAGAGCCGTATATCATCAACTCAATGTACAGCCTTTAAAGTGCATTCCATCTATATTATAATTATTTCAAGTACCTGATAGAGAAATAGCATTCCTTCCTGATTCCTAACATAGCCACAGATTTTTCTGATTTTTTTAATACTGTATTTTATGCGGGATAATTTTTAACTGACATCTTCAATGGAAATGTGAGGGCAGCTAGAGTAAAAGTTTGATGCATTGGCTTCAATTGTCACAGAGTCCAAGAGCACAGATACTTGATACTCACTGTCTGTTACAAATGTCTTGTTCTTGACAGCCATCTAAAAACTATACTACTAAATTCTCAAGAAAATACTTCTGAACCAAATACAGGCGCACATCAAAAAGGTCATCCACCATGACCAAACCAGATTTATACCAGAGATGCAGGGATGGTTCAACATACATAAATCAATAAATGTCATAAAGCACATAAACGGACTGAAAGACAAAAACTACTTGGTCATCTCAATTGATGTGGAAAAAACCTTCATTAAAATTCAACATGCCTTCATGCTTGAAGTCCTAGAGGGAAATGGAGTGGAGGGAATATTCTTCAAAATAAGTAAAGCCATATACAGCAAAACCACAGCCAACATCATTCTAAATGGGGAAAAATTAGAAGCATTCCTCTTAAAGTCAGGAACTCAGCAATGCTGCCCCCTATTTTCACTCCTTTTCAATATAGTGCTTGAAATGCTTGCTAAAGTAATAAGATGAGATAAGGAAATTAGAGGAGTACTAATTGGAAAAGAAGAGGTCAGACTAATCCTTTTTGCAGATAACATGATAGTTTACCTAAGGGACACCAAAAATTCCACCAGAAAACTCCTAGAAATGATTAACAGTTTCAGTAAAAAGGCAGGTCACAAAATTAATCTAGAAAAATCAGTAGCCTTTCTTTATGCCAACAATGAACAATTGGAGAAGGAATCCAAGGAGACCTTCCCATTCACAATAGACTCAAAAAAAAAAAAAAATCATAACAAACCTGACCAAAGACACTAAAGATCTCTACAATGAAATTTTAAATCCTTGAAGAAGGGGATTGAAGAAGACACCAGAAAATGGAAGGACTTCCCATGCTCATGGATTGAAAGAATTAATATAGTAAAAATGACCATCCTACCCAAAGCAATATAGAGATTCAGTGCAATTCCAATTAAAATCCCCATGACTTTCTTCACAGACTTTAAAAAAAACCCTAAAATTCATATGGAAAAACAAAAGATCCCAGATAGCCAAAGTAATCCTGAGCAAAAAAGTAATGCAGAGGGGGTTGGGGAGGTTACTATACCAAACTTCAAACTATATTACAGTGCTATAGTCATTAAAAACAACTTGGTACTGACACAAAAACAGACCCATAGATCAATGGAACAAAATTGAAGATCCAAACTTGACCACATGCAATTTCAGCCACCTTATATTTGACAAAGGAGCCAAGAACACTCAATGGATGAAAGACAGCTTCTTCATCGAATGGTGCTGGCAAAACTGGATCACCACTTGTAGAAGAATAAAACTGAACCCCTACTGTGGTGGTTTGAATGTGTGTCCCCCATAGGCTCTAGGTATTTAGACGTTTGTCTCCAGTTGGTGGCGCTGTTTTTGGAGGTCTTGGGGTGTGTGGCCGTGCTGGAGGAAGTGTGTCACTGGGGGCAGGGCTTAGAGAGTTTAACAAGCCTCGTGGTCTACATTTGCCCTCTCTCTGCTTCCTGTGTTCATTGCAAGATGTGACCCTTGGCTTGCTGCTCCAGATCAAGCCGCCACGCCTCTCGCCACAGGGACTCTAATTCCCTGGAACCGCCAGCCAATCGTAAGCTCAAATAAACTCTTCCTTTTATAAGTTCCTTGGTCATGGTGCTTTATCACAGCAACAGAAAAGTGACTAGTGGAAGCAGAGAGAGGGCAAATGTAGACCACGAGGCTTGTTAAACTCTCTAAGCCCTGCCCCCAGTGACACACTTCCTCCAGCACGGCCACACACACCAAGACCTCCAAAAACAGCGCCACCAACTGGAGACAAACGTCTGAATACCTAGAGCCTATGGGGGACACTCATTCAAACCACCACATTCCACTCCCTGGCCCCCATAGGCTCCTGACCATATAAACTTCAAAATGCATTCAGTCCAACTCCAAAAGTCCCCATAGTCTCCATCAGTTTCAATGCCATTCAAAAGTCCACAGTCCCAGGGGAATCCGACACCCTCTTCTGACCTCCACGGCATTGCACGACACGAGTGCACAAACTTGCATGCAGACAGTACATTCACACACATACAGGAATAAATAAAAATTAATAAAAAAATTAAAAAATCAAAAGTCCACAGTCCAAAGTCTCTTCTGAGACTTAGGCCAATCTCTTAAAGTGTAAGCTCCTGTAAAATCAAAAGACAAATTACATACTCCCAATGTACAGTGGAACCAAATACATATTCCCATTCCAAAAGGGAGGAATAGAGGCATAGCGAGGAAATACTGGACCAAAACAAGACTGAAAACCAGCAGGGCAAATGCCAAGTCCTGTAACTCCACATGCAACTTAATCCTGAGCAAAAAAGAGTAATGCAGAGGGGGTTGGGGGGGTTACTATACCAAACTTCAAACTATATTACAGTGCTATAGTCATAAAAACACAACATGGTACTGGCACAAAAACAGACCCATAGATCAATGGAACAAAATTGAAGATCCAAACTTGACCACATGCAATTTCAGCCACCTTATATTTGACAAAGGAGCCAAGAACACTCAATGGATGAAAGACAGCTTCTTCATCGAATGGTGCTGGCAAAACTGGATCATCACTTGTAGAAGAATAAAACTGAACCCCTACCTTTCACTCTGTACAAAAAAAACAAATCCAAATGGATCAAAGACCTAAATGTGAAACCTGAAACTCTGAAAATTGTAGAAGAAAATGTTGGCAGTAACCTACGAGATACATGTGTAGGAAAAGACTTTCTTTTTTTTTTTGTTTTGTTTTTTTTTTTTTTGGTCTTTTTGAGTCAGGGTCTCCCTGTGGCCCCAACTGTCCTGAAACTCACTCTGTAGACCAGGCTGGCCTTGAACTCACAGAGATCCGCCTGCCTCTGCCTCCCAAGTGCTAGGATTAAAGGCATGCGCCACCATGCCCGGCTATAGGAAAAGACTTTCTAAATCAGACAACAGCTGCAGAGGAAATAAGATCAACAATTGACAAGTAGGACCTCATTAAACTAAAAAAAAAAACTTATCGCCTCTCTTCTTGCAGGTATCCCAGTTTAGAGGCAAGGAGCCTTTACCTTTTGTGGGGCCTTAGATCCCCTGGCCAACATCTCCCTGGTGGAATAATCCATTAACGAGCCTTCCATTTGACCCAGTCATACCACTCCTGGGTATATACCCACAAGACACATCTTACTGCAAAGATACATGCACAGCTATGTTTATTGCAGCTCTGTTCACAATAGCAAAAAGCTGGAACCAGCCCAGGTGCCCCTCAACTGACGAGTGGATAGAGAAAATGTGGTACATGTATACAACGGAGTTCTATGCAGCGGTAAAGAGGGACAACATCAAAAGTTTTTTGAGTTTAATGAGGTCCCACAAAAGAAAACTTTTGATGTTGTCCCTCTTTACCGCTGCATAGAACTCCGTTGTATACATGTACCACATTTTCTCTATCCACTCGTCAGTTGAGGGGCACCTGGGCTGGTTCCAGCTTTTTGCTATTGTGAACAGAGCTGCAATAAACATAGCTGTGCATGTATCTTTGCAGTAAGATGTGTCTTGTGGGTATATACCCAGGAGTGTAGTGACTGTGTCAATGGAAGGCCTCGTTAATGGATTATTCTACCAGGGAGATGTTGGCCAGGGGATCTAAAGGCCCCCACAAAAGGTAAAGGCTCCTTGCCTCTAACTGGGATACCTGCAGAAGAAGAAGGCCGATAAGGCCTGCTGCTGAAGGACCTAGAGTTAACATTGGTAAAGATGCATTGAGACCACACATGCAAGTGTACAGATGGCCCGTGGAACACCAGAGAGTGTTACCAAGGGCCACTAAACCAATAAAGCAAATACGGGTCTCCTGAGTCATGCAAGACTCCCACCGACAGCACCAGCTACACCTCACCTGCCTGGAAATACTGGTGCAGCAGAGGCAGCCATATGCCTGTATATCCCAAAATCTAATTGGCTATTGCTCTCTCCTTGGAGGAATACCCATGGCTGATCACAAGCTTACATCCTCTACAGGTTAGGAATGTCAAAGCCACAGTAAGACCCTGTCATTTTAACAGGAAAAATGTAGTTCGTGATCAACATATCATCTAAACATATGGTTTATATACCAAAGTAACCTACATAACATTAATGCTGTTTAAGTACCTATATATTAATTGCTTGTGCTTCATTAGTAGGATCGAAAGGTTATTCCTGGACAGATGTCAGCCATGAAAGGAAACAGCCAGAATTGACCAGAGTCCAAGACAACAGCTTCCAGAGAGAAGTGGACTGTTTGCTTCTCATCCACCTGTTGCCCCTTTTCTAAGCCCAGGGATAATTGGCAGAAGAGGGGGCGGGGTAAAATGTAAGGCTGCGATTGGGGTGATTGGTGAAACACAGCAATGTAGTCTGGACCTCATTTGATTAACCTGAACTTACAACCCCTCACTCCCCGCTGGAAGGTGGGGCTGTGGGGGTTTGGGCACAACAGCCTGCAAATTGGTTTTACATGAAGAGTGCTTGACTCATGGATTTCACTTAAGCTAAAAAAGGGAAAAAAAGAACTGAAGAGATTATGCAGGACAGTCATGGCAGAATGCATGATCTCGGTTGGGGTGGGGGTGGGGGGGAAGGGAAGGGGAGATATGCCTGAACTGAATTGGAAAATGATGTATGAAATGCACAAAGCATCAATAAAAAAATGTTAAAAAAAAAACTTTTGTACAGCAAAAGAAATAATCAATGAAGTGAAGAGAAAACCAAAAGAGTGGGAGGAAATCTTCACCAGTGACACATCTGACAAAGATTTAACATCCAGAGTATATAAATTACTCAAAAAAAACAAAGGAGAAAGAAAAGAAATGCCCCAATCAAAAGATGGAGTAAAGAGCGGAACAGAAACTTCACAAATGAAGAAGTAAAGATAGCTGAGAAACATCTTTAAAAGTGTTCAACATCACTAATAATTGAGGAAATGCAACTTAAAACCACTTTAAGATTTCATCTTACCCCTCTCTGTAAGACTGCCTAGGATCAAGAAAACAAATGATACCAAATTCTGGAGAGGTTGTTGGGAAAGGGGAACATTTATTCACTGCTGGTGGGCATGCAAACTTGTGCAACTCCCATGGAAACCAGTGTGGTGAACTCTTAAAAAACTCAAAATCGGGGCTAGAGAGATGGCCTAGCAGTTAATAGCACCGACTGCTCTTGCAGAAGACCTGGGTTTGATCCCCAGCACCCACATGGCAGCTGAGAACCATCTTTAACTCCAGTTCCAGGGGAATCAGACACCCTCTTCTGACCTCCGCAGCATTGCATGACGAGTGCACAAACAAATGTGCAGACAGTACATTCATACACATAAAAAATAAATAAAAAAAAAAACTCAAAATCAACCTACCACCTGACCCAGTCATTCTGCTCCTTGGTATATCCTAAGATTCATTCTATTGCAGAGATACACGCACAACCATGGTTATTGCAGTTTTCTTCACAATAACAAAGAGCTAGAAGCAACCCAAGTGACCCTCAACCTATGACAGGATAAAGAAAATATGGTACATCTGCACAATGGAGTTCTATGCATCAGTAAAGAAAGACAAATTTGCAGGTAAATGGATGGAACTAGAAGCTATTATGCTATGTGAAGTAACACAGTCTCAGAAAAACAAATGATGTATGGTGTCCATCATTTGTGGATCATAGCACCAAATTCTTATATGTAAGGCAAACCGAGTAATTTTTTTCTTTTTTTAGTAAATATAATACCACATTACCTGATGCTACTATAAAAAGTATATTAAAACATACATAAACTTGCTATGTAATTTAGGCTCATAAAGTAATATTTCTTTTTACCTGCATGCAAATCTACTGCAAAAATGTGAATCCCTAAACATGTTTTGGAATTAACCTATAGTTTATTTTCAGATTTTGTAATTTTAGTATACGTGTGGAGTGCAAATATGCACATTTTAGAGTAATATAAAATTAAAGGGAAAAACAACAACAAAAAAGAAAGGTACCTTGAACATGAGCCTGGAAGGGAACCAGTAAGCACTGTTCCTCCATGGCCAGTGCTTCAGTTCCTGCCTCTGGGTTCCTCCCTTGAGTTCCTGTCCTAGCTTCCCTCATTGATGAAATAAACCCTGCACCCCCCCCAAATCTAGGTATTTTAATAGCTTATATTCCTATATTAAAAAGTATATTCAACAAAAATTGTACTACTACAAGAATTCATGCCTCTGAAATCTACCTAAGAATCTAAGAATCTATAATCTTATATTAATAGATTCATTAGATATCACCCTGTACAGAATACGAAAATGTCACTATCTTAAAATAATATTTAGAAAACTTGAGAGTAAAATCTCACAGAGCCATATGGCAAGTCAAATCACATGGCACGGTAGAGTTTTGTCTTGTAATCGTGACAAATGAACCTGGAATTGGGCTCTACTTAGTCTCTTCATGGGAAGGTAATGGAAGATTCTAGGACCATTTTTTTTTGCCCAGAAATACAAACTGGCCAAGAATACTGTATAAGAATCAATACCAGTTCTACTCTGTCATTAAGTGCAGATACCAAGAAGGAATGTGAGATCACCACACACTTCTCAAGATGCAAATGCTTCTACAGATGATACCCCAGAAGCTGTAGCTAAGTGCCCTGCAAGGAATGGGCTCTGTGGATTTACAGTACCAGAGAGGTTTCAGTACAGAGCACAAGCCTGTGAAACAAATTCCTTGAGGAATTCTCAATGGATTCCATCTTAATACCACTCACTTCAAAGATTCCTTTGGCTCCTTGGACATTGTTAAATAATTCAAGCATAGAATCCAAAATGTTGTTCTTGAGGTTGAGGAAATGTCTTGTCAGGAAAGTACATAACTTCCAAGCATGAGGGCCCAAGTTCAGATCCCCAGAACCCATGTAAAAGTAAAGGACAGAGTAGGGCTGGAAAGACAGAGAGAGAAGGGTCCTTGGAGCTTGGTGGCCTGCCAGCCTAACTTGATTTACAAGCTCCAGATTCAGTGAGAGACCTGTCCCAAAAGATAAGGTAGAGGCTCTATTTTGTGACTCATCAGGTAAAGGTGCCTGATGCCAAGCCTGAGGATCTGAGTTCAATCCCTAGGACTCAAAGGATAGAAAGAGAAAACCATCTCTCACAAATTGTCCCCTAACATGCCCTGCACACACACCACTAACATGCACACATATCTACACAAACATACATGCATACCACACTGATACACACAAAAATGAATAAATAGCAAAAAATAAAAATGAATGAAAAATGAGATTATTGATATAGTTATAAACAGGTGCTTTGAGCCAAGCATAAATGTTGTTGACCTGACCACCCAAAACTGTAACTCTCACCTCAAAGGACATAAGAGAGAATTTATTCTGGAGCCAAATGTGAATGACCATGACACAGGAACACAGATTTGGGGTACCCCAAATTCTATGTTCCAACATGGTAAGAGTTTCATAAGCTTTTATAGTAACAGAAGAAAGAAAAGCCATAAATCAAGACACACTTCAAGTACATTGGTATGTACAGTAAGTAGCCAAATACAGCAAAAGAGAAATCTCAGCTGTAGGTCTCAGATGCTATCTGATATCACTCAGCCTTTTAGTTGGTGGACTGATTCTTTGTTAATACATTCTGTTAGTCACAGATGTTAATTCAGAAACAGAGGGAAACAAGCAGTAGCTATTAATGGGACTAAAGATGGCCCCAGATCACTTGTGAATAGGCTCTGGATCTGCAACCAATCATTGAAGTGTTAATCAGCTGGTCAGCCTTACAGGAAGTTCAGCTCAAGATGTACAATCTTTCTAGGAAATTTCTTCACAGACTATGCTGGTCAAAAAATAAATAGTATATTTGTATTAGTCATTTTTCTGTTGCTGTGATAAAACCACCACAATATTCAAGATTTATAAAAGCTGGCACCCCTCTCTGAAGGGCAAGATCTGTACCCAGGAAGCAATTTCTTGCTCAGGAGGAGTAGGCCTATCAATTTCAGAAAAGTTTGAGAATTGTCCAAAATGCTGCATTGTTGATACTCAGCAAATCCATAGCCTCATCCTCCATAAAAGTCTTAAGAATCAAGAAGAGAAAGAGCGAAGTGATATAGTACAATCTTATAGCAAGATCCACAATTCTAAAATATATCCATGACTAAGCAACTCAAATGGCCTTCCTCTCATTATTTACTTCCTTCTATCTCAAGTGTACTGCAGCCTGAAAGGGTTTCAGCTCTATTATCCTAGTTAGCACTGATATGAAATTGTCTTTGGGAGACTCCAGACCGCCTCCCGAAGTCAGTGAGGTGCCTGCGAGGCAAGGTGGACCCCCCCTTGACCCTTGGGGGGGTCGCCACCCACCCCCAGAAGTCCCAGCTCAGACTCCAGAGAGGCACCAGCAGTCAGTGAGGTGCCGGTGAGGCAAGGTGGACCTGCCTTGACCCTGGGGGACCTACTGGTGCATGGGCCAAAGTAGCAAACCAACCCCCCCATCCTGCTGGAGCTCTGGTGCAGAGGACTTAACAAGTGGAGCATTGGTGATCATAGTCCGTGCAGCCAACTTTGAGGTCCCAGAATTCAAAGAAAAAATAACCAGACAAATCCACATGCCAAAGACACAAAGAAAAAACAACATGGGAAAAGCTCATAATAAATCCATACTGAACTCTACCAACCCTGCAGAAGATTCCTACAATGAGATCTCCGAGGAAAAAAGCCAAGACACCAACCTTAGAAGAACTGTAGACATATTCAAAGAAATTAGAGAACTAAGGGAAGAGAATGAAAAACTCAAGAAGGAACTAGAGGAAGATAATGACAAATGGTGGAAAGAACTTATGGGAGAGATTGAAAAACTCAAGAAGGACCTAGAGGGAGAAAATGACAAACTCCGGAAGGAAGTGGAAACACTGAAAAGATCCCAGGCTGAAATGAAAAAAGAAAATGACCAACAAACCAAGGAGCTACAAGATGAGAATGACAGGCTCCAGAAGGAAGTAGAAAATCTAAAGAAATCACAGGATGAAATGAAAAAGGATATTGAACATTCATCCAACCACCAGGAAAGGATGGGAAAAAGCCTCAGAAGCAGAATAGAAGAAGCAGAAAAAAGAATATCAGGCCTGCAGGATAATATGGAGCAACTAGAAAGCTCAAGTAAAGATTATGAAAAATTTTAAAAAACACAAGAGTGGAACAACCAGGAAAAGTGGGACACTATGAAAATACCAAACCTCCACATCAAAGGGATAGAGGAAGGAGCAGAATCCCAAGACAACACTATTGGCCAGATCTTCAACAGTATAATAGAAGAAAATTTCCCCAAACTGAAAAAACACAAACCCATACAAAGACAAGAAGCACATAGAACACCAAATAGACAGGACCAGAAAAAAACTCCCCATGCCATATAATTATTAAAACACTAGATGCTCAAAACAAAGACAAAATACTGAAAACCACAAGAGAAAAACAACAAGTTACATATAAGGGGCAATCCCATCAGAATTACAGCTGACTTCTCAGTGCAAACTATGAAAGCTAGAAGAATGTGGACCAAAGTATTCCCAGTACTAAATGACTTTAGATGCCAACCCAGACTACTATACCCAGCAAAAAATGTCAATTATAGTTGAAGGAGAAAGAAGAATCTTTCATGACATGAACAAGATTAAAGAATACATGTCTAAGAAACCAACACTTCAGAAAATCCTTGAAGCAATCCAAAGAACAGAGGAAAGAAGGAACTACCCCTCAGCAACTAAAGAGAGAAAGCAACAAAATCATAACAGAGTAAATATAAACCTAGACCAAGAATAAAACAAAAAATAAGGTAAAAAGAAGCAACATACATCTCTCAATAATAACATTAAATACCAGTAAATACTAATGGTCTAAACTCCCCAATCAAAAGGCATAGACTGGGAGAATGGATTAGGAAACTGAACCCTTCCATATACTGTCTACAAGCAACCCATTTCACCCTCGAGGACAAACACCACCTTAGAGTGAAAGGATGGAAAAAATATTCCAAGCAAATGGTAGCAAGAAACAAGCTGGAGTGGCTATTCGAATATCAGACAAAATAGATCTCAAAGTAAAATTAATCAGAAGAGACAAAGAGGGCCATTACATCCTTGTCAAAGGAACAATGAACAATGAAGACTTCACAATCCTAAATGTCTATGCACCAAACTCTGGGGCACCTAACTTTATAAACACAACTCTGCAGAACCTCAAGACACATATTAATCCTAACACACTAATATTGGAGGGCTTCAACACCCCACTGAGCCCCTTGGGTAGACCAACAGGACAAAAGAGAGACATCAGATCTGAACAATGCAATACACCAAATGGACCTCACAGACATGTATAGAATATTCCATCCAAATGCCAGAGAATATACTTTTTACTTAGTACCTCACAGAACATTCTCCAAAATTGACCACATACTGGGGCACAAATGGAAACTCAACAAATACAAAAGGATAGAAATTATTCCATGCATTTTATCAGACCACAGTGCAATAAAGCTCAATATGAACACCAAATAAGCCCAACTAGCTACAAGAACACATGGAGACTAAACAAAACAATCCTGAGTAGTGAATAGGTCAGGGAACAAATAAAGAATGAAATAAAAGTATTCATGGAACTGAACGAAAAAGACAATACAACACAACAAAACCTGTGGGATACTTTAAAAGCAGTCTTGAGAGGGAAATTTATAGCCTTAAGTGCCCACGTCAAAAAAGCAGAAAGGGAACAAATAATCTAACACTGCAGCTAAAAACACTTGAAAGACAACAACAAATGAACCCTAAACCCAACAAACAGGAAGAAATAACAAAAATCAGAGCAGAAATCCATGAAATAGAAACAAAGAAAACAATACATAGAATCAACAAATCCAAAAGCTGGTTCTTTGGAAAAATAAACAAAATAGACAGACCTCTAACCCAGTTAAGCAAAAAAAAAAAAAAAGAGAGAGAGAGAGAGAGAGCAACTCCACATCAACAGTATTCTTGAAGCAAGGGGAAACATCACAGTAGAAATAGAAAAGATCCAGACAATCCTACAGGAATACTTCAAAAATCTATACTCCACTAAATTTGAAAACCTAAGAGAAATGGAAGAATATCTGAAATCCTGGGACCAACAAAGCTTAACCAAGAAGAGATTGACAGTTTAAACAGACCCATAATATTTGAGGAAATTGAAGATGTAATTAAGAACCTCCCAACTAAAAAAAGCCCTGGTCCAGACAGTTTGATGGCAGAATTCTATAAAACATTTAAAGCGGACCTTCAACCACTGCTATTCAAACTGTTTAGAAGGATATAAACAGAGACAATTCTCCCAAACTCCTTCCATGAAGCCAGGATCACTCTAATACCAAAACCAGGCAAAGATGACAAGCAAAAAAAGAAAGCTATAGACCCATCTCACTAATGGACATAGATGCAAAAATTCTCAACAAAATACTTGCAAATCACATACAGACCCACATCAAAAAGATCTTTCATCATGATCAAGTTGGATTCATACCAGAGATGTAGGGAAGTTTCAACATACACAATTCAATAAATATCATAAAACACATAAATGGGCTGAAAGACAAAAACCACACAATCATCTCAATTGATGTAGAAAAAGCCTTTAACAAGATCCAGCATCCCTTCATGTTTAAAATCCTAGAGAGAATAGGACTGAAAGGAACATTCCTCAATATGATCAAAGCCATATATAGCAAACCCACTGCCATCATCATCCTAAATGGAGAAAAATTGGAACCATTTCCCTTAAAGGTGGGAACCAAGCAAGGCTGCCCCTATCGCCACACCTCTTCTACATAGTGCTTGAAACACTTGCTAGGGCAATAAGAAAAGAGAAGGAAATTAAAGGAGTACTAATCGGAAAAGAAGAAGTTAAGCTATCCCTTTTTGCAGATGATATGATAGTTTACCTAAGATAAGAATTTCAGGAAAAATGTTGGGCTACAAAATTAACCTAGAAAAATCAGAAAGCCTTTCTTTACACCAACAATAAACAAGTGGAGAAAGAATATAAAAAGACCTTCCCACTCACAATAGCCTCAAAAACAATAAGATACCTGGGAACAAACCTAACCAAAGATACCAAAGACCTCTATGACAAAAATTATAAACCCCTGAAGGAGACTGAAAATAACATGAAAAGATGGAAAGACCTCCCATGATCATGGACTGGGAAAATTAATATAGTAAAAATGTCCATTTTAGCCAAATTGATATAAGATTCAATGCAATCTCAATCAAAATCCCTATGAGCTTCTTCACAGACTTGGAAAAAAAATTCTTAAATTCATATGAAAAACAAAAGACCCCAAATAGCTTAAGCAACCCTGAGTGAAAAATGCAATACAGGGGGAATTCCCCTACCAGACTTCATATATTACAGGCCATTACAGCCTGGTACTGGCACAAAAACAGACCCATTGACCAATGGAACAAAATTGAAGATCCAAACTTGAGTTCATACAATTTCAGCCACCTCATATTTGACAAAGGGGCAAAAAACCCTCAATGGAGGAAGGATAGCATCTTCAGCAAATGGTGCTGGCAAAATTGGATCATTTGTAGAAGAACAAAATTAAACCGCTACCTCTCACCCTGTACAAAAATCAACTCCAAGTGGATCAAAGATCTCAGTGTGAAGCTTGAAACCTTGAAGGTGATAGAAGAAAAAGTTGGCATCAACCTACAAGAAGAAAAAGTTGGCAGCAACCTACAAGACATAGGCGTAGGAAAAGACTTTCTAAATCAGACAGCAGCTGCACAGGAAATAAGGTCAACAGTTGACAAATGGGACCTCATCGAACTCAAAAACTTCTGTGCAGTGAAAGAAACAATCAAGGAGGTGAAGAGAAAACCCACAGAGTGGGTGGAAATCTTTACCAGTGATACATCTTACAGAGCATTAATGTCAAGAATATATAAACTACTCAAAAAACAAAGAAGTAAGAAGACAAAAGATGGAGTAAAGAGATGAACAGAGACTTCACCAGTGAGGAATTAAAGATGGCTGAGAAACATCTTAAAAAGTGTTCAACATCATTAATAATTAAGGAAATGCAAATTAAAACCACTCTCAGATATCATCTCACTCCAATACAAGTGGCTAAGATCAAGAACACAAAAGACACCAAATGCTGAAGAGGTTGTGGGGAAAGAGGAATGCTCATCCAGTGCTGGTGGGAATGTAAACTTGTACAACCATTATGGAAAGCAGTGTGGAAAACCATTAAAAGACTCAAAATGAGCCTACCACCTGACCCAGTCATACCACTCCTGGGTATATACCCACATGACTCATCCTACCGCAAAGATACATGCACAGCCATGTTTATTGCAGCTCTCTTCACAATAGCAAAGAGCTGGAACCAACCCAATGACCCTCAATAGATGAGTGGATGACAAAAATGTGGTACATCTACACAATGGAGTACTATTCAGTGGTAAAGAAAGATGGCATTATGAACTTTGTAGGTAAATGGATGGAGCTCAAAGCCATTATGCTGAGTGAAGTAACACAGTTCCAGAAAGACAGAGAATGGTTTCCCTCATTTGTGGATGCTAACACCAAATCCCCCAGATGAAAGGCAAGCTGAAAAACATTATTTTTATATTGCTGTTTGTCTGAAGCAACTATGTTTTTATAATATGACTCTCTCAACAGGCTCTAGAATCCACCCACCAATTATTTTCAGACTCTGTAATTACTGTATATGGGTGGAGCGTATGTATCCATATTTAGAGTAATATAAAATTAATGGAGGAAAATATGAATTTCTAAGCATAAAAAAAGACTGAGAGAAAGATGCAGGACAGTTATGGCAGAATGCATGATCTGGGGTGGGGTGGGTTAGGGGGAAAGGAAAGGGGAATATGCCTGAACTGAATCGAAAAATCATGTCTAAAATACACAAAACATCAATAAACAAAAAAATAGAAATTGTCTTTGTAGAGTTCAACCGATGAACCTTTTCATTTCAAGTCACTTGGAATGTGCTTGCTGGAGAAAGTAAGAAATGTAATGCTTCTCTTAAATTTCTCATATTTTATTATATTTGAAATGTTGTAAGCATCAAGACCTTGGCAAACTCTATTACAGTGTCTCCTCTCCAAATCAAGAAAATCCACCTGAAAAAAAGAATGATTTGCAAGGAAATAATTCCCTTGCATACTGACACTAAACTGGTCACCATAAACACTCCACTCCATAGAAAGGGAAGAATGCATGCAAAACACTGTCTTCTCATTACATCCCCCAGGTTTTAGGTCTTTATATGTCCTAACTGCTCACATATCCACAGAGTAAAGTCAGGGATACACTCTACTTTCCCTTCTTTGTATGTGGACTACTTTAAAACTGTTAACATTATCTTATTTAATTCTAAAATATATTCAGTAAAGTCAATTCTCTAAGTATTACTGTTTCATAAATATATTGAGGTTAAGTCATATCTCCAAAGTCACAGAGATTGTGAACAGGAAGGCCTAGGACTCAAACCAAAGCCCTCTGGTGGGAACATTTTCACTTTGCTCTTGTAAGTGATCTAAAGGTGGTGTAGGTGTCCTGTTGCAGAGGCTATAGAAGTCCTCCCTAGAGGTGTAAGCAGCATCTCCCCAGCTTGGTCTCCATGTATGATTTCACCAAAGTACATTCTGGGAAAGCAGTGATTTTATTAGGTTTACTTAGAGAACAGTGGGGGAGGGTTTCCTTATAAGAGTGCGGGTGCTCCCCTCCCAGGGCCATCCTAGGAAGTCTTTGTGCAACCACAAATGATGACTTCTCCACAACAGCACAAAATGGCAAGAGAGGCTGCCCTATCTTTCTCAGGTTATGAATCCTTAGTCCCTCTCCTTCTTGCAAATTAGGGCTATCTAGTTATTGGGAGGTATGGCTGGCTCTCCATACCTCTCCTTTCTTGCAGAGACCAACAGTCAACAAGCTTAGCTATGATTATCCTAGGCAAGGAGGTGCAAACAAGCCTGGTCTACATGTTGGAGGACAGTTCTGTGCACCAGATGCTATCTCTTATATGTGACCTAAAGGTAATATAGATGTCCCATTGCGTGGAGGCTGCACAAAGCCATAACTATTAAGAGCTAGTAAAGAATGTAGGCATTCATTTTATATTTTTCCTTGAATGAGTTTAAATCTGTCTGCCTGGGTGTGCTCTGCTCACTTCTTTCCTCATCAATCTCCACTCAGGAGACCTAGTCCGGCTTTCCTCCGACCTTCTTGACATCTTTACCAGGCATCACTAAGACCCTTCCAGACCCAAGGCAGTGGATAAAGATTTCTTTTCCTGTCTGAGCCCACACACCCTTTGGACTTTGGGAAACCGTGTGTTCAGTGATCTTCATCTGGAGCTAAACTGAGGCCCTCTTTGCTCAGGCATGAGTGTTTTCTTGAACTCTGAAACCCGACCTTTTATCCACTCTCTGTAGACTGAACTCCACATAATCTTCTCTGCCTATTGTGTCTCTGCTCCCCACACCCCAGCCTCTTGCCCTCGACTGTCACCACCTAATCTTGTTTCTTTTCTCTTTTGTCTTTCCTCTCCTTCCTCCTAATCCTTTTCAAATTGCTGTTTTCTCAGGCTCTCAACCCAGGCTCAACTCCTCCCTGTTTTTTAAGCCTGTTTCTCATTTCTCTCTGTCAACACTTGGTTTACTGAGAGCTCTCTTTTCCTTTCTAACTCAGCTTCAGCAACCCCCTGACACCTGACCAGCAAAAGCATTCCATTGTTTCTCCTCTCGCCCCAGCAGGAGCCACACATATCCCTTTCAGGGATTCCTGTCACTTCATAAATATCCCCAGGCATGTTGAAAAGCAGCCACCATCTGGCTGTGACGAGGCCCATCAACAAACATCCTTAGAACTAATCAATTCATGTATATTTAATAACACTCTCTTCACCTCTCCAGAACTTCTCATCCTCACTGCTTTTTGGATATTGGTGACACTTCATTTGTTTATTTGCTCATCCACAAGCATATAGCTTAAGTAGCTCATAATATCAAAGATTTTTATGCAGGTATTTTCAGTGTTGGCCCAGGGAAAATGGCTCAGAGGGTAAAGTGCCAGCTTAGTAAACAGGAGGGACTGGATTTAGATCCCCCTGCATCCATATAAAAGCTGGGGATGGAACCTATGTCTGTTACCCCAGCACTGTGTGGTCAGAGACAGGTAAGTCTCTGGGGTGCGTTTGCTAGCCAGTCTTATTAAATTGATGAACTTCCGATTCAGTGAAAAACTTTGTCTCAAAAAAAAGAAAAAAGGTGGAGGAGTTGGAGAGATGGCTTAGTGCTTAAGACTTGCTGTTCTTACAGAGGACCCAAGTTCAGTTACCAGCAGGGATGTCAGGTAGCTCACAATTGCCTGTAACTCCAACTTCAGGGGTCCATCGCGCTCTTCTGGTACCCACAGGGACCCACATTCACGTGTACACACACACACATACTTAAAAGATACACAAAATCTTAAAAAATATAGATGGCCTAGCGGTTAAGAGTGCCGACTGCTCTTACAGAGGACCTGGGTTCGATCCCCAGCACCCATATGGCAGCTGAGAACCTTCCGTAACTCCAATTCCAGGAGAACTCCAGTACCAGGGGAATCCGACACTCTCTTCTCACCTCTGCGGCATTGAATGACACGGGTGCACAAACCTACATGCAGACAGTACATTCATATAAATAAATAAATAAATAAATAAATAAATAAATAAATAAATAAATATAAATAAAATATAGAATGTAGAGAGAAATAGGGATTTACCTTTGACTTCTACATGTACATATATGAGCAACTACACACACACAAACACACATTATCCAAACACAAAACACACAAATATATAAATATATTTTTCTCAGTGTTAGCAACATGATAAACAATCTATGGCACAGGCAAAGTTAAGTGGTGACCTTCTAGGCTTCTATCCTGGTTCTCAAAAATTTTGTTTGTCGGTAGCAAACTACGTTTTAATCAAAGTTAGATACACTGAGGTCAGGACACATTTTCAGCAGTGGGAAATAATTCAGAGAAGGTCTGGGCAGATGGTAAAGCTGTGTCAGGGGACAGTCAGGAGTGAGCAACAGGTGTGCTGGCAGAGAAGCCAAAGGCAGCATCAGGAGCTGGGCTGGCAGCAACCGGAGTCAGTATCAGGGAAATCTGGCAACCAAGAAAAGGAGCCAAGCGCAAGTATTAAAGTTCAAATCTATTAAAATGACCCAGGTAGTAAAATTGCATCACAGCACAGGAGGATGGTAATATTGTAGACACGAGTATTTCTTTAAGTCAGTGGAACAGGACTCAAAGAAGACAACAGCTAGACAATAGGAAGGCAGGCAGACAGACAAGAATAGAGTTGCTGAGTCACTGTCTTCTTTCTACTCAAGTTCCACCCAAGTGGGACCAGGATTGGCCCAATGGTTGAATGTTTCCAGGTGGGACCCAAGCAGCCCAAATTTCTAATTCAAGGCAAAGGATCCCATCATCGGGTGGCCTAGGCGAACCTTAGGCAGTCAAAGAAGAAGAAAGATCCAGCAGTGTGAGCAGCCCTGGGATGACTCGGGTACCACAAAGTTTTTATTTCCCAGGAGATTTTTGTCTGAATCAGAGTCCAGCCTCCTAGTCCAGACCTGCCTGTTGTCTGGTCCATCTATGGCAATATCCCAGAGGTGTCTCATCTGCAAACCTGCAAGTCCAAAGTGAATAGCTTTCATGTGAGCCCTAGAAAGAAGCAAACTGAAGCTAAAAGCATCTATTTAAGATTTCTTTATACTCTCAGTTCAGTGTATGCTTATATGTCTGTGTTGTAGGTATGCACACACACTCATGTGAGTATAGGCACCCATGAAGACCAGAAAACGGTGTCAGGTCCTCTGGAGGGAGAGTTATAGGTGGTCGTGAAGTACGGAGCATGGGTTCTAGAAATCTGCCTTGGATCCTCTAGAAGACCAGTATGTACCACTCTTCTCCAACACCAAGAAGCCTGAAATCTTAATTAGAGTCTGCTAGAGGCTGTAATTTTCCCTGAAAAGATCATGTACCACATCTTTGACAGAATGAAAAAGTTACTGTTAGGGAACACTTTGGTATGTAGACCAAGATAACATGACTTCCAGAATGCCTGTTGGTCCCCAGTGGCACTGAATTTGTATTTGGAGATAAACAAACCCACTGTTATCTTTAGATTTCCAGAGAAGTAGAAATTTGGTTCCAACCATGTCCCTAGTCATTCTCCTCATGCAACAGCAAAGCTATGAGCAATTCTAACCTCAACAAGATCTTCCTTCAGTGATGTTTAAAGGCTGAGCAGTACTGTAAGGAAGTAACTCCCTGGAAGGGGGGGGGGGACCTACGGCACAGCTTTTACAACTATAATGTCTATGGCTCAAAATGCAGAATATCTACTGTCTGGGAAGTTTTCCAGGTTTTCAATGCTGGCAAGTTGCTGAGTTGCCCTGAAAAACATTTTCATTTAAATAGCAAGAATGATGCATATAGGTGTGAGCAATCTATTTCAATGTGAGTTGTTTCAGAATTTAAATGCACTTTTAATGACGATTATTTATATGAGTCTCAATAAAGTCACTCATGCATGCCAAACAAATCCTGCCTTATTTCAGCATGGCAGAAACCTGTACTTTCTGCTGTCATGAGCATTTTCAGAGGAAAGGCACTAAGCGAGGTACCAATACTGCTCTGCCATCCATGCATACACATGGTGACTAATAAATGCCTGCCGTGCCTCTACCTTGACTGTCCAAGTGGGGAGTAGAAAGAAGCAATCCATTTCATTTAGAGCTGTGAGTCTCATCTTGGCACCAAGATGACAAACGATCCCTCTCCACTTGTGAAGAATGCTGGAATTAGTGGGCTATGTACCAGGGCTATAAAAACTTGGAAATGTCAACGGCATTTCCAAGCATCTGTTCTCTCTAGCCCCACATTTCTGGGCAACAGCAAAAATTCTTCAGGATGATGCATTCAAGCCCCAGTCCTCCAACATAATCTGTCAAGAGAAATTTTAAATTTACATCAACGAAATTAGGTGAATCATCTGACTCTCCACAGTTACTACTCCGTGGGGGTCTCTGGGATGAAATGAAACTGTGGTTACATTTCCGAATGGGTTATAAACCCAATACAATGCTCCTTGGAGACTCACAACTTATACTTCTTTATTTCCTGATATAGTATCACATCTCTAAAGCTGTTCCACGCTTACTAGGTAGAACAGAAAGCCTTGGGGAAAAAGACAAAAATAAGGAAGAGAATTCTGACACTGGATGATTGAGAGAGCTTAGTGGACCTTATTAAACATACACACACACACACACACACACACACACACACACACACACACACACACCCTTGCATCCCTGATTGCTGTTTCCTGGATAACTAAGTCCCATTATACGCTGATATAATGGCACACTAGCAAATAGCTAAATAACAGCTCTCTACCCCGACAGGGAATTTACACCCTGTGAAACCTCCTTTATTTTTGTGACTACTGAGCTCTAAATGGGGCTTCCCTTTCAAATCTTTCAAAGAGGGCTGGATGGTTGGTTGGTTTGCCTATTTTCCAATTATTTTTCTTTTTGTTTTTAATTTTTTTGTCTGAAGCCTTGAATATAACTCAACTCCATGTGTGTCATATGTATCTGTTCATGGAAGTGTGTGCACATAGACGAGGGTGCGCACATGTGTGTACACATGCATGTGGAGACCAGGGGCTTGTTGGGTATCTTCCTCAATAACTTCCCCAGCACTCAATAAATCTGGAACTCACAAACTGACTCTGTTGGTTGGCCAGTGAGCTTCAGGGGAGCTGCAGGGACCTACCTGTCTCGGCCTCCCCAACCCAAGCACTGACATCACAGATGTGAGCTGCCACACCTGTTTTTACATAGTTGGTTAGGATCTGATTCCAGATATTTGGTCTTGCATGGCAAGTACCTTTCTCTCTGAGATACCCCCCACACCTAAGTTATCATTTTTTTACTATATACTTATATGAGATAGAGAAGGATTTCCACTGAGAGACAAACAGTCCATCTGGGTGAGACCTACTCCTGTGTAATCCCAGAAAAAATGCTAAGACCCCCAAAACAGCAAATTTTGGCAGCCTTGATCATGCTCAGGGAACTACCAAGATACAGATAGCCCATGTCTAGGTATTTTTAGGAAACAGGGAATAACCAAGAAATAAACACATTGACTAAGTGCACATGTCGCTGGGATGATTGCTAATTTAGAAATATACTTCTAGCAACTCATTTGCGCCTACTGTTTCTAGGCACAGTACCAGCAAGAAATTAATTGCCTAGGAGAAGGGGGAAAATGTAAGTAAAATAAAATCAAATAAACTCCTCTTTTAAAATAATAGCACATGTGGATTTTTAAGAACATTTGAAGATCATTCTACAGAGTCATGAGGCTGCTTCTTCACCAGTCTGAGACCAAATCAACACACCCAGCACTGTACCCAGCCTCTTTCTGGCAAGTGTCCGTGATATATGCACATCTGAACGTAGGATGAAGTTTTTGATTAATGTTCAGTTAATCTTTCTTCTTGCTAATAGACCAAAATATTTCTCATCAAGGAATGAATGAGCAGTCTACTGATCCGAGTGGCTTTTGAAGAGTCCATTTATAATGTAGCACCTTCAGCAAGAAATTCTTGATTTCAAAATGAAAACTAAATTGATGGGCTTACATGTTTATAACTCTCTCCTATTCCTTCTTTTGGACAAGATTTGGGGGGAAGGCTGGTAAAACTTGCAAGAAGGAAAATGACATGCAAAAGCAATGTTAAGTAGCATTTACTGGGGACTCACGGGGTGCAGGCCCCACAATGAACAATATATTGCATACTATCTCAATCACAACCATGTTTCATATTAAGCCTCACTATTTCCATTTTGCTGATGAGTAAAGTGAAATTTATTGAAGTTATCCAAGGTCACAAGCTAGCAAAGGTGATAACTAGTTTCCGTTAAAATCTACACTATTTGTGATTGTTAGTTTTAATTCTCAACTTGACATACTTTAGAATCACCTGGGAGATGGACCTCTGCACATGCCTGTGGGGGATATTATCTTGTTTACATTCATTGATGTGCCCATGTTAACCTAACCGAGGGCAGCATTATTCCCTGACGGGGACCCTGGACAGTATAAATGAAGAGTGGGAACTGAAGAACAGCATGCATGTCTTCACCCTTCTCCATTTCCCAATTACAAATGAGATGCTGTGGTCAAGCTTCAAGCTTCTGCTGCCTTGATTTCCCCAACACGATGAACTCTACCATGAAGTGTAAGCTAAAACTAAAGTCTTTCTCCCTCAAGTTTCTTTTGTTAGGGTATTTTATCACAACAAAGGAAAAGAAACTGAGACAGTATTGAACATTTACACATTAAGAATACAGAAATCAAGTAGTTCTGTCATCAGAGATCCTATTATAATATGTAATCTGCTTCCAGATTAGCTGAATAAACAGCACTGAGCAATCACACAGCTATTTCCAAGGAAAGTAATCACTCTAGGTATGCCCTCCCACATGATGCAAGAGTCCCAAAGAGACAGAGAAGTCATCATCCAGAGGGTCAGATGTTTCCCACCCATAGCACAGTCTTGGTATAATGGGGGCTAAGGTGGGGAATGCAGATTTGCCAAGGAGAGAACAGCCCAGCCATAAGAAGAGTCGTGTGCTTTAAGAGGCTGACATGTGCACAGAAACAACAGAACTTAAACTCAAGAGATGTACATTCCAGCTCTAGCTCTCATTTGTAAGATTCCAAACATGTCAGTTAACTACTCTGTTTTGTTCCCTGGTCTCTTAAATAAAGATCTTAAGTTAACTATCTCCATGTTCAATGTTCCAATGTTCCCGGCAGACCATTTTATGCTTTTAAAGTCTGTGTTCAGCAAAGTGGAACTAGAAGAGAGTTTAGAGCTGAAACAAGACTATGTTGAAGTTCAGAACTGTATTACAACAAAGAACAGGGGCAAAACACAAAACTCCCCTTGTTCCAGACGAGGGATCAAAGCAAAGAGGAAGCGAAAACCCAAATACAGCAGAGCAAGACAGCAAGACAGTGGGACTGAGCCATGGGAAAGTCCACTCAAATTCAATCCCAGGCTGTCTTCCTCAGGAAAAATGAGCAAACCCGTAATGAGAGCTAACCGGAAATGGAGAACAGAGGTCATTAGAATACCTGGGTAGAATGAAAACAATCAGAAAGAAGAGGCATGTGGCTCTGATCATTTCTAAATATGACTTGCACAGGAATGTCCCAGCACTTTGTGTTGGCTTCAGTTCTGTTAACAAGTCCCGTATTCTTAAAGAAGCAGAACTGAAGAAATCAATATGCCCTAGAGACATTTTAATAACATCCTTCTAAGAAAAGAATTTGGGTCCTTAGGTTTTTTTCCCCCTCGAGGGAGATTGGTTTAATAGTAATGATGCCTTGATCCATGAAGAACATTTTTAATTTGCACTATATTTTAAATCCATTTTGCTAATAGCTACCATCCTCACTTGCCCAGCTTTAAATAACGGCTTAGCCAAGTGGTTTAAAAAAGTGATTTATTTTACAATTGCAATGAAAATGGGTAGATAATTTGGGGGTTTCTTTGGATCAATTCTCTAAAGCTAACTGTCTTCAATATTTCATCCATCAAGATAATTCTTTTACCTATGAGAAGAAATAGTTATATGTATGTATTGTGTGTATATGTGTATCACCCATATATATGTATACATATATATTATACAGTACACATGTTGTCTGTGTGTGTATATATCAGTCATGTGCTTTGATGTTTAACCCAAGAATAAAACAGGGAATTCTGGGTTGTGAATATAGTTCATTTTAAGAAATGTCCACAAGAATTGACCCTTTAGACTTGATTTTTGATATGGAATAATCCTTAATACAAATATAAATGTAAATTGTTTATACTATTGTTCAACCTTATAACAAATACTATAAAGCTGTTGAAATGAGCTGGGCCTGGTGGCAAAAGCCTTCAATCTCAGCACTTGGGAGGCAGAGGCAGGCAGATCTTTGTGAGTTCAAGGCCAGCCTGGTCTACAGAGTAAGTTCCAAGCCACCTGGGGCTACAAGGGAGATCCAGTTTCAAAAAGGACCAAAAAAATATTGAGGTGGACTTATGTGTGTAGACATGAAAAGTCTATGATTGAAAGAACAAGGCATGGTATTACAGTGCTAGGTTTATGATCTGATACCAGCACACAGATATAGGGAAGCACAGCCTAATGTTAGTGATTGTGATTAGGGATTCAACTTTCATTTTCTGTTTGATATATTTTCTGTTCTGTGCAAATTGGCTGCAAGTTTTTATTAGGTACAAGTAAGCTGCCCATAGACCTATGTGTTTCTCTCTTCATCTTATAATCGAAGTTAAGCACTAGGGCACAATTTGGCAGTATGCCATTTAGTGTCTTATTCGGAGGACTAATTGTGTTTTAAATTTTTATGTAAAATATCTGACACAGGTGCCACTCATGGTAATCTGATGGTATTACTAATGTGTGATGATGGGAATGATCTTGGCTTTTTAAAGCCTCTGCTGAACATATTTCTTCAGAGAGGAATCAAATTTAGGAGCTTTCTTGAAAACATTCTACCTGTGTCGCAAGCTCTCAGTAATCCCAAATAAGGCAAGACTCATGACTCACACCAACATAATCTTCATTGTCCTGATGAATACCAATAAAGGGTAGAACAGTGGCTAGAAACTTATATGGCCGTTAGAAATGAAGTCATACTCAAACAAACGCTTCACATAGTGTTTCAAGGTCAATTAAAACATGTGGCTACATTCCAGGCTCTGGCCTGGGCATTACACATCAGAAACTGGTGTTGACTTTACTGCTTTTCACCTGTTCCACAAATGGGAAATACCACCACAGATTAAGAACACTCAGCAAGTCACAGACTTGAACTCTTAAGCCTAATCCTACCTCTCCCTGATAAGTTACATGAATCTGATCAACTCACTCACTCACCTTCTTTGTTTGTCTGCTTCTTTTTCAGACCACCTTTGTCTACATTCTCTTCCACTGAGCAAACCCACTTCATACCACAAATAACCAATATGACCTGCCTGCATTGCTGGCTTATGGCTGTATCTCCAGCATCTAAAATGGTTCTGCCATGTAGAAGATGTTATATATATATATATATATATATATATATATATATATATGCCATTTCACCTGGGTGAATTCCTTAGCGTATGGTTTTTCCTTTGGGCTTAACTTCAAGTAAAATGGGGAGAGCAAAGAATAAAGCTCGGCCTCTGCTGCTGGGACAAGAGAGCCTGCTTAAAAACTAAAACCAAAGCAGCAAAACAAAATAAAAGAAAAAGCCCATGGCCAAGCCCTTCAGTGAAGCTCATTATGCTTTCAAAGCGCTTTGCCAGCCCTGCAGAGCACAGTACCTGCTGGGAAGACTACACACACAAAGCGGAGCCCACTCAGGCAGGCCCACTCAGAGCTCAAATAATTGGCCCCCTCCCCCTTTTGCATTCCTTTCCTCCCTCTCTCAGTGTCTCAGAAGCCTGCCCTATAAATCAGATTTAATTATCTATAAAATTTGGTGTAGAAAAGGATTTACTCATTAAAAATGTTCATCAACTTGCTGCCCACGTTCCAGACTAATAGAAGCGGAAAAGAAACACCATGGAAACACCAGACGGGCTGGAGAGATAAGCAGGCTTCGAAATACCTGAGCCTCAATTAACTAGCAAGTTCCTGCTTCTGTATTTGCCTTTTAAAATATCATGTCGGAATAAGTAAATGTCACCAAATAATCACCCTGCTTCCCCCTCCTTTCTGTTTTGGTTGCTTGCTTCAACAGGTTTGAAGAATTTGGGGTTTATTTTTTCTGAGCTTACCTCCTTTACCTGTGTTTTATCCGAAGTATCTTCCCCCATCCGGGTGGTTCTGGTGGTGGTGGTGGTGGTGGTGGTGGTGGTGGTGGTGGTGGTGGTGTGTATGTTTGCAAAATGTCATTATACTCTCTACAGCCAAACTCAACAGCTCACATTTAGTCACACAGTGAGGAACAGTTAATTAATGAGTGCCAAGGGAGGCAGGGAGGAAACACTGGAGAAGAACTTAGCCAGTGGAAGAGCAGAAAGGAATGTCTGAAGTCAGGCCAAGATAAATCTTCAGTCCTCAGAGAAAGCCCTGGGAGAGACGACTAGAGACAACACTGCCTGCCAGCTGAGATGGATTTGGGGGCGGAGTGGGGAGAGGATTGTTTGTTCTTACTGTTTGTTCAAGTGCTAGAAGCCCGAGTTCAGGGACCCAGGGAGAATGGTGGAGTTTTTTTAATAAGGCAAAGCTCCAAAAATCTAAAATCTCACCTCAGTTTCTGTGAAAGCCTTCAACTGGGAAAAGACAATGATCTAAAAGTTTTTTTTTCCTCTTCCCGCACGCAAGGGAATTTTGTCATGACTTTCCTAAATTCTCACTGTGCCAGGAAAGTAGGAAAATGCCCACAGGAGTGGGCAGCCGGAGACTGCTGAGTGACAGCAAGGAACGCTGCCTGAGGAGCCAGCTCTCCCTTCCATCCTCTCTGCCTTCCAGAGTCTTTCCTTGACAGTGCCTGCCCCTTGCTGCTTCATCCCAGCTGCAGCATTGCCTCCGGAGTCAGGATTTTCTTTTTAAAGAAATACATCTAGGAAGAAAAGTAAACAGTGAACAATCAGTAGAAACCAGTAGACATGGTTCAGTCAGATGTGCCATGTGTTAGCAGGAGGGCCCATTTTTTGTTTTTGTTTATTCTAGAGATGTCTCATTTTATTTTGTACATTCCTTTCTACTTGCACGTCCCGGGTAGAGTTGTTCTTTTGTTGTTTGTCCCCAGATCTCTTGCTGAGCCTTCTGTTCAGTATCTGTCTAAACTCATGAATGCACCAAAACTCACCCAGTTGAAAGTTTGGAATGTTTTAACTAAAGTTTGGAAAAACAAGTGTTCTGGTTGTTATTCAATTCATTGGTAGGATGATCCCACCTTTTTGGCTTATGTAAGGTCTCTGATGATGCACATCCTTGACCATAAGTTATAAGGATGAACAGAATGACTGGATAAGAGATTTGATCTTGACTCAGTATTTGCCCCAGAAGACAAGAAGAGAATCACAGAATAAATGATAAATTCTACTTTCCAATATTTTGTCCCTCTGAACCAATATTTTGTTAATATACTGTAGCTATTTACATATAATGGCTCAGCTAGACCCAGCAACTCATAGGCAAGATCTTCTCATCATCAAAGGCAAAGCCAGTGCCTACCATATGGAGGGGTTGCAGTAACCTAAAATGAATTGATGAATAAGTCTTTGAATGTTCAAGCCACCGTGTCATCTCAATCTGACACAAAAGCTAAAGATTTTAAATCATTATCATTTTGCCTTTGGGTTCACCAATTACTCTGAGTGCAGATAGTAAGAGTGATGGTCCAAGCGTTTTTCCAAGAACATCATGTTATCTATCCCTTGCTGGTCTCATTTTGTCATTTTCCTTGCTTCTATCCCAAATAGCTATAATAGTACACCTACTCAGATCACTGCACATTCAGGAAAATCTTTGGCTTTCATTGAAAAGAATATCTACAGAACCTGAACTGCACCAGGCAGCTTGTAATGACAGCAGGAGTGCAGAACCTAGGCTCAGCCTCAGTGGGAGGAGGGGGATGCAAAAAGGAGAACCAGAGAATGGGAAAGCCCTGTTACTCCACCAAACGCTATCAGTTACCTACTCAGGACCAGGAATTAGGCTATGTTCCTACAAAGCAGTGGTAGGTAAACAAAACACACTCTTGTTCTCAAGGAGCTGAAGGCAAGTGGGGCAGTTGAGTCTTATATAGCCTTACTGGTTACAGTGCTGTGACAATCATAGCTAGCAAGTGGTTGCTGGGCCTCGGGCTATGCTAGCGTTGACTGTAACTGATAATGGGTGAATATTCCAGAGACTGAGCTCTGAGCTTCATTGTTAGCTATGCACCACTGAACCTCATGCTCATTCTTCCATGTCAATTGGCCTTCCATGTCAATTGAGTAAATACGACAGCCTCCTTAAGCAATGAGAGAATCCAATGAAATCCAACATATAGCCAGTTAGAAGCAGTAGATAGTCATTATTGACTATGGTGGTTTGAATGAGGTGTCCCCTGCTCAAAGGCTCAAGTATTAGTACACTATTAAATGGACTCCTATCCTTCTGCAACTGTAACCCCAATAAGCTATTCCTTATATAAGCTGCCGGGATCATGATATTTTATTACAGCAACAGAAAATTAAGTGATACACAGACTTTTAACATTGTACAAATATGGCAGCTGATATTTGTATACAGAGAAGTCTGATGTCTCCATTGAAATACTTAAGAAGCCCCCAAGCCTTCTCTGTCCTAAAATAGTCTCCTCAGACCAGCCATAAAGCTCTCTCTGTCACTATGAGAAAGATACTCCCAAGATTATGTTATTATGTTCTTGGAAAAAAAGAAGTATCCATGATCAGCTCTTGCCTACCATCAGAATCACCTCGTTTAATTACCCCATTACCCTGTACTCCCCAAACCTGCTGCTTAGAGCCAAACTCACTCTTACCACCATCTCTACTCAAATAGCTCTAAACCCAAGCTGAGGGTGGATTGGTTAGTCCCTTATAGAGGAAGGATATTTGTGGGGATTTTCCCACAGTGAGGAGCCCTACTTTGGTTGTTATGATCTAGAAAGTTCTCCCCATGTCACAATTTGTGAGCTGCAATGCAGGAGCAATAGCTCTTTCCCTGTTCATGTCAAGTCTGAGACGGAGTGCTCTACAATGTCGTCTGCAGGCATAAAGTCCCTTTAAGATACTTCACAATCTAACTCATGTCATTCTTCTCAGTAGCAGCGACACTAAATGACATCCAAATGTTGGTAATGAGTAGACATCTGCATACACACTGGTTTTGAAACATAAAGCACTGGGGGAGTTCAGAGCTGTCAATCACTTTAGCTGTCCGGGCCCTGTGTTTATTCAGAAGTAATTTTCAAGGCTGCAGGAAGTGTTGTTACTAACTGATGAACAAGTCTGAATGCTGAAAATGAAGCATGATTGATGTTCTTTTAGATAAGCAAAGAAACTCTCCATCCACTAAAGGCAGCCACCACTCGGGACGCTGGTAAGGTTCTGACACAGTATGTGAGTGGTGAGAGTGTGCTATGTCTCCCAACATGAAGAAGAGTCCTTGGACACAAATCCTACTGGTTCACAGAGCAAGGTAATGGTCCTGATACCTTGACTTGAGGCACAGGAGAGCCTCCCATCAGGATCACTTTTACTTTCCTGGTAGAACAGACTTTAGAAGTAAAGACTCCCTAATTAGTTACAAAAATCCTCTTTGATTTGCTAATTGGTAGGTAATTTTGAAATTTTGTAATTTGAGAGTTTAACTCTGTATATTTTCCACCCTGTCATGTTACAATATTAATAGCTAGAATAGAGGACAGCATATTAAACATTAGAATTGCTGAAGCTGTGTGAACTCATTTGGACACTTGTGTTATGAAGTCAACAACTCTGCAGTATCCCCAGCCCCACAGTCTGCTTTCCTGACCCCTGGTTGGAAGATTCAGAATGCTGTAGCAGTATGGACCTGTGCTGCCTGGAAGGGGCAGAAAAGTCTTTCGATGATGATTGTCTATGGACTTACTGGCTCACAAGCTAAGGCAACTAACTCCCCATCATTGTCCTCAACTCCCCAGCAAGGCAGCCAGCCACCCACAGTGGCTGAAGAATGGTCCCTTTGAAAGGCTTCTAGCAGGGCATGTTCTAAGCAAAGTACATTGGTGGATAAATCAGATTCTCTGGTCCAGAGCCCCTGAGTGCAAAATACACATTTCAGTAAGCGGCACAGGAGGCAAGTTGCCCGTTGGTATTTAGATGACAGGAACCTGAAGAAGCCACTAACGGCTTCTTGTAGGCATCATTTTCAGGCTGACACAAGATTAAATAGAAGCAGGCCAGACAAAGGACAAAGGTATGTGAGTTAGGAAGTGACCTAGGCAGACAGAACAGCATAGCATAGGTCCTGCAGCAGATTAAAAACAAAACAGGGTGCTGTTGTGACTCCTTGTCCTTAGGCAATGAGAATGATTCCACTGCAGTGAATCCATTCTTTGTTTTTTTTTGTTTGTTTGTTTTTGTTTTTGTTTTTTTAATTTATTTATTTATTTTTATTTTTTTATCAAATCTAGACCCATGTCCCCCCCATTCCCCCACCCCACCAGAGCTCATGCATTCTGCCAAACATGCTTTTCATCTCTTTCTCAGTCTTCCTCAGTATTCTCCATGAGGAAGCTGACAGTTTTGAGCAGAAGTTCACTGTTTCAGTTAGTTCTTCGATGCAGTCCTTTCTGTTGTTGTTGTTGTTTCCAATATGCATCATTCCCAGCTGCTTTGGACAAAAGCTCAAGGGGCCGTGTATAAGAAATACTTACAACTAGGTAATTGGCACTAACATCCACAGATGAGGGATACCATTCGTCCTTTGTTTTTCTGGGACTGTGTTACTTCACTCAGCATGATGTCCTCTAGCTCCAGCCATTTCCCTGCAAAGTTCATGATCTCATCTTCCTTTCTGCTGCATAGAACTCCATTGTGTAGATGAACCACATTTTCTCTATCCACTCATCAGTTGAGGGGCATTTAGGTTGGTTCCAGCTCCTTGCTATTGTGAAGAGAGCTGAAATAAACATGGCTGTGCATGTATCTCTGCGGTGGGGTCCATTCTTTGTTTTAAAGGTTTCAACCTTTAAATGTATTATCAGTTAGGATGTATGGCAAGTAACGTGCACTCTCCCTTATCCAGGGTTAATATCCCCACACCTACACCCTGACATCTTGGGACTCCTTTCTCTGGCTTTATCCTCAGGACTTCAAAACCTTTTTTTTAACATTTTCAGCAACATTGATCATAAAACAGATAATCTGTTGAGATACTGACTTGTGGCTTGTACTTGTGATTGATGCTGTGGATGGCTTGAAGGATTGGAAAGACTTTTTCATCTCCCATTTACAGGAAAAGCAGATAGGCTCAAAGATCTAAGATCTCTTTTCTATTTGCTGGAAATGATGAGCTTCCATTTGTATGTGAAGCTCCCTGGAGGTCAGCTGTTGTGAAAAATGTCCCACCAAGAAAAATACTTGAGGGGCTGGAGAGATGGCTCAGCAGTTAAAAGCACAGACTGGTCTTGCAGAGGACCTGGGTTCGATTCCCAGCACCCACATGGCGGCTAAGAACCATCTTTAACTCCTGTTCCAGGGGAATCTGACACCCTCTTCTGACCTCCACAGCATTGCACGACACAGGGGCACCAACCTGCATGCAGACAGTACATTCATACACATAAAAATAAATAAATAAATAAATAAATAAATAATAAATAAATATTTAAAAAAAGAAAAAGACTTGAGATAGAGCCTCGAATCAGAGTGGGTGAGCTCTCTTGCCAACAAGTGATTAGCATGTCTTTCATTTTCTGACTCAGGAGCCTATAAAAGTCTATACAAGTCCATCAAAACTGAAGTTCAGGGCCTGGGATATATCTCTGTTGGTAGAGTGCTTACCTGGTGTGCACAAGGCCCTAGGTTTGATCTCCAGTGCCACATAAAATGGCTGTGAAAGCACATGCCTGTAATCTCAGCACTCAAGAAGTTAGGACTGTCAGGAGTTCAGGCCATCCTCAGCATAAAGGAAAGCTATCCTGGGCTACATAAGAGGCTGTTTCAAAAAACAAAATGAATGGGAAACTACAATTTGGCACAAAATCAATGCTACTCAGGACCTTACATCTCTTCTGTAACCACCACCTTCCCCTTCCCCCTTCCCCATTCCCATTCCTGTTCAATCTAAGTCCTGCCCTACCAACCTGTCTTCTCCCACGGTTCGTCTTGTCTCTTTTCACCTGTTATTCTCATATCCAGCTTTCCATTTCATCCTCATTTCGATCCTTCATCTTCCTGGTGCTCCATAGAACTTATTTTTGTCCGTATTATGTGTGGTTTTTAATTACATCCTCTTGTGTATAAAACAACTAGAGAACAATGTGTGTACCTTTTCTCCTTAATTATGTTATACAATGCTTGATTGTAGAGATAAAAATCTCTTTCTCCTTGAATCTCATCTCATTCAGTTCCCAGTGCTTGGATCTATTGGATCTATGACAAGCACTCATGACCAGATGAGAGAGAGAGAGAGAGAGAGAGAGAGAGAGAGAGAGAGAGAATCATTTGGCATCCAGTTTATGTACACTGGCATCCTGGGGTCTAGGTTCTATAAGGATATGCAAAAGACATTTTGACCTAGCTGACCCCTTGTCATTTCTTCAGCCTCAGTTTACCCTCCCTGCTTTTCTCTTGGTTTCTTGATGACTCTAAGTTCAGATACATGTTCCCCTCTATGCTGCTAAAGTGCCTGAGACTGTTCGGAATACACCACTCCGTGCAAAAATGTGTCCTCTACTCTCTTTCTTCAAGCTCTTGAGGATAGGGACCATGTCTGATTTATTCTTCACTGAGCCCAATGTTCAGCTGTCTCATGGCAGTCACTCAGAAAATGTTTGTTGAATAAATGATGGAAACATTTACCAACCTTAAGGCCCAAATGACCTAATTATTTAAAATAGAAGAACTGCTCAAGAATTTGTGTGCATACATTTATATTTACTAATGCATCTATTTGCTCCTTCATTTCTGAGGCTCAATATTATGGCTTAAACACTGAGGACAACAGGGCTTCTTATAACGGCAGGTGATAAACTAAAATATTTGCATTGAGTTACATTCCTGAAACTCTGGACATTTCCTTCCTTACACCTGTGTCATAGATGTCAACCATTATTGAAAATTACCTAGTAATTTCTAGATGTCTATCAAAAATGGGTATCTTTGAAGTTTAGTAATTCTTGCCTAAAGGTTCCAATGTCAGTTGGCAGATTTTGCATAATAGTACCTCATTCATTTTGTCTTCCATTGAGTGAATGTTTAAGAAGCATCTACTGTGTACCAGGTCCTGTACGAGGTGCTGGAGACTTGGAAGTGGGCAAAAAGAAATCCCTTACCTTTTCCTTCTCAAGTTTTCTGCTCCCAAATGGAGAGATAAATCCAGGAATCCTGTTTCTCAGGATTTTCCATACTTGCAAAGTTCCCCAGTGTCTGTGATTATGAAGATAAATATAAGATAAATTTAAGGCTCCATGTGGAATGAAAGTGTCACTGTTATTTTTGAATTCCTCTAGCTTACTTTTTATATCATTAATTTGGAATGTCTTTCAGTTACTCTGTTATTAGTTGTAATTTTTTGCTTACATTTTGTCTACCTGAATGGACAATTAAATCATAAAGGATAGGTCACATTGCATCACCAGAAGGATTGTGTGTTGTACGCAAGAAGAAAATCTTTGTTCACACAGTGTTTTCTTTTTTACTTCTTTTCAGAACTCCTTCTGAAGCCACCTGTTCTAACTAATACATCAGCAGGAGTTCATCTGATTGAATGAATTTTTTTTCGGTGTGTGAAACATAAAAATTAAAATGAGAAACCTTTTTTCCAACTGACCCTATTAAATCCCACTCCCGGAATTTTAACACATTTCAGCATTAAATGAAAGCTATGCATTTCATGACTGCCGGCAAAGAATCACCTACAAAAAAAAAAAAAAAGACAGACAACAAAAAGGACTCAGAATCTATTGGAAAACTGACAGGATCAGGATTAGGGGGAAATGTAAGCTACAGATGAAATACCAGAAAGTTCATTCAAGGTTCAAGGCCTGACTCCAGGCAGAAGGCAGAGAAGGAGGGTTCCCCTTGGGGAAGTAACAGGAAGTGACTGCGTGAGCGGCACAGGCACCATCTTTGCAACCCGGTTGTGGGGCCTTTGACTTCCCACACTCTGTAGCTTTCGTATCTAACCTATAGAGGAGCGATTGATGTTTTACTGTGACATACACCACATTCTCAGGAATTTCTTGATTGGGAAATAGAGCTCTTAGCTGGAAAGAATAGAGGGAGTCAAGTCTTCATTGTAAATATTGGTTTTACTAGCGGTTCTCCTTTTTACTAAGGAAGAATTAAAATGTTATTCCAACACATGAATGTTTTAAGTTGTATTTTTAACATTCTGGTCCCTTCAGACCTTGTAAATGTGTGGGGAGGAGGTTAGGGTAGATAAGAGCTTCTGTCTTAATCCCAGTACTCTGAAGGCAGAGGCAGGCAGATCTCTGTGAGTTAGAGGCCCACCTAGTCTACATACTGAGTTTTAGAGTAGCTAGGGCTATGTAGTGAGGCCTTGTCTCAAAAAATACAGACTCAAATGCAGCTGTCTCCCCGTCATCCCACCAGAGCACCAGGTAGCTTTACGGAGGTGTCTGAGTAGGTTCCAGTTTTGTCACAACCTCTTCAGCTTGAGAGATTCCATCTAATGTCACTTTACATTTTAGAATTTATTGTGAAGTAAGTTTTCCTTGGGAGAGGGGGAAGAATTTTGACCCTTATAAGTGCGTAAACCAGTGGCTTAGGAAATGAAAACCTGTGTTGTAAGCACATGATTCTTTTCTGTTTGTCTGAGAAGAGGATTGGATTCAATGATATGGAGTGCTGGATGCAAAGGATTTTTTTTATATTTTTTGGCCTTTGTTTATGCAAGTTAGTGTCATGAAGATTACTTCTTTAGTAGATTAGGGTACTAAGTGATACCGATAAATAAACATTTGGGAAATCCAAAGCTACTTGTCAAAACATCTTAATATCATTATGCACTTCTCCACTATAACTGGACGCCACTGTCAAATGGTGTTTCCTAGTACTAGAAACACACTAAAGCAAAACATACTGCAATTTTGACAGGAAGCCTAAAAATATAGAGTGTTTATATAGGATAAATATGCATTCACTCCCAAAGGCAGTTTGAAATGCAACAAGATTAAGAAGTCATATTATTAATCATTTAAATTCTACTTTTAATTTATTGTTTCAATTGACAAAATAGCATGTATGAATCCTGCACAGTCACATATTCTGAAGTATGTATACTTTGCAGATGAAGTAAATCTAGTTAATTAACTTGGGCATCGCCTCACATGACTTTAATTTTTGTGGAACAAGCACATCTACCCTCTTAGCATTTTTCAAGAATACAATATATTGTTATTAACTACAGTCACCATATTGTACATTATTTGAATTCTCTCGTGCATTTTCACATCCTCCCAGTGCCCACTGTGAGCTATTGCTACAGGGAAATTTAGATGTGTAATTCCCATTAACAATGTGACAGAAACAGCAAATGTGTAACTAATTCCCCACATTGTATGGGGTCTTCTGCTCACACTACACTGAACATACTCCCTTAGGAGTCTGAAAGGAAGTAAACAGCACATCACTCCTTGGAAAAGCAGAGCAAATTCAGAAATTCCTGTGATTGTTCTGGGTACCAGCAACAGACTCAAGTCTTGGACTTTATGCACACTCTGAGCTGAAGCCATTATCTCTATGTACTCACAGGATGCTAATGGTGACATCTAATTAGCATTATGAAACTGATTAACTCTCAGTAAGGTCAGCACAAAGCAGAGAAATACATCTTGATGCAATCTATTAGGTCATTTATTTAATAAATTAAAATACTTAAAGAAGGGGGAAAAATCAGCCTGGCATTTTCTCCAGCCTGTTCTCTTTGGCGAATGACTGAATTGCAGAGGAAATTCTAGGAGTGGAGACAACGCTACATTAAAAGCTCTGTAATCAAAACAGAGAGCATAAAAACACTTGAGCATTGTCTAATGGACAATTTATCATCCAAACAGATGCATTCATTAAGAGAAAAATTACCTTCAAATATCAGTAAAAATAAATTGGGTCTGTTCTGATTTCTTATTTCTGCAGCAAGACTGTTCCAAACTATGGGAACAAGTATATAAAAGATGCTTCTGTGCAGAAGCAGGACAGTTCAGGCATTTAAGTTTATTGAGCAAAGCTGTTTGAACTGCTTGAAGATGGTAAATCAAGCAGATATGGAACATTCCAGCTGATAATGTCTTTCTGGGCCAATTACTTCTCTCCTATATTTCAAACACAGAGACTGTTTTGTTACTTCATGGCTATTGTTATTATTAATGCTACAGCTACTGCTAATAAAAAATCATTTTCTGCTTTGCTTTAGCAGTGTGGGCTCCAGTCTCTCCCCACAGTATCCCCTCAGTGGCAGGGAGACATATTTGTCCAGCACAGAGCTGGAAGACTGGCCCCCTCTCACTGCCTGTCCATATTGAGTTCTGGGTGCTGAGCTAACAGGCAGAAAGCAGAGGGAATCTCTCTGTGTAGATGCTGGCCTAGGCCAGAAGTTCTCCCAGTTTGCTGCATGGTCCTGAAATTAGCACTGAGAAGAAGGGCTCTGGGTGCCTTAGTTAAGATGAACACTGTCAATTTGGGACTGATCAGGCTATTGTTTGGATAACTTGCCTGTGTGGTCTGAGTGCATAGAGCTAATCTAACACAGTCCAAAGAAGGAGGCAGGGACTTCGATGTCAGCTGGCTAACTTTTCTGTTCTTTATTTCTTTATTTGCTTAATACTAACAACAGTTTGTTGTTAGTATTAAGTTCATCTTAGCTAAGATGAACACTGTCAATTTGGGACTGATCAGGCTATTGTTTGGATAACTTGCCTGTGTGGTCTGAGTGCATAGAGCTAATCTAACACAGTCCAAAGAAGGAGGCAGGGACTTCGATGTCAGCTGGCTAACTTTTCTGTTCTTTATTTCTTTATTTGCTTAATACTAACAACAGTTTGGACAGTAGTCAAACTTGATTGAGTACTCATTGTGTATGCATAACTTTTCTAAATCTTTAATAAGACATAAACTCACTTAATCCTGAGAGCGACCTTATTATTAATTTCTAATGGCAAAGCTAGATTATAGAAAGGTCATATAATTTGCTCAGAGTGATATAGCAGGTTATACCAGAACAGATGTTACAATGCATATTATGATTCTGAATCCTATGGTGGAACAGTCCTTCCTTTACTGTTTCACATGGCTGATTTTAGGATCAGAGATTACATATAAGATAGAATAATGATAGATGATAGATAGATAGGTAGATAGATAGCTAGATAGAGATAGATAGATAGATAGATAGATAGATAGATAGATAGATAACATGTGATGCTATGTGAAATACAACTGTGTAGAGACTCTGGTTTATCGAGGTCATATATTAAAGGTTTTAAATGTCATCATAGCCAGGCATAGTGGCACATCCTTTTAATCCAAGCACTTGGAAGGCAGAGGTAGGTAAGCTGGAACTACAGGGAGACCCTGTCTCGAAAGGACCAAAATAAAGAAATAAATACATAAATAAATCATACATAGTGATAATTACTACATTGTTCAGTAAAAGCTGACTTTGTGAGGCTCAGTATACTCTACAAGTTTAGTATGATATTAAAGAAATGACGGGCTCCATAGAAGTCCTCAATCACACATATAGACAAATGAGATCAAATGGTGTGGTCTTAGGGACAGAGGTCTTAGTCATTTTGCTGGCCTAGAAAACAATGGTTTCCTTTGGAAAACAATCAAATTGACTCAAATTGTTGCTGCAATAGGAAAAAGATAAGCTTAATCATTGTGTTTATATTGCAGACAGACATCTCTTTATTTAATTAGGAATTGGACCCTATCTAAGATCCTGGGGATGCTGGCATGTGTTACACTGGATTGCCATAGTCAGATAGTAGTAGAGACGTAGATGATGCAGAGAATATAACTTTAGTAACAGCAATGCAGTTGTGAAGTATACAGGAAAGAGTAGCTCCTTTGATCTGTAGATATTGAAAAAAAGCTCTTCACAGAAGACATTTTAAGAATGATCACAAAGGATGCTTATGAAGGATCTAGACAGACAAGGGGGAATCTATATGTAACAGCCACATCAGTGCAGCTCAAAACATCAGAAGGAACTTTTAAAGACACTAATAGGCAGCATTTAGGGCATTTTTCGGCCAGTCTGTATGCATTGCTGGAGTAGAAGATGTGTACTGACTATGCTCACCACTGCATTTTCAGAATTGAGGCTAGGAAAGCAAACAGAGTTTATAAAGAGTATAGAAAGATATAAAACATTTGTATGCTGTTTTTGTATTCTAACTGTATGCACTGAGAAAACACTGATTTTTTTTCTAACTTAGAAACTGATATAATGTTTATATTTTTGTTTCAGGATTTATTTATTTGTGTGTATGTAGTATGTCTGTGTGCACACACCTGAATGTCATGGCGTGCATGTGGAAGTCGGAGAAAAACTTATAAGAGTTGTCTCTCTCCTTCCACTATTCAACCCAGGGATTGAGCCATCTTTCTGGCCCAGGATTTATGTTTTACCAAAACAAGTGGCAGGAGTATCATCTAAAGAAGCTGCTGAGGGAAATAAAAGAGAGAACTAGACCCTGTACAGAGGCATGAAGAGAACTGCAAGGCCGTGGTCAGATGTGGAGGGTGTGGGAACTGGAGAGTTGGAGCCATCTGCTTCAAACCCTTACAAAGATGTAGAAAGCAAAGTCCAGAGCAACAAATATGTTGGCCAATTCTCACGGAGGTTATATCTGTACAGACCAGAAGCCATATTCCACTGTGTGAGCAAACAAAGCCAGTCCTTAGATGATTCCTCATGGAAATATGGTGTCCTATGTGTTCCCCAACCCTGTCGCCTCTGTAACAGTTGTCGTCCTCATACCAAATGATGTTACTCCACACCTTCTCAGTCCTCAGGACACTTATGCTAAAGAGCCTAGATAAGAAGACAAACTGGAAGAGAGGTATGTGCAGAAGGTGGTGCCTATATCTATATTTTACTACCTTTTATGGATTTTTCTTATTACTGGTAAATTTAAAATAGAAATGTAACCAACAACAAGCAACTGGAGAAGGAATTCAAGGAGACCTTCCCACTACAATAGCCTCAAAAACAATAAAATACCTAGGAACAAACCTAACCAAAGACACCAAAGATCTCTACAACAAAAATTTTAAACCCTTAAAGAAAGAAATTGAAGAAAACATCAGAAAATGGAAAAACCTCCCATGCTCATGGATTGAGAAAAATCAACATAGTAAAAAAAAAAAATGTCCATTCTACCCAAACTCTTGTATAGATTTAACGCAATCCCAATTAAAATCCCCAAGAGTTTCTTCACAGGCTTGGGGAAAAAAAAGTCTTTAATTTCATTTGGAAAAACAAAAGACCCCAAATAGCCAAAACAACCCTGAGTGAAAAGAACAACACAGGGGGGATCTCTATACCAGACTTCAAACTATACTACAGGGCTATAGTCATAAAAAACAGCCTGGTACTGGCACAAAAACAGATCTGTTGACCAATGGAACAAAACTGAAGCCAAACTTGAGGACATACAATTTCAGCCATCTCATATTTGACAAAGGGGCCAAGAAGACACAATGGAGGAAAGACAGCATCTTCAGCAAGTGGTGTTGGCAAAACTGGATCACCACTTGCGAAAGAATGAAATTGAACCTCTACCTCACGCCTTGTACAAAAGTCAAATCCAGGTGGATTAAAGGCCTCAACATGAAACCCCAAACTATGAAGGCGATAGAAGAAAAAGTTGGCAGCAGACTACAAGACATAGGCATAGGAAAAAGTCTTCCTAAATCAGACAGCAGCTGCACAAGAATTAAGGTCAATAATTGACAAATGGGACCTCATTAAACTCAAAAGCTTCTGTACATCAAAAGAAACAATCAAGGAAGTGAAGAGAAATCCCACAGAGTGAGAGGAAACCTTCACCGCAGAAACATCTGACAAATCATTGATTTCCAGAATATATAAACTACTCAAAAAACAAAGAAGAAAGAAAACAAATGACCCACTCAATGGATGGAGCAAAGAGCTGAACAGAGACTTCACAAGTGAGGAATTAGAGATGGCTGAGAAACATCTTAAGTGTTCAACATCACTAATCATTAAGGAAATGCAAATCAAAACCACTTTAAGATATCATCTTTCTCCAATAAGACTGGCTAGGATCAAGACAACAAATGACACCAAGTGCTGGAGAGGTTGTGGGGAAAGGGGAACACTCATCCACTGCTGGTGGGAATGTAAACTCGTACAGCCACTATGGAAAGCAGTGTGGAGAACCCTTGGGAGATTTGGAATGAACTTGCCACTGGACCCAGCCATACCACTCCTGGGCATGTACCCACAAGACTCATCCTACCGAAGAGAGACATGCACAGCCATGTTTATTGCAGCTCTCTTCACAAGAGCAAAAAGCTGGAACCAACCTAAATGCCCCTCAACTGATGAGTGGATAAGAGAAAATGTGGTACATCTACACAATGGAGTTCTATGCAGCAGTAAAGAAAGACGACATCATGAACTTTGCAGGTAAATGGCTGGAGCTAGAAGATATGCTGAGTGAAGTCACACAGTTCCAGAAAAACAAACGACGAATGGTATCCCTCATCTGTGGATGCTAGTGCCAATTACCTAGCTTAAATATTTCTTGTGCACGGCCCCTTGAGCTTTTGTCCAAGTAATTGGGAATGATGCATATTGAAAACAACAACAACAGAAAAGACTGCATCGAAGAACTGACTGAAACGGTGAACTTCTGCTCAAAACAGTCAACTTCCACATGGAGAATTTTGAGAAAGACTGAGAAAGAGATGAAAAGCATGTTTGGCAGAATGCATGAGCTCTGGTGGGGTGGGGGGATAGGGTAGGGGATACCGGTCTAGATTTGATTAGTAACATAATCTTGTACAAATATATATATAATAAAAAAATTTAAAAAACAAAAAAATAGAAATGTAAACAAGTAAATATAGTACTTAGAAACCTTGAAGGCCAGAAAGAACCTGTCCACTTGTGCAGAACATAGAAAAAGTTGCCACGGCAGGTGGTAGTCAAACGGCCAGGGTTCCTTTGCCACCACCATTCCAGTGAAGCCCGTAGCAGCGCCTTCCACATGCATAGATACTGATGGTGACCAAATCTTTCTCATCAGGCCTCATTTTTCTTGAGCTTAAATGAGAATGTTGTAACTGAATTTTCCACGGCACATCAAAATCAGAGTTTTGATAGCCAAAGCCTTCATCTCCCCCGTCTGCTGTGCTCTTGCACTGTCCCCTCCTTCCATTCACAGCACATCATTAAGGTACAATGCTATTTATTTGGACACCATGTCTCCATTCCATGAACTTTGGGGGGACTCATTCAACCCATAGTATACACAGTTCAAACTTTCGGAGTAATTCTGCAACTTCGGAGTCTCAGTGTCTTAAATCTCAATGAGAAGCTTCTTTCATTCAGGTAAATGTCTCTCATGGGTTGGCTTTGAAGATTCTGCTGCCATGATCACTAAGACCAAAATTGGTATAGTCCTCGAAATCAGCATTTGCCCTCTCTAGAACATGTGGCTACCCATCTCCAGATCAGAGAGAGGGGAGGGCTCCGAGTAGCCTGCCACTAAATGCATGGTGGCAGAGGTGGCGTCTGCCTTTCCGCACAAGGCCCAGTTCCTGGATTCCTGCATTCCTCTTTCCTATGAGGACATTGGGAAGAAAAGGAAGTCCTTTCTGTCTTGTGAGTATCTTCTTGTGTCTAGAATGAACAAAGAAGCAAACAAACAAACAAAATCAGAGTACCTAGGACATTCCATGCTCTTCACTTCTCTAGTGGAGAGCAGATGCAGTAAGTGAACAAGGGAGTTAACAAGGCAGCATGAAAAAAAAAAAAAAACTGAGAGAAAGATGCAGGACAGTTATGGCAGAATGCATGATCTGGGATGGGGTGGGGGGGGGAGGGAAAGGGAAATAAGCCGGAACTGAATTGGAAAAAAATGTATGAAATGCACAAAGCATCAATAAAAACTAATTTTTAAAAAAAAAAAAAAAAAAAAAAAAAACAAGGCAGCATGAAAAAAAAAATCTGTTTTTCCCTGTTTCTCCACATTTCTCTTGGGGGGGAAAATCCAAACCCACTGGAATAATTATAGTCCCAGCTCTTCATTGAGGAGCACACTGCCCGTCTCTATTTGGCTTGTTTTAGACACGTTTATTCTTTAAATCACGTAGGCAATTTCCACTGAGCAAGGTTTTTTGTTTGGGTTCCTTGTACCTAAAGTCCATTTCAAACCTTGAAGGCTTTCTGCAGAGTAAGAGCCAAGTCACGTTTTCGCAATAGCTACGTCGCATAACATGGAGAGCTTTGATTTTTCCCATCTAAGTTGAAAAAGTTGTCACAAAACACCAACAGATTCAAAACAGCTCTCGAAATGACTTTTGTTAAAGGCAGATTCCTGAACTATTCATCTGTGTTAAAATGCATTTTGCCTTGAATCATATGTCATGTTGCCAGCAAAGACTTGTTTCCATGCCAACTCGTTTGCAACACAGGGGGAAAGAAAATCAAAGCTCCTAACATCTGGAAGATGTCAGTACTGATATAAGCCACTTACAATGAAAAACACAGGATGGTAAGTGTCTGCCAAAGACACCCTATATATGGGGGTAAATTTTCACAATCTAATTGCCTAACAATGCATGACACCTTATTTGAGGGGGGTGTTTTCTTGATCTAAACTCTATTCCAGAAAAGGCTTGCAGAAAGAAAGAATTAATATACTTCTTATGCAGCGTTTTTCCTATTAAAAACTAGCACATTTTTTCTGACCTGAGCCTTTTAGCAAGCCACTTAATTTCCTACACAGACTTAAAAGAGGGACAAGACCCTACTCTTTTAGTTTCTATGCCTTTCTTGTCACCTGTGACCTTGCAAAGCCTCATGTTATGAAGTCTTTATATCTTAGACCAATCAGGCCCAGCCAGCACCTCAAACAATGGACTCCGTGATGAACAATTCCAACATATTTCTGGCCTTCTTTGTGTGTACATATGTGTGACAGTGTGTATACACATATGCATACCTATAGCTCTTTAAATAGAATCGATATGTTTCTTTACAAAGCTGGGGTGGCTTCTTGGAAATAATGTCCCTTGGTCAAAAGAATCTAAATGCATTAACAATCAAGATACCATTAATGCTGTCAGCACAGCTCGAGTTTTCCCAGGTGACAAGGTCCCACTGAGTACACTTGACTGTTAGCAGAAAATCCCAAGTATTTCATATCCCAACTTAAAAATAGAATACAAGTATATACTGAGCCTTAACAAATTATAAACATGCTGAGGCTGGAGAGATGGCTCAGAGGTTAAGTACACCAGCTGCTTTTACAGAGAACCTGGGTTCAATTCCTAGCACCCACAGGGCAGCTAACAACCCTCTATAACTCCAGTTCCAGGGGATCCAATGCCCTCTTCTGACCCCCACCAGCATTGTGTCACGTGGTGTACTTACATACCTGCAGGCAATACACTCATACACATAAAATGAAAATAATTTTAAAAAATTATAAACATGCAGAAGGTTGTGGGAACAAAATCATCAATGCTCCTTATCCCTGCCTACTCAAGAAAGAATTCAGAGTCTTCTCTTGTGGTCCCAATATATCCAGGTATTCCTGTCTGTACAATATACTTCATCTATGAGCAGAAGAGAACTCTGCTTGGCAGAACTGTCAGTGGCATCTTCTGCCACAGCTTACCTGCAGCCAAGGTAGGCACAGTCTCCTGCCAGACAGCAGATCATCACCCAACATTTCTGCCTCTCACCAACAAATCAGGGTTCTAAAGTGCCAAAGGTACACCGGTGTCTCCTAGTACCAATCAGAATATCTGAAGACATAACTTAAGGGTTTAAATTAAAAATTGCTTTCAGTAGAACTTACATATCATTCTGTTGGGACCTAAGCTAGTACCTATAAGATAAATTCCCCAGTGACAATCACTATGCAATATTTTCACCCTGACTCTGACCCTCTGACATGTTCAAATTGCCTTGCTCAGTCAATCCACCATTTTGTGACTCATCTTTATTTAAAATAAGTTCTTTTCCCAAGAATTTCATTGAGCCCTCCTGTAAAGACATCACCTGACAGGGGTACCCCAACCTTACACAGTGAGGTTTAAAGAACAGCTGAAGTGCTAGGTGGGAATTATATACAGTGATTAGAAATCTCCTGCTCTTCAAAAAGCCAAGATCTTTAGAGCCATTTTCAGTAAGGACTTTTTCTTAGGAACAGCTCAGACTGTTCCTCCAAGCCCTCATCCGAATAATTTCACCATCACTGCAAATGGCCTGTGGACAGGGCTCTCTCTGGGTGTCCGCAACAGGAACATGTTCTCTTGCAGTAATGACAGGTGTCCTCTTGACATATTAGCTTCCTGACCTCTGCTTGACAATAGACATCTAGCCAGTGTTCCATTTGATCTAGTTTCCTCCCTAACTCAAAAGCTCAGGTTGGGGGCTGTCTGTTGTTACTACTAAACACTGAATGAAAGTGCACAGAAATCAGAGGGCTGAGTTTAATAAACTAATGGACTCTACAATGTACTGTTTGTTCTTTTAAAATATTTTATTTTTTGCGTGTTTAAATGTATTGCCTGCATGCATGTAAGTTCCCCCAAGTCATGCAATGCTCATGAAGATGAGAAGAGGGCATTGGATTCCCCTGAAACTGGAGTCACAGAGAGTTGTTAGAGGCCATGCAATGAGTCGAACCCTGATTGTCTGAAAGAGCAGCCAGTGCTCCTCACCCATAAGCTGTCTCTCCAGCCCCCTGCTTATTCTTTTTAAAAATGTATTATTATCGTTATGTGCATGCAAGATGTGTGTGTGCACACATGCAAGGCATGTGTGTGGAGATCAGAGGAAACCTTTATAGAGCCAGTGCTCCCCTTCCACCTCTGTGTGGTTTCTGAGACTCAAACTCAGTTCTCCAGGCTTACACAGCAAATGCTTTTACTCTCTGAGCCACTACACAGGTCTCATGTAATTCATTCTTTTTTTATTATATATATTTTGTACAAGATTATGTTACTAATCAAATCTAGACCCGTGTCACCAGAGCTTATGCATTCTGCCGAACATGTTTTTCATCTTTTTCTCAGTCTTTCTCAAAATTCTCGATGTGGAAATTGATTGTTTTGAGCATAAGTTCACCATTTCAGTCAGTTCTTTGACGCAGTCTTTTCTGTTGTTGTTGTTGTTGTTGTTGTTGTTGTTGTTCTTCTTCTTCTTCTTCTTCTTCTTCTTCTTCATCTTTCCAATATGCATCACTCCCAACTACTTGGACAAAAGCTCAAGGGTGCGGTGCACAAGAAATACTTAAACTAGGTAATTGGCGCTAGCATCCACAGATGAGAGATACCATTCATCGTTTGATTTTCTGGGAATGTGTTACTTCACTTAACATAATATCTTCTTTTTTTTTTTTTAAGCTGGGGCTACAGGGAGACCCTGTCTCGAAAAGACGAAAAAAAAAAAAAAAACCTTCTAATTCCATCCATTTACCTTCAAAGTTCATGATGTCATCTTTCTTTACTGTTGCATAGAACTCCATTGTGTAGATGTACCACAGTTTATCCACTCATCAGTTGAGGGGCACTTAGGTTGGTTCCAGCTTTTTGTTATTGTGAACAGAGCTGCAATAAACATGGCTGTGCATGTATCTATGAGGCGTAATTCATTCTTACCTACATAAACTACACATCAGAAGTCTCAGGACTGGAGAGTTGGCTCAGCAGGAAAGAGCACTGCCTGCTCTTATAGAGCACCTGAGTTCGATTCTCAACACTCACCTGGCATCTAACAACAGTCTAAAACTCCAGTTCTAGGGGATCTGATATCCTCTTCTGGCTTCCTTGGACATTGCATACACAGGTGCACTTCAATGCATGCAGGCAAAATATTCAAAGCCTAAATATAAATTTAAAAGAAACTTCGACTCCAGCGTGCAGTCGTAGTGCATGTAATGTACACTGTGCTCCTCTCACAAGCTTTCTCCTCTTAGCTATCTGGTAACTATGACTCTATAAAGGCCCATCATCTGCCTTGTGCTATGCTGACTGTCTCTGCATCATCTGCTCCCACTCCCACCTTTACCTCCTGTGTGTATGCCTTGCTGAACTCTCAGAAGCAATTGCACAGCTCTCTCTAACATCTTTGGCCATCTTGGGATTCATTTGTCTCTTTCCAAGGCTGGGCCTTTTTCTGCCTTTTTTCCACCTTCTGGCTGCCCTACCTCATCTCTTCTCTGCTGGTTGAGCTCAGAGTACAGATTCAGAAACTGAGTCTTCTCACGCCAACCTCAGTATTCAGCACATCTCAACCAATGTGCTGGATAGCTTTAGTGTCAACTTGACACACCTGGGTTGAAGGAGCCTCAATTGGGGAATTGGCTCCATTGGATTGGCCTGTGGCCACATCTGTGGAGTATTGTCTTGATGGCAAAGCAGTGTGGAAGGGCCCAGCCCACAATGAGTGGTGCCACCCTGGGCAGGTGGTTGTGTATGGTATAAGAAGGCAGGCTGGGCATGAGCCAGAGGAGCGAGCAAGCCAGTAAGCAGCACTCCTCCATGGCCTGTGCTTCAGCTCCTACCTCCAGGTTCCTGCCCTGAGCTCCTGCCTTGGGCTCCCTGAGTGATGAACTGTGACCCAGGAGATGTAAGCTGAATAAACCCTTTCCTCCCCAAGTTGGTGTCAGAGTGTTTTGTCACAGCAATGATAGACAAACTACAACAACCAATGAAAATGAAGAGTACTTCAGAAAAGCCAGACCTCGATCACAAAAATCACAGAATGCATGGCATCCAGTAGGGGGAGCTAGAGGGGTGCAGATAGGGGAGGGGGGTCTAAATATGATTAAGAGATATTATACGAAATGTACAAAAGTTCAATAAAATATACATTGTTTAAAAATCACTAGGTCACATTCAACTGGAAAGCAGGCTCTATTCATCTACGTAGGGTCTCAAAAATCCTTCCGCCAATCTTGAAATTTAGTAGATTTCATATCAAACCCCTGATTTCAGTTTCTGTTGAGAAACTCAAAACTCTTAGAATTTGCTCAAATTCCTTCATTAACAACTAGCTAGATTTGAGCAGTGCTGCCCCTAAAGGGCACATGCCCACATGTGACAACACCCCTGTGTGCTGCCGATGGCATGAAGGCTGTTTACCATTACACTGCCATTGATTCTTCTGTAAGAGTTCTAATACAGCTCTCTGTATGTCTGTCAAAGATAACAAAATGAATAAGAGAAAGGAAAGTCTATTCAAACAACATAAAACAGACTGTTGTACCTGTTTCTGTGTGTGTATGTGTGTGTGTGTATGTGTGTGTGTGCGTGTGTGTGTGTAAGAGAGGAATGGTCTTACATGTTTAATAAGTAGAATCCATAAACATCAATATTTTTTTGGTCTTTTTGAGACAGGGTCTCCCTATAGCACCAGCTGTCCTGGAACTTGCTCTGTAGACCAGGCTGGCCTTGAACTCACAAAGATCCACCTGCTTCTGCCTCCCAATTGCCAGGATTAAAGGCATGTGCCACCCCTCCTGGCTAACATCAATATTTTAATATATCCCCCACATCACCAATTTATGATTGTTTTATCTCTCTTAACCTGAAAAGGACAGATGTGTTAATTGCAATCAAGTCTGGCTCTGTAAATACTTCAATTAAATACTTACCTACAAGTAGTGATGTAAGGACCACTTAGGTGGCTATAGTTGAGAATCTCCAGAATAGCTGGGTCATGCTTTTTCTTACTCCTCCACTATTAGCACATTTCCAATTGTCACCTTTAGAAGCATACTAAAAACAATGGAAACAGCTGATGCCATAAAGCAGATCCATTGCTTGAGGACAGTTTCTAAAAGTCTTTCATTTATAATACTCAGCCAACTGATAAACATTGAGTTTCTCTGTATTCTTGGCACCATGATGTCATTTTACATAATAGTATTTAGTGTTGTTTATAGAGAAGCTGCTGTCTCCTGGGGACTCTACCAATCCTGTTCTAGGTATGTGTTATCTGTAAACCTCCACGCCCATGAACATCTTCATAGTAAGGGAATGGTGCTCGGGAGGCCATCTGGGCCACAGATATACATTATCAATGAGGTGCCAAGCCTCTAATTCAGATCAGTTAATGTTTAAATGGAAAACAGTGATATGTGAGAACTGTTTGCTTAAGTAGCTGATTCTCTACCTTTTTCAAAGCTGGATATCATATATCTTGAACAGCAGAAGTAGCTTGATAGGAAACTATGCCCCGTTCCTTTCATCACCCATTCTCTGTATCACCCAAAGAGACTCAGTTACAGATACGGAACAATTACATCCTCAGGATACGGAAGAGTAGCTGGTATGCTATGATCATCTGACTTCAAACTGTATTCTCCACGGTATCATGTCAGCAAGTCTCCCATAACATTGCGATCAGCATCCTACAGTAACTTTAACCTCTACCTATTAATAAATAGCAGCAGAAACCCATATGTAGCAGCACAATGAAAAAAAGTAATAAAGCTGTTCATTACCCTTGACTCTTCTGCTCCTTGCCCCTGTTTTCCCTCTGCACATGGTCAGAAATTGAATTGATATTGAATTTGCTTCACTCCTGTAATACTATTCATACACACTTCTGTAATTCATCCACTTTACCTTTTGTCATTTCAATCACTTTAAATCTGCTTTGGCCACCTTCACGTTCAGTCTACTAAGTTTCTAGGTGTGAATAGAGAATTTATTAACTTTACTTGCTTGGCTTCTGGTTACAGAAAGACAGTTTTCATCAGGAGATGGGTTTATGTACTGAAAGAAGGTCTGGAGAGTAGAGTAATACCCATGTTTCCTGGGGAGGGTGCACAGTCGGAAAACACAGCCTGCAGCCCCCAACGATGGGGACAAATGTGTGGCTGCCATAATCACATGGGCAGAATTCATGTCCACATTTTGCATAGGAACACAGAGCAGTAAGTTAGTCTCTGTGTGCTTCTTTTTCTTTGCCTGTAGAATGCTTATAATAATAGTATTAAGATCCTAGGATTGTTTTGGAGATTAAATGAGAAAGTCCATACTGAGCGCATAGCTCATCATATGTAGTCAATGAATATGCATTATCATAATTAGCATTACTGTTACTGTAATAGAGTCAAGGTGCAGAGCTATCCTCCCTTCTTTCTGAATAAGTTAATGAAAAATAAAAAGGCTTTAAAAACATACTACCTACTTGAACACTGTAATAACTATAAAGACAACAGCAACATAAAGCTTTATTTGAAGCAATGGCATGTGCAGTGCAGCAGGTGGTGGTTAACAGTTGCTTCTCATGAACAGAGCTGCTTGCCCTTCAACGTTATCTTCTAGACACTATAGACCATGAGTGTGGATATGCTTCCTGTAGCAAAATAATAGATCAGTCCTTTCTTAACTAGACTCGAGCTCTTTGTTTCTATCCTGTGCAATTCTAGGAATGTAATATTTCTCAGGCCTGCAACTTTTTGTGAAAGGTACATGTCAGAAATTATGTTGTGTCAGAACCATAGATGAACACTGTGGTGGCTCGAATGAGAATGTCCCCCATAGGCTTCAAGTATTCAGACATTTTGTCCCCAGTTGGTGCTGCTATTTTGGGAGGTCTTAGAAGGTGTGGCCATGCTGGAGGAAACACATCACTGGGGGTGGGCTTAGTGAATTCAACAAGCCTTGCCAGTCTCTCTCTCTCTCTCTCTCTCTCTCTCTCTCTCTCTCTCTCTCTCTCTCTCTCCCCTTCCTGTGCTCATTGGAAGATATGAAATTCAGCTTTCTGCTCCAGCTCCTGCCGCCATGCCTTCTGCCAAAATGGACTCTAATTCCCTGGAACTGTCAATTGTAAGCTCAAATAAACTCTTCCTTGGTCATGGTGGTTTTATCACAGCAACAGAAAAGTGGCTAATACAAACACATCTGTGGTTTTTTTTTATAATATTAGACTTTATTGGATAACAAATTTAATAAGTGTTTTATAGTTTTAATGTCAGCAATTTGCCAGATAATACTTGACTTGGTAATCTGGTTGGGACGAATACAGGTTCTTTTATTTTATCTTAATCACTAGTTGTAACTCTTATATCACATCACATGGTAAATATATATCTGTCTATCTATACAGATTTGGTTTACAGAATGAATATAAGTTAACAAGGCCACATCAGAGTTTAGGAGGTTTTAGACGTGGGGTGATAGAAATATAAGTAGGGTTTGTATTGATTATGACAAACCCAAAACTAGCCACAGAGAAGCTGTCGTCGAGACCATGAGTTAGGCTCAAGAGCAAAGCAGTGAAGCCAAGACCAGCTACAAGGTAAAAGCAGAACCAGGATGAAGAAAAATGGCCACCCAGGTGCAGACAGGCAAGCAAAGGGAACAAATAGCCGCAGCCCCGGGACAGTCAGCAGTTCTCTGTCAGCCCTAGATGACACATTGTACCAGATGATAGGTCCGTGGTAGGGCAATGTCATGGTATCATTAGGTGTGCTACATTATGAAATCCAAGTAAGGGAGTTATACTCTTTTCCTGGCCTGGTATACACGTTTTTAGGTATGGTTTTCCTAATATGATCTTAATATGCCCATGTGCCCCCACAGTTTCAATTCACCCTGATACCAATAGAGCAACACCCTTTTCCCCTAAGGAATAAGTCGGTATCAGTTTATAGTGTATGGATGGTGCTGGACAGATGGTGTTGTGTGGAGATCAGTCTGGCACACAGTCATCCTTTACTCTTAAAATGGAGTTAAAAGTTGTTTATAAAATGGAGTGTCTCGGGGCTGGAGAGATAGCTTAGCGGTTGAGAGCACCGACTGCTCTTGCAGAGGACCCGGGTTCGATCCCCAGCACCCACATGGCGGCTAAGAGCCGTCTGTAGCTCCAATTCCAGGAGAACTCTAGTTCCAGGGGAATCCGAGACCCTCTTCTGACCTGTGTGGCATTGCACGACACGGGTGCACAAACCTACATGCAGAAAGTACATTCATACACATACAAAAATAAATTTAAAAAATGGAGTGTCTCAGGGAAAAACAGACTAAATAAACTACAGTTTTACAAAATGTGGAATAACTCAGAGAAGGGCATACTTCAATCTTGAAAGGGCAAAATAGTTTATTCTTTTAATTGTTAAAATCTTAGAAACTTAGTGAATTAATTACAGCTTTACAAACATCTTCCTTCCTTATAGAAGTGTATTTAAGTCTCTGACTTACATGTAGCATAAAGGTAGGTGACCAAAGATATCCACAAGCCAAAGCATACCAAGGCTGGGGCAATGTCATAGTTGACTTCCTGGCATCAAAAATAGTACTAAGCATTGATATAGGTATCATTGACCTGGTCCTGTCCACTGGAAGAATAAGAGATAGCAATCACTGAGTCCATATCCAGGAAAGTTTCAGAACTATGGCTCATTTGGCAAGCTAGGAAGACTAAAAGGCAGAATATGAATGGAAACTTCTAAAGGCTGCTGGATGCTCCAACAAGAATTTAAAGTAAAAGTTATATAGATATAATCTAAGTCAGTTCCATCTCTGGAGACTAGAGGCTGTTACTGTATGCCTGAGTGTTTCAAGGTAGAAGTGATGCTGCGATTAGTTCACTAATAGTTTGGTCTGTGGATAACACTGCATGTGACAGCCTAAGCTAAGGCTTCTTTGCCAGCCAGACCTAAGGATCTGATCACAGTCTGACAGTGGCTGCTGCCTTGGAGTGCTCATATCCCATTTATCAGCATCTTCCTTCTTTATGCCTCATTGGAGATGTTCCTCTGGGGGCAAAGGTGTTTAAGTGAGGCCATAATGTTAGTCATTTTAGCTTGCTCTTGTTGGGAAGATATTCTAGCATATTTATCAACTAAAATCTGCCTGTCTCAGGCACCTTTCCAGTTCATTTATAGCTTTCTGGAAATGCAGTGACCAGAACACGATCTTCAAGGGTAACACTATACTTTCTATTTTCATTTTCATATCCTTCTTGGCAATGCCAAGAACACATTGGCCTCTTTTTCTCCTGTAGCTACATACAGACTCATCAAGAACTGAGAGTCTGTGGTCCCCTAGAAGCAGTTTAATCCAGCTTCTATTTACCAAGCTCTGGTAGAGGATACAAAAGAAGCAAAGGGCTTCTAAGTTGTGGCCCACAGGTAGTTCTAGGATTAATGAAACTATAAATTCATGAGCTCCTCTGAAGACAAAATAAGGTAATACATTATGAAGTACCAAATTCAATTGCAAATAATTGAGGTACTTTTATTTTAAACAAATATATTATTGGGGCACAATAATAGTAATACAATTATTCAACCAATGGGATATAATGAAATAAATTGGTTAATTATCTCTTCTATTAGTTGTGTTTCAATGGTAAGTTATGTTACCAGGATCTTCTTGTTATTGCATAGTCTCAAGAGAGTTGTGCAGAAGAGACGTCCAGGAAGACAGGTTAATATTAACTTAAGTCTTGGTCCTCTCAAGTCCTGACTCTGGAAAGGTGAACTAACTCATAGGTAAGCTGCAAGAATTGATCTCTCTGGCCTGAAATTTAGGTTGGAGATGAGAAATACAGAGCCCATGTGTTCCTGTGGTTCAAAAAAAAATAGTATCAAATTTATTGACTAAACCTAGAAATGACCACCAAATTTATCACAGCTCAGCATTTGTGAAGTTATCACCTGCTATCAGAACTTAACATTGTAACTGCTGCCTATTTGCGGAGGCAAACTCAAGTCTAATCACCCCTTAACTCACTGCAGCCTCAAAATGAGAGAAGCCTTCCCCTTATGCAGAGGGTCACCACCACCAGTCTTTATGACTGTAATGACTTTCAATCAGTAATCATTGCCCGCACTTAATTATGTAAGATCATTTTTGCTCAATAAAAACAGAAGACAAGAATATTGTCACGGTCCAGTGTGCCAGCTGTGACAAGCAATCCAGATACTGCTGGATGAAAGATGAGGTTATGACCTAATAGTCCAGTTTATGTTCTTTCATGATGCCGGGAATCAGCAACAAGCTGCAGCTCCACTCAGCCATTTGATCACAAGGAGAAACAGTCATTCCTTTACAATGGTCTGTGCTGCTAAGCCATGCTGTTCATTTTTTACTTAAGATGCATTCAACTTAGCAAAGCTTTCTTTCTATCGGTCAATGTCTGCCCATATCTGACTAAACAAAAAAAAATTTTAACAAAATTTTAACTCAGAATTCCAAGAAATTAATATGATTTGAAATTTCAACCATTTATTTTCTATATCCAACAAAGGAGATTATTTAGGCTCTTTAGTAAGTGAAAAAACAAAAGGATTTCATCCTTCAAGTGGCAGCCTCATGAAGTCTCACTGCGAAGTGGTGATAAAAACCATTTTTGACATATTGACTTTCTGTGAAGTGCTTCGGTCAAACACTAACATATTAAAATATCATCTAGACTATAATCCTGGATATGAGTCTTCCAAACCAATCAAGAAAATACATAGTAGAAAAGCAAATAGAAAAATAAGGTATAAAAGGTATAAAATAGTCAAATGACCAAATAACAAAATTACAACATGAAAGTCCACCAGTGCTCAGAAAAATGCAAACTAAACCCACAAGGAGATGCCATTCATGGTAGAAATATTATTGGAAGTTTAAAATTTTGATAGCATCAAATCTTGGAGACAATGTGAAGTTTCAGAAATTCTTTTGCAGACTAAAATCATGTTATAGAACAATTTACTTACATCAAGTAAAGCTGAAGCTACAAACAGCTTCTGATCAAGCAGGGAAGGGTCAAATCTAAGAAACCCTGTACATGGGCACAAAGAAATAAGCTAAGGCAGTTGCAGCAGTGCTTTTTGCAATAGACCTTCTAGAGGTAAGAGAAAGTATACATAGATTGTCAGACATGTCTATGATGGAATTCTATTCAACAACCTATTGCCTGGCCTAGACCCATGTGTCAATTTTTCAAATCTCAAAAATATTCCGTTTGGCACCTTTGTCAAATATGAGGAGGCTGGGGGCTGGAGAGACGGCCTAGCAGTTAAGAGCATCAACTGCTCTTTCAGAGGACCCAGGTTCAATCCCCAGCACCCACATGGCAGCTGAGAGCCGTCTTTAAATCCAGTTCCAGGGGAATCCGACGCCCTCTTCTGACCTCCACAGCATTGCATGACCTGGGTGCACAGACCTGCATGCAGACAGTACATTCATACACATAAAGAATAAATAAAATTTTAAAAATTTAAATATATAAGGTGGCTGAAGTTATATGAGCTCAAGTTTGGATCTTCAATTTTGTTCTATTGGTCAATGGGTCTGTTTTTTTGCCAATACCAGGCTGTCTTTATGACTATAGCCCTGTAATATAGCTTGAAGTTTGGTAATGTAATACCCCCTGTATTGCACTTCTCACTCAGGGTTAGTTTAGCTATTCAAGGTCTTTTGTTTTTCCATATGAATTTAAGGATATTTCTTTCCAAGTCCGTGAAAAAGCTCATGGGGATTTTAACTGGGATTACATTGAATCTGTATATTAATTTGGGTAGAATGGACATTTTTACTATAGTAATTTTTCCAATCCATGAGTATGGGAGGTCTTTCCATCTTTTGACGTCATTTTAAATCTCCTTCTTCAGGGTTTTAAATTTTTCATTGTAGAGATCTGTGGTGTCTTTGGTTAGGTTTATTCCTAAGAAATTTTTTTGAGGCTATTGTAATTGGGTCTCATTATATTCCTTCTCCAGTTGCTTATTGTTGGTGTAAAGAAAGGTTACTGATTTTTCTAGGTTTATTTTGTATCCCAAAACTTTACTGAAACTTTTAATCATTTCTAAGAGTTTTTCTGGTGGAGTTTTTAGCATCTCTTAGGTAAACTATCATATCATCTGCAAAAAGGGATAGTTTTACTTCCTCTATTCCAATTAGTACTCCTTTAATTTTGCTTTCTCATCTTATTGCCCTAGCAAGCATTTCAAGCACTATATTGAAGAGGGATGGCTATAGCAGACAGGAATGCTTTTCCATGTTCCTGCTTTTAAGGGGAAGGCTTCCAGCTTTTCTCCATTTAGGGTGATGTTGGCTGTGGGTTTCTTGTATATGGTTTTGCTTACATTGAGGAATAATCCCTCCAGCCCAATTCCCTTTAGGACTTTAAGCATGAAGGGATGCTGGATTTTGTTGAAAGCTTTTTCTGCATCAATTGAGATGATCGTGTGTTTTTTGTCTTTCAGTCCATTTATGTGTTTTATGATATTTATTGATTTACATATGTATGTTGAACCATCCCTGCATCTCTGGTATGAATCCAACTTGGTCATGATGGATAATCTTTTTGATGGGGGTCTGTATGCAATTTGCAAGTATTTTGTTGAGAAATTTTGCATCTGTGTTCATTAATGATATGGGTCTATAGTTTTCTTTCTTGTTTGTATCTTTGCCTGGTTTTGGTATTACAGTGATGCCTGCTTCATAGAAGGAATTTGGGATATTTCCCTCTGTTTGTATCCTTCTGAAAAGTTTGAGTAGTAATGGTTGTAAGCTCAATGGAGGGAAGATAGCATCTTCAACAAATGGTGTTGGCAAAAATGGATCACCATTTGTAGAAGAAAAAAAATTAAACCCCTACCTCTCACCCTGCACAAAAAATAAACTCCAAGTGGATCAAAGCTCTCAACTTGAAACCTGAAGCCCTGAAGGTGATAGAAGAAAAAGTCAACAGCAAACTACAAGACATAGGCATAGGAAAAGACTTTGTAAATCAAACAGTCGCTGCACAGGAAATAAGGACAACAGCTGACAAGTGGGACCTCATCAAACTCAAAAGCTTTTGTACAGCTAAAGAAACAATCAAGGAAGTGAAGAGAAAACCGGACAGAGTAGGAAGAAACCTTCACCACTGATACATCTGACAGAGCATTTACATCCAGAATATATAAACTACTTAAAAACAAAGAAGAAAACAAATGAACCACTCAAAAAATGGAGTAAAGAGATGAACAGAGATTTCACCAGTAAGAAAGTAAAGATGGCTGAGAAACATCTTAAAAGTGTTCAACATCATTAATAATTAAGGAAATGCAAATTAAAACCACAATAATGTATCATCTCACACCGATAAGACTAGCCAAGATCAAGAAAACAAAAGACACCAAATGCTGGAGAGGTTGTGGGGAAAGGGGAACACTCATCCACCGCTGGTGGGAATGTAAACTCGTACAACCACTGTGGAAAGCAGTGTGGAGAACCCTTAAAAGACTCAAAATGAGCCAGGCATGGTGGCACACGCCTTTAATCCTAGCACTTGGGAGGCAGAGGCAGGGGGATCTTTGTGAGTTCAAGGCCAGCCTGGTCTACAGAGTGAGTTCCAGGACTGCTGGGGCTACAGGGAGACCCTGTCTCGAAAAGACCAAAAAAGAAAGAAAGAAAGAAAAAAAAGACTCAAAATGAGCCTACCACCTGACCCAGCCATACCAGTCCCGGGTATATGCCCACATGACTCATCCTACCGTAAAGATACATGCACTGCCATGTTTATTGCAGCTCTCTTCACAATAGCAAAGAGCTGGAACCAACCCAAATGCCCCTCAACTAATGACTGGATAACAAAAATGTGGTACATCTACACAATGGAGTTCTATGCAGCGGTAAAAAAAAGATGACATCATGAACTTTGCAGGTAAATGGATGGAACTCGAAGCCTTTATGCTAAGTGAAGGAACACAGTTCCATATTATGCTAAGTGAAATAACACAGTCCCAGAAAAACAAAAGGCAAATGGTTTCCCTCATTTTTAGATGCTGACACCAAATCTCCAGTTGGCAGGCAAACTGAGCAACTTTATTATAATATTTCATTGTGTCTGAAAGCAACTGTGCTATTATAATGTGAATCTCTTAATGGGCTCTAGAATTGACCTACCACTTGTATTCACACATGGTAATTACCATATAGGGGTGGAAGATATGTATTCATATTCTAAAAAAAAGAATGTAAAGTTATTGCATTAGTCACTTTTCTGTTGCTGTGATAAAACACCATGACCAAAGGAACTTATAAAAGGAAGAGTTTATTTGAGCTTACGATTGATGGTTCCAGAGAATTAGAGTCCATTGTGGTGGGAAACATGGCGGCTGGAGCTGGAGCAGCAAGCCGAGGGTCACATCTCGCAATGAGCACAGGAAGCCAAGAGAGACTGGAGACCACAAGGCTTGCTAAACTCACTAAGCCTGCCCTCAGTGACATACTTCTTCTAGCATGGCCACACTTTCTAAGACCTCCAAAAACACTGCCACCAACTGGAGACAAAATGTCTGAATACTTAAAGCCTATGGGGAACACTCATTCAAACCACCACATTCCACTCCCTGGCCCCCATAGGCTCCTGACCATATGAAATGCAAAATGCATTTAAAAAGCCCCCATAGTCTTTACCAGTTTCAATGCCATTCAAAAGTCTACAGTCCAAAGTCTCTTCTGAGACTCAGGCCAATCTCCTAACTGTAAGCTCCTGTAAAATCAAAAGACAAATTACAAACTCCCAATGTACAGTGGAACTGAATACACATTCCCATTCCAAAAGGGAGGAATAGAGGCATAGTGAGGAAATACTGGACCAAAACAAGATAGAAAACCAGCAGGGCAAACTCCAAGTCCAATAACTCCATGTGCAACTTCTGGGACTTGACTTCCAAAGGGCTTAGATGGCTCAGCTCTTCTAGCTTTGCTTGCAACATACATCTCCTTCTTAGGCTGGTACCACTCCCTGTATGCAGCTCTCCTTGGCAAATATCTCACAGGTCTGGCATCTCTCTCGAATGTCTTCTTGGGGTCTCCGCTGCCAACCAGGCTTCACATTCACAGCTTCACACAATGGCCTATCAGGGCCTTCTTTATTCAGGGACGCCCTTGATGCACCTCTGTCTGGCCTCTGTGGCTCTCTGAAACCGTGGAGGAGGAACTGATGACCCCTTCACTCTTGCAAATTTCATGCCTCTAAAGCCAGCACCACGTGAATGAAATTGCCGAATCTGGCTGCAAGTTAGGGATGGACTCTCTCCTACTTTAAACACATTTGCAATTTTTCTCTGCCCAGGACTTGGAGGATTAGCTGGGTGTGGTCTTGCCCTGAAGGTATTGATTCTGTTGTTTACTTGTAAATCTTGAGGCCTCTCCTTAATCACTTTAGTCTCCTTATGAAAGGGAGCCTCTCCTTCACATGCCTTGGCCACACCTTTAATCTTCCTAGTGTACTTTTCAGATCCAAACTGTACATTTTGCATTTCTTTCTGCCCCATCTGCTCTTCTTCACTGTAGACCTGCACAATATTCACCATTAAAAGCCACACCACCATTTCTACATTAGGCTGTCTTGAAATATCCTCTGCCAAAGACATTGCTTTTCAACTTAGCATCAGGCAAGTATTTGGGCTGCAGGCAAACTGCTGCCAGACCCTTTATCAAAATATCCCAGTTGCTGCCTAAGTCTTTATTTTCCTCTGGAACTACATTTTTTGCAGCCATGCTTTCTTCCAGGCTTCTACTAGAATGGCCTGTTAAGCTCTGCTTACAGTAGTCAACAGCTTTTCTAGCCCAAAGTTCCAAAATCTTCCACAGTTCTCCAAACATCCACATGGTCAGGTTCTTCACAGCCAACAGCCCACTCTCTGGTACCAAATAACTGTATTAGTCACTTTTCTGTTGCTGTGATAAAACACCATGACCAAAGGAACTTATAAAAGGAAGAGTTTATTTGAGCTTGCGATTGACGGTTCCAGAGAATCAGAGTCCATTGTGGCGGGAGGCATGGCAGCTGGAGCTGAGCAGCAAGCCAAGAGTCACATCTTGCAATGAGCACAAGAAGCCAAGAGAGCCTGGAGACCACAAGGCTTGTTAAACTCACTAAGCCTGGGGGCTGGAGCGATGGCCTAGCGGTTAAGAGCGCCGACCGCTCTTGCAGAGGACCCGGGTTCGATCCCCAGCACCCACATGGCGGCCGAGAGCCGTCTGAAACTCCAATTCCAGGAGAACTCCAGTTCCAGGGGAGTCCGAAGCCCTCCTCTGACCTCCGCGGCATTGCATGTCACGGGTGCACAGACTTGCATGCAGACAATACATTCATACACATATGGAAATAAATAAAAATTAAAAAAAAAAAACTCACTAAGCCTGCCCCCAGTGACATACTTCCTCTAGCACGGCCACACCTTCTAAGACCTCCAAAAACAGTGCCACCAACTGGAGACAAAATGTCTGAATACTTAAAGCCTATGGGGGACACTCATTCAAACCACCACAGTTATACTTCTTTTTACCTGCTTTCAACTTTACTGTTAAAATGTGAATCTCTAAATATATTTTGGAATTAACCTATAGTTTATTTTCAGATTTTGTAATTTTGATTTATGTATGGAGTGTATATATGCATATTTTGGAATAATATAAAACCAAAGGGGAACAAAGAAAGAGAGAGAGAAATCTATTCAAAGACCTGGGCAAAACAGTAAACTTGTGCATCAAAAAGGTTACAAAAGACTGAGAAAAAGATGCAAGACAGGACTTAACATGTATGACAGAATCCATGAGCTCTGGTGGGGGGCAGCGGGGCATGAGGGGTGGGCATGGATGGGGAAATGAGTCTAAACTAGATTAAGAAATGTATGAAATGCGCTCAATAAAAAAATTTTTTTAAATCCTGTTAAGGAAAAAGGTAACTGCAGAGAAAATATATCTAACATAACAAACAATACTGTTGTTAATATACATATTAGAAGTTGAAAAAAATGCACATCCAATTTGCTAAAGACAGACAGGAAGAAAATGAAATCATTATGGGTCGGTTTCCATTAGGACTGGAATTTTGGGGTTTTAATAGGAAAACTGAAACAAAAGTGGCAAAATTTTTCCCTGTACTGATTCTGGATCATGAGTATACCTGTGATCATTCATGTATTCTCTGTACTTTTCTAACATTTGAAATATATGGTTATTTTCACGTGCAATTCTTAAGGTGTCATAAAGTTTTTCTGCAGGAATTGTTAGTATATTTCTTTTATATAGTTAAAGAAACCAGATAAATGAAACAACTATTTTTAAGTTATGAAATAATTTTTATTGCATTTTTGTGTATTTCATACAAGATTTTTTTAATCAAATCAAAACACACCCCCTGGTCCCTGCCCCTACACTGCCAGAGTTCATGCATTCTACCATATGTGACGTTCATCTTTTTCTCAGTCTTTTTTTAATTTTGGGGTGCAGAAGTTTACTGCTTTGAGCAGAAGTTTACTGTCTCATTCATTTCTTTGGCTCAGTCTTTGTTGCTGCTGTTATTGTTCTTGTTGTTCTTCCTAAATTTTATCACTCCAAAATATGCTTACGTACATAGCACACATATCAAAATTATGACGGCTGAAAATATAATATAGGTCAATACCAAAACATGTTCAGGGATTCACATTTTGACAGTAGAGCTGCATTCAGGTAAGGAAAAACATAAGAGAAAGTGATGAATAGCTGAAATCATGGAAATCACCAAAACTTAACCAAGAAGAGATCGACAGCTTAAAAAGATCCATAACATATGAGGAAATTGAAATAGTAATACAAAACCTCCCAGCCTAAAAAAATCCCAGGCTCAGGCGGATTTATGGCAGAATTCTATAAGGCATTTAAAGAAGACCTACAATAATTATTACTCAAATTATTCAAAAGCATAGAAACAGAGGAAAATCTCCCAAATTCCTTCTATGAAGCCAACATCATTCTAATACCAAAACCACGCAAAGATACACTCAAAAAAGAAAACTATAGACCCATTTCATTAATGAATATAGATGCAAAAATTCTCAACAAAATACTTGCAAACTGTATACAGGCACACATCAAAAAAGACAATCCATCACGACCAAGTCGGATTCATATCAGAGATGCAGGAGTGTTTCAATATACGTAAATCAATAAATGTCATAAAGCACATAAACGGACTGAAAGACAAAAACCACATGGTCATCTCAATTGATGGGGAAAAGGCCTTTGACAAAATTCAACATGTTTTCATGTTTAAAGTCCTAGAGGGAATTGTACTGGAGGGGACATTCCTCAACATAGTTAAAGCTATATACAACAAACCCACAGCCAGCATTATCCTAAATGGGGAAAAATTAGAAGTTTTCCCCTTAAAGTCAGGAACCTGGCAAGGCTGCCTCCTCTCCCCACTCCTTTTGAATATAGAGCTTGAAATGCTCAGGAGAGCAATGAGACAAGAAAAGGAAATTAAAAGAGTACTAATTGGAAAAGAGGACGTCAAACTATCCCTTTTGGCAGATTACATGATAGTTTACCTAAAGGATGCCAGAAACTCCACCAGAAAACTTCTAAAAATGATTAACAATTTCAGTAAAGTGGCAGGATACAAAATTAACCTAGAAAAATCAATAGCCTTTCTTTTTTTATAGCCTTTCTTTATACCAATAACAAGCAATTGGAGAGGGAATACAAGGAGACTTTCCCATTCACAATAACCTCCCCCCAAATAAAATTATCTAGGAACAAACCTGACCAAAGACACTAAAACTCTCTACAATGAAAATTTTAAATCCCTGATGAAGGAGCTTGAATAAGATACCAGAAGATGGAAGGACTTCCCATGCTCATGGATTGGAAGAATCGATATAGTAAAAATGACCATCCTTCCCAAAGTAATATACAGATTCAATGCAATCCCAATTAAAATACCCATAAGCTTCTTCACAGACCTAGGAAAAAAGATCCTAAAGTTTATATGGAAAAACAAAAGACCCCAGATAGCCAAAGCAATCCAGAGAAAAAAAGAGCAATGCAGGGGGGATCAGTATACTAGACTTCAAACTATATTCCAGGGCTATAGTCATAAAAACAGTGTGGTATTAGAAAAAAATAAAAAATAAAAAGATCCATAGATCAATGGAACAAAATTGAAGATCCAAACTTGAGTACATGTAGTTTCAGCCACATCATATTTGACACAGGGGCCAAGACAATTCAATGGAAGAAAGACAGCATCTTCAGCAAATGGTGTTGGCAAAACTGGATCACCACTTGTAGAAGAAACAGTTATTTTTTTAAATAACTTCATTAGGAAGGTCTCAAATGAGGCCTGTTTCAAGTAGCTTTTTATCACTGAGAAAAAACTTAAGCAAGGAAGAATTTGTCTTGGCTCGTGGTTTGAATGTTTCAGTTCATGTGAAAGACCAAAGTTGCTATACCTGTGGTGGACATGAAGCAAAAAGGGACAGAAGTAGACCAAGGACAAAAACAGGCCCACACTGACATAGTTCTTCCAACCAGATCCCACCCACTAATTGTCCATTCAGTTGTGAACTCATCAGAGAATAAGTCTAAGGATAAGGGTTAGCACCACCACAATCCAATCACCTCTCAGTAGGAGCTAGGGACCAAAGCCTCAACACATGAGCTTTGGGGGCCATTTTATATCCAACCATGGCAAAGCCATTGTCTTCAGGACACATAAGACTCTTTATTACCCTCCTAAAACTAGACAACAGAATCTTCACCTCAGAGTGCACTTCCTTCCAGAACCAGGGAATCATTTGTGTTGTTTGCTTTTATTCCAAGTTTCTGCCTCAAAAATCATTTGTTTTCTCACTGCACCAACGATCATTTAGCTTCTGCCCTTGAACTCACAGAGATTCGCCTGCCTCTGCCTCCTAAGTGCTGGGATTAAAGGCATGCGCCATGATGCCCAGCCCCAGAACAGATTTGTTTTAACCATAGAAACCAAGCCTGTCTCCATCACACTCAACATTTTCCTCAGTCCATCCCTGTTATTCATTCATCAATTCATTCCATAAACAAACTTTCATTTTGTTGTTTCAATATGCAAAAGAACTCCTAAAGTTCTTTGGAATTATCAAGCATGCTCTCTCAATTCTCTCTCTCTCTCTCTCTCTCTCTCTCTCTCTCTCTCTCTCTCTCTCTCCCCAGGGGCCATTAATTGGCTTTGATTGGACTTAGGATCTTACTCATGGCAGGCAAGGGCTCTAACAGTGAATTATATCCCCACCCCTCTTTTTATTTTTATTTTAAGAGGGTTTCACTACATTGCCTAGGTTGGCCTAGAACTTGTGATCCTGCCTAATCATCCCTAGTAGCTGGCTAACCTTTGCCACTAGGCAGGCTTAGCCTTCTTTTTCAAACAATCTACAAGTTAATGAAAAGTACATGAATTTGTCAGAAGGAACAAAAGGTACACTACCCAGTAAGGTATTTGAAATCTATATTTTCTTCTCTAAGACCACATGGGGTTATAAGTAAGAACAAAGCTAAAAGTTGATAATGACTGTGGTCTAAAGAACTAACAAAAACAATGGTGTAGCTAACAGAAGAGTATGTGTCACCCCTTGCTTTACAGGTGGCAGTCAATATCTGTGATTTAGTAAGACAATGAAATTTTCTTCCCAAATATACACAGTGACCAAGTTTTGCTTTTTAAATAAAATTAAATGAACAAATTCTACCATCAAATTTAATTAGAAGACAGAAAATAACAATAGAAAAATATGTAAAATTGCAGGACATGGGGACTAAAGTGGAATCAGAGTACGTATTTCCTTCTAAAGACACCCAATAGGACCTGATGGTTTTTAAGCACTGTGAGGACCACATCAAACACATGTGCAGATATGACGTGCATACTTGCAGTTCGAAGGCCATGTCTTCACCCCTCTTTGCCTGGATTACTGTAAAATGCATAGCAAAAGTTGACCACAGGTTCTGTCCAAAATGGGTACTGTTAAGTAACAAATAAATACATATCTTATTCATCTATTACTATGGTGGGTGCTATGATCAAACAAAAATGTTTAAGATGCAACTTCTTATCCTAAAAAGTAATTCTAGAAATGAACGATTATTTGGTACCTACTATTTACAAGCATTTTGTAAGTACAAAGGAATTATGTTTCTTTGCATCTTCACAACTTTGTAGTTGGCTATTATGCATTCTTGTTATTTGCCCAGCAAAATGAAACCACCTATCTAAAGATTATTATGTCAGTGGTAAAGAAAATGAAAGAGAGAGAGATTAGGAAATGTAACCATGGCTTGCTTTCAACCCTTTGCCATTCTTAGTCAAATACTAAAAGTCTTCCCTCAGAGAGGAGCACAGAAGCAGGTAAGGGAGCTGAGTAAATCTGACAGGGTTTAGAATTCTGGGTTGCACTCTCTGCCTACATCTCTTTCTGTGCTGCCCTTCTCTCTATCTCTCAGAGCACTGTGGCAACGGAAAGAGCTTTATAGCAAATTTTAGCTTTTTGATGGATAGGAAAAACCATCCAAGCTGAATTCCAATTGAAATTGTTTTCCCATTGAGCAAAAGTCATTGCTTTTGTGAAACTTCCTATGCAGCCATATTAAAGAACTACCTGCCTTCCAAATAAGTTCCTAATATGATAAAAATGTAACCTAGGAATTATTTTCAGAGATAGATGATAAATAGATGAGAGAAAGAAAGAAAGAAAGAGAGAGAGAGAGAGAAAGAAAGAAAGAAAGAAAGAAAGAAAGAAAGAAAGACGAGAGAGAAAGAGAGAGAGAGAGAGAGAGAGAGAGAGAGAGAGGTTCTTAACAGCAAAACGCTATCATTCAACATTCATAAAAACATCAAGATTATTACACCTGCTCTGTGGCCGCCACTGCTTTTGGCACTCCTCAAGGACACACAGCTTTTTAACCTTCCATTGTGGACCGAGGACTGCTGAGTTGCCCAGCTTGTGAACTAAGCAGCTAAGGCTGTTGGACTACTTGGGCTGTATCAGGGCGGCCAGTACAGGGGGATCAAGACAGGATGTATGCTTACTGGACTTCATTTGAGGGACCATGGGAGGGAAAGATCCCAATGCGGAGCACAAGTTCAGGATTGATGGTTGTTTGGGCTTGCCAAGGAGGAGCCTTAGAGGACTTCCTTAAGGAAAACATGACATCTTTTTAGGAAAAAAAAAAAAAAGTCCTCCAATTCAAGTGATATGTGTATATACTGAAGCAATACAAGTTGGAGGGAACAACAACAACAAAAGAGAAAAAAAAAAACTCTGGAAAGACTCAGAAAAAGATGCAGGACATGTATGGTGAGTGCAGGACTCAGGTGGGGTGGGGCATTGAAAGGGAAGTGACTCTAGATTCAATTGAGAAATGATGTATGACTTATGGAAAAAGTTTAATAACAATAAAAAGAAAAAAACATCAAGATTATTATTTTATGACAGGTATAATAGATTTGACTATTTTCTTCTGCAGTGTTTATATATATTTTTAGTAGACCGACTGTGAGCCATCATTGGAACTGGTTCATTTGTACCTTAAACTGGTAGTTTCCTAATAAATATGAGTTCTCTAAGGATGCAGACTGGAACTCTTTTCATTTATTGACTTATTTTTTAATCCACCACAGCACAAGGAAAGAGTTGATGAATGGGCGAGTGGGGGCGTGAAGAGGCTGGTCCTCCTCCAAATGCTGTCTAAATTTGAACAAGTCATTTTTTAAGGGAAGCCCATATCTCACGGATTCATTTTCTCTGCTCTTTGACAAATTTCAAATGTTTCAGGACATGATGCAGTGCCCTGGCATTCAATCAAGATTTGATGGATAGAGGAAGGTGGGAGTGTTTGTTTGGAACAGAAACACTTGTAATTGAATGTTATATTACTGCTAGTAAGGTTCTTTGGCCTTAGTGTTAAAGAAAATAGGTGAATATTGAAAATTAATGTCGGGGCTGGAGAGATGGCCTAGCGGTTAAGAGCGCCAACTGCTCTTGCAGAGGACCCGGGTTTGATCCCCAGCACCCACATGGCGGCTGAGAACCGTCTGAAACTCCAATTCCAGGAGAACTCCAGTTCCAGGGGAATCCGACACCCTCTTCTGACCTCTGCGGCATTGCACGACACGGGTGCACAAACTTGCATGCAGACAGAACATTCATACACATACAGAAATAAATAAAATTAATTAAAAAATTTAAAAAAAGAATTAAAAAAAAAGAAAATTAATGTCAAGCTGGGCGTGGCGGCACACACCTTTAATTCTAGCACTCAGGAGGCAGAGGTGGGCAGATCTCTGTGAGTTCAAGGCCAGCCTGGTCTACAGAGTGAGTTCCAGGCCAGCTGGGGCTATAGGGAGACACTATCTCAAAGAAAAAAAAAAAAAGGACAAAAAAAAAAGGAAATTAATGTCAATGTGTCATTTTGGGAGATTATCTAAAACTTTTTTCTAGAATGGAGGATGACACATTGTGATATTTCCCACAGGGGAGTTTAAGTAGCACTTACCCTTCAATTTTTATCAGTCATTACTTTCTTGACCATACATGTATTCCTTAACATGGCATTCAGTTTATAACCTCAAGGGTACATTTCATCTAGCTTTTTTTTGGGCTAATTGGCAGTTTTATTCTGTGTTGACCTTATTTCTCATCTGCAGTCATTATTTGTGCCTACGTCTCTTTGAACTCTAAGCTGTTTGGATAGTGACCCTGATTTTGTCTGTTAGCCTTTCATATGGAGAAGAATTGATATTGCTGTGCAGAGGAAGTGTAGCTGCCCTCCGCCTGTCCTCGCTCCTGTGGTCTCCCCTGATACCCGTGATTCATTTTGTGCTCTTTTTGCCTGTCCAGAATAAGCCTTGTAAAATTTGACTTTCCCTGAGCTGACTGAGCAAGTCTTTCATACTTCTGTTTTATTTGGTTTTGGCCCTTTGTAGGCTTCAAAATACTTTTTAAATTTTTATTCATGGGGGCAGGTGGACAGCATGCCATGGCATGCGTGTGGGGGTCAGAGGAAATTTTCTGAAGTCAGTTCTCTCCTTCTGGGTCCCAAGTGTCTAACTCTGGTCCTGAGTCTTGACAGCCAGTGTCTTTCCTCACTGAGCCATCTCACTGGACCCAAACCCATTTCTTCATGTACACTGAAGCTACACTGGAGTGTATGGCTTTGTTCAAAACACACAAAGTAATTTTGCCAAGTGTGCTGGATAGCTTTAGTTATCAACTTGACATACCTGGGTAGAGAAAAGTTCAATGGAGGAATTTCCTCCGTTAAATTGGCCTGCGGCTATGTCTGTGGGGCATTTTCTTGACTGTTGAGTAATGGGAGACAACCTACCTCACTGTGGGCAGTGCCACCCCTAGGTAAGTGGTCCTGTATTGTATATGAAAGTAGGCTGAGAAAGCTACTAAGTAGGGGAGCAAGCCACTAAGTAGTGTTCTTCCATGGTCTGTTCTTCAGCTCCTGCCTCTAGGTTCTTGAGTTCCTGCCTTGGCATCCTTTGATGATAGATTGTGAGCCTAATAAACCCTTTCCTCTCTGAATTGGTTCAGTCAATGTTTTCATCACAGAAATAGAAAACTGAGGCATAAGTTGGTACCAGGATTGTGGGTTATTGCTGTGATGGACCTGAACACACGAGTCTGGGAGGACTGTGGAAATTTTGGGACATTTGGACTTGAAAATTGCTTGGAAAACAGCAATAGGAAAAGAAAACATACAAAAATTGGTGCCATAGTATAATGGTGTCAGGACTACCCAAGGAGACCACCAGACAAAAAGTTAAAATTTAGAAAGTTGAAGGAAAACGTTTGCTCCAGTTTAGTAAGCGCTCAGACAGCAGCCTCTCCTGCCAGTAGGAAAGCTGTTGCCTGGGCCTAAGGCGCAGGGTTCCTTTAAAGACATAGACCATAACTTCCTCTTACAAGATGTGAGGAGTAGGGGACAATAGCCCAGATGGTTTTGAGATCAGTCTTTTTCTTCGTTGTTTCTGCTAACATAGCTGACCCCAGGACTAGGATTCAGATATCCTATGGTCAGTGGTCCCATGCTAAGGACAAGTCCTGCTGACTCCTAGGGCCCTGTTTGAAATAACAGCCTGTTCAGTCACTCTCCAGAAACACAGCATAAAACAACTGCACAACATGTGATTCATAAAAGTACAGAGAAAGAACAAAGTTTGAGATCAAGTTTTCATCACAATGAACAATATAGAGATAGATAAATCATATGTAACAGTAGAGTGGGATATTGCTGTGATGGACACCATATGCGTCTCAGATGACTGTGGGAAGCATTTGCAGTTTTTTGCTGGAAAATCCATTGAGTGCTCAGAGCTTAGTGAGCTGTTTCTGAAGAACTTGAAACAGTTACACTGAAGAGAAATGTGGATTGTAAAGGCCTGGCTTGTGATTTTTTTTTTTTTTTAAGGTAAGCAAAAGACTCTATCAGGGCTGTTTGTGTGGAATTGAAAATTTTGGGAAATGAAAGCTTTCATGCTTTCCTGGAACTGTTGATGCTGGTTAACTGGGGTGGAAAATTAGCTGTAACAAGAGACCAGCATCACTGAGGTAAAACCTTCTGGGAATTATTTCCTCAGGATCAACATACAAAATTTGTGGTCCAGAGGGGGTCAAGGCTCCATCTCAAACTAGAAGCAGGACTTGGTACTAGGTAAGAGTCTGGTTTCAAAAACATGATGCTGGTTTTGAAGGCATGAAGGGGTCATGGAAAGGATTAGAAGCTAGGAACCATGTAAGACCAAAAGAGGCCCTTGGTAAAAGTGCAGCCTTGGTTTAATTGGCAATCCCAGCATATTGGAGATACCAGGACCAAGAAACAGCTGCCAAAGGCAGAGGTGGGTGTGGGTGGAGCCAGCCTGAGCCTACAGGACACATAGTGTGTGCTGCGGATGACAGACAGAAAAGTGGAGCTTCCCAAGCCCTTTGGAGCCCAGAAAATTGTGACAAAATCCCAGGTCTGCAGCCTGGAGCTACTTTCCTGGAATTTGGTCTTGCTTAAGTGTGCCTGATCATTCCCCTTGGAATCAGTTAAACTAGTTTTGAATTTTACAGGAGCCCACACTTAAGAGATTTTTAAGAGAGATTTGAGAATTTAAATGTTTGAATTTTTAAAAAAACTTTTGGATTTTAAAGCTATACTGTTATGTTTTAATATTAATACTAACATCAGACTTGGTGATAAGAAATGGAAGGCTTGTGGTTTAAAATATGTGTTTGTACAAAAGGACTTGGACAAAGAACTGACTGAAACAATAAAGGTCTCCCCAAAACAATAATTCTCTGCTTTGAAAAACTTTAAAAAGACTCAGAAAAAAGATACAAGACATGTATGGCAGAATGCATGAACTCGGGTGGGGTGAGGGGGATGGAAAAGGAAATGAGTCTAAATTGCACTGAGACATAATGTATGAAGTGCACAAAACTTCAATGAAATAATTTTAAATGATGTGTTTTTGTGTCAAGTTCACAAGGAGTCAACAATGCTGTATAGCTTAGTTGTCAACTTGACACACCTGGATAGAGGAATCTTCAACTGAGGAATTTCCTCCACTGGACTGGCCTGTAGCCATGTCTGTGGAGCATTTCTTGGTGAATAATGTGGGAGGTAACAGCCAACATTACTGAGTGCTTGTCATGAGTCAAGGGCTATTCCTGACTCACTCTATTTTCCCTTACAAGAACACCAAGCAGACAGCTATTAATATTATTACTTCTGTTTTACAGAAGAGCCCCGTTCTTCTGTAAAGAGCCACTATAAGCTTACGTGGTAAGTAGCAAGCAATAATGCCTTCCTCACACTCAGAGAAACTGTCTTTATGCCTCCTCCCCTGCCTTATCCTTTGAGACCCATGTCAAGTACCTTGTCTGTGAACATTTTAAATCCTGCCTATAGACTTAAGCCCCAACTCTACCAACTCCACAGCTGTAACATTGCTTATTTTTTCCTTTGTAGTATTTTTTAAAATCATATCTGTTTCTCTTACCAAATTAGAAATAACTTGTGTAGCCATTTTTCTGAAATTAAACCCTCTTGGATGAAAAATTCCTTAAGACACAGGATGTTCTAAAGGAAAATGAAACATTCTATCCCACAGGTGATTATTATGCAGGATGTTAACAAGGAAGGGAAACTACTAGATACACTGAAGGGAAATGAAACATTCTACCCTGTAGGAAAGTCTCTAAGCTCAGGAAGGAAGCAACTCAAAAGCTTCAGGAAGTTCCTGAAACTGACCAGACACATTAGGTTCCCCTCTTCCCAAGTATACCTAAGCTTACCGTTTGCCAAGATACACTCTCAGACAAGCTGAGCTGCCTGGAAAGCCCATTCTCCCAAAGTGTTAAACTGCCGGTAGGTTGTGTAGTACATGCCAAATTTCCTGCTATCATGAGCTGTGACCCATCCTGGTTGGGCTTTGGTGATTCTGCACAGAGATTCATCTCCCTGTGCCTCCCAAGTGCTGGGATTAAAGGCATCATTACCACCATTGGCAATTAGGAATGTGCTTTTTGATATTGGAATCCACATAAAACCCATGGGTTTTCCAAAGACAGGAACCTCCCCAGCCCCACCCCACCCCACCCCCTCCCCCGCAAACTCTCTCTTCTGAAGATCTTGCTGAGAGAAAGATGATTTTAAGCCTTGGTAGAAAGAATCTAAATTGAACCTTGTTTTAGATTATCAGCCTTTTTCCTAAAATGCAGCATTTCTACATCGTGGCATATTATGAAGATTTAGAGGGTCTCCACTCCTCTAGTGCCTAACTTCTATGTTCTCAAGAACTGTTCTTCCCAGAGGTTCTCACTATCTACAAGTTTCTCCAAGATGAACTTTGTACTTGACAACATCATGGTTCAATGTCAGAAGATTGAAAGCATGTATTAGTGGGGCTGTAGAGATGTCTCAGTGGTTAAGGGCACCGATTGCTCTTGCAGAGGACCCATGTTTTATTCCCTTTGAGATATGTAATATTTATATATATTACATATCACAAATTTCCAGTGTATCTGACATAGGAAATCCTGGGCCTCTTAGTCTTTATGGACTCCTTTGAAGCCAGTCATTTAAATCTGTATTTGATTTTCATTTACTCTGCTTACTGAGGATACCATGTTATATTAAGGTACCTGAACCAGGTATTACAGTTAGAAAATGAGGAGGCTTATCTCTTGTTTTCTTGTCCTGGAGGTTGTGGTATTATGTACTCTAAAAGTTAACAATAGTTGTTCTGTATATTTTGTCCAATATTTTTCTAAATCTTTTGAGAATTTAATACAATGTGTTTTGATTATATTCTCCCCAATCCCCCCATCTCCTCCCAGAGCCAAGTTTACCTTCCTACTGCTTCAACTCTGTGTCTTATTTTTTAATAACCCAATGGCTCCAACTTGTGCTGTCATATACTTCTGGGTGTGGGGCCATCAGATGGAGCATGGCTGACCTAGCAGGAGCTACACCCTTATAGAAAACTGACTCTTCCCAAGAATCCACCATTTGTCCATAGCTCCACAGTTAGGTGTTATTGACCTCTTTCCACTCCACATTAGAAGGTTGACTGGCTTGATCCTGTGCAGATGTTGTACAGGCAACCACAAACGCTGTGAGTTCATAAGTGAAATAGTCCAAAAGACGCTGTTTCTCTCCAATCCTCCCTGACCTCTGGCTCTTACAATCTCTCTGCACCCTGAGCCTTGGGGAGGGGTGTGGTATAGATGTCTTTTTTGTAGTGGAGTATTACTGACAGTTATTATCTATACTTTAATCAGTTTTGAGGTTCTTTGTTAGCCACCATCTACTATACACACACACACACACACACACACACACACACACATACACACAAACTTCTGTGATGATGTCTGAATGCTGCACCAATATATGGATACAGAGATAATATGTCCATTTATCAGAATAATAGCAGTAGGCTCACCCTAAGGACCTTTGAACTCCCCAACTATCGGTGGGTTCTTAGCCAGATTTATAGTACCAACCATGTGTTCCTTCCTATGGAGCAAGCCTTAAATCCAACCAGAAAGCAATTGGTTGCCCCCTAACATTTGTGCCACTATTGCGCCCATTGGCATATCTTGTCATCCTGGTCATTGTTCCGGTTCACAGGGTTCACAGGTAGGTAAGACTGGGGACAGCTTTTTTTCCCCAGTAGGCTGCATAACAACTTACAATACTCTAAAAGCTAGCCATATTTTATCCCACTTTATAGCTGTTTGTGGCAAGGGAGGAAGACTGATATCAATTATAATAGCATAGCTATAGAAATTTAATATTTATTCTACATCCCCAGAAGTTATAAATGTTACAAACAGTAAATCTTTCATCATAAATAAATCTTTATCTAGGAAAGAACTGAATGAATTATAGTTTTCTAAGAGTTATATACTGTTTCAGCTAATTAATATTTTTAGTATACCATGAGATCACTGAAATAGATTTTATTCTGACATAAAATTAGTTTGTTGAAATTAATGGAGGGGTAAGGAGAGAATTTTCCCTGCAAGTTTCAGTTGCTGTCATATATTTATAACTAACACAATTTTCTAGTCCTTTGATGATAGACAGATAAATACTGACAAATTAAAATAAAAATCTAGGTTAACAAGACTGCCTCAGGGAATGGAATTTTCCATTAATGTAATTTTCCCAGCCAGTGACAGTTAATAGAAAATCCTTTCTCTTTCGATACCTATTATTGAAAATGTCAATGAAATAAAGAAATCACCTTCCTTTAAAAGATACAACCTCTGACCATAGAGCAAATCTGAAGTAAGTGGAATTTCTTTCCAGGCCTCTGAATACAATCTGCTGTGTGTATCCCAGATAGTCACTAACACCTGGAAACACATTTAGGAAGGAGAAATATGCAAGCAGTTCCCCTAAGTCATGGTTACACCGTGGCTCACCCCCATTATCTAAAATGTATACTACTCTAACCCCGATTTCAAGTGTGGTTCAGAGACAAATGACAATACCTGCAAGCCACTCACCAACCCAGCTATTTGTAGGGAAACTCCAGAAACTCATATGCCTGTTCCTGTTTCTGTCTTGATCAGAGGAAAAACAATACCCAGTCTTTGAATACTCCTAAATAGTGTATTCAAAGTTGCAACTGAGGGGGAAAAAAAAAAAAAACTTGGGACAAGTTTTGAAGAGAAGAATCTCCACTCTGTATCTCTTGCATCTTATCAGTTAGAGCCCTCAAATACAAGCTACCAACGAAAGACCTGCTGGCTAAATGACCAAGCAGGCTTACCCTCCATTTTATCAGCTTTCATTCTTTTTTTTTTTTCTTTTTTGGTCTTTTCGAGACAGGGTCTCCCTGTAGTCCCAGCTGTCCTGGAACTCGCTCTTTAGACCAGGCTGGCCTTGAACTCACAAAAATCCACCTGCCTCTGCCTCCCAAGTGCTAGGATTAAAGGTGTGTGCCACCATGCCCAACAGCTTTCATTCTTTTTAAAGGTTTGCTATGGCTAGGATTTATTCGATTTCTACAATCTATGAATTATATCTTTGATCATATTTTAAAAACCTTAATCATAATTCTTTCAAGTATGACTTTCATTACATTTTTTCCCTGTTTTCTACTTTCCATGATTCCTTAGTTGTTAATATTTGCTAGGTGAATTCTAAATACTTTCTTCTGACCTATCTTCCAACATGTAAAATCTTTCTTTAGCTAACTTAATTGGCTGTCAAGCCTATCTACTGGAGGGGTTTGTTTGTTTGTTTGTTTGTTTGTTTTTGCATGTTTTCTTATTTGTTTGGTTAGTTAGTTGGTTGGTTTTCTCTTTTTATGTCTAATTGTTTTACTCAAATTACAGTTTTCAGATCATCAGCATTGGTATTGTCCAGACAATAATTAACTCAGACCAAATAAATCAAAATCTCTAGGAGTTGGGATCAGGAATCTATGTTTAAGAAATCAACTAAATTTTGTACATGTTAAACTATAGGAAATGATTTACAATGTTACAGTTTTTAATCTTATAAATTCTATTTGTCTTTTGAACACATGCTTAGTAATTCTTGCTGTTTCTAGATTACTTTTTAAGTTTGACATTTATTTATATAAACACAATACCCACATTTGTTTTGTGTTCCAATATTTGAAGTCTTTGGGGATCTGCTTCTATGTGATATTGTTTCTGTTTTATGTTGCACAATTTCCTTCTATACTTAATGAGATTTTTGTTGTAAAAGGCTCTTTTTTTTTTCTTCCACAGCTACTCTGAGTGTGCTTTGAGGTCTGGGATGAGGGCAGTCCTCCATATATAATTTATATTTCCTGATACCAAATATGTTAAGACACTTCAGAGTTACAAAGTGCTTTGGACACCTGAAAGAGCACACCATTTAAGGGCTAACTAGTGGCTGAAACTTCTCAAAAGAACTCTTGGTTCTCCTCTTTCATTTGATTAGCTTGATGACAAGTCTATTTCTCTCTGGAGGCTAGAGGAGAGAATGAAATAACTACTGATTACATGGAAGGTGTTCCTCTGGGCTCTCTGTTATGGGACAATAGTCTCTTACTTATTACACTCACCATCTGAGTGTTACTAAGGTTTAGACCCTCCTCTACTTGCTCAAGCCCAGAAGGTCACGAGTAGAAAGCCCCATCACAAGCTTCAACAAACGACTTCACAATTAAAGGAGCAGCCATGTTTAACCTTCACTGAGACTTTACTGTGATGATTTCTTAGCATCTCGTCAACTCATCCATGTATGCATACACAGTAGTGATCCGGAGTTCGCTTGTGCTGGGCCTTGAGATTGAATTGTTAGCATCTCCTCCCACCTGTGTTCAGTGATTGTCATGTTGAAACCTTGAAGGTTATGTAGTTCACCTGGAACGTACCATGTAGTCCAGGCTGGGCTCAAACTCCTAATTCTCTTGCCTCGGGCTGTTGAGATTATAGACTTGTACCACCATACCTGCCTTAAGAATGTCTTTGGTATAACTTAACTGTATTCCTTAAAACATTCTGTAACATTTTCATGTTATTTACATTTATAAAGAAACTAAACCCATGTGGGGGGATTGTATAACAGGATTCAGTGCACAGAATTGGAAATGGATGCAAGTGAGCTTCAAATTTAGGTCTGCATGACTCAAAAGCCATGTTGCCCTGATGAACAAACCACATCTTTTCTTTTTCTAAGTGCTAGGGATTGAACTCAGGGCCTCACACATACTGACTTATAAAGTGGCATCATGGTCTGAATTCAGTTTGTCCCTCAGAGGTTCATGTGTGCAGGCGTGGTCCCCAGTATGGTAATGCTAGAGTAGGTGCTAAAACCTTTAATTGGCTAAGCCTAGTGAAAGGTAATGAAGTCATCACTCCCTGTTTGGAAGGGACTAATGCAGGTCTTAAAGCACTGGATTAGTTCCCTGGTTGTTGTGAGGAAGTTTTCAGTGATTCTCTCATGCCCTCATGTCTCTCTCTCTCTCTCTCTCTCTCTCTCTCTCTCTCTCTCTCTCTCACACACACACACACACACACACACACACACACACACATCCCATGAAGTGCCATTTTTTATAAGGCCCTCACCAGAGCGGACAGAGCAGACCAAACACCAATGGCATGCTATTAATATTAAAGTTCTAGAGCTGCTAGCTAGATAAACCTCTTTTAAAAATAAAGTATTGGGGCTGGAGAGATGGCCTAGCGGTTAAGAGCGCCGACTGCTCTTCCAGAGGACCCGGGTTCGATCCCCAGCACCCACATGGCGGCCGAGAACCGTCTGAAACTCCAATTCAAGGAGAACTCCAGTTCCAGGGGAGTCCGACACCCTCTTCTGACCTCTGCGGCGTTGCATGACACTGGTGCACAGACTTGGATGCAGACAGTACATTCATACACATACAGAAATAAATAAAATTTAAAAAATTAAAAATAAAGTATTCAGCTTCAGGTAAGTTTTTTAACAACAGCACAAAATGGACTGTGACAAGTATCTTAGGAATTGCATTTAAACAGGAATATATTCATTGAATCTCTGTCTCAGGTTACTGGCATGGAGCACTTAAAACTGTTGGAATTTATTAAATAATAATGCTTTTTGTTGTTTCTAATAACACCATTCAATCACAGTTGAGTTCTGTTTATGATATGACTTAGAAGGAGCACCTGAGGAGGCTCAGGCTGGAGGTGATCTCTAGAAAGATGAGATTGGAGGTTAGGAAGATTCAATCCTAGTCCTGTTCCCTAGGAAAGGGAGAAGGCTGGAGATTGGACTCTATACAAGCTCCTTGGACAGACAAGTTTGGAGCACTTCTAGACCCGGAAAAATATCAAATGACTGGGAAGCTGATGCACCCAGCAAAGACAGGGGGCGCTGTGCCTCCCCTCCTCCCATTCCTTGCCAGTTACATTGTTCATAATAAATCAGAAAATGCACATAAAATATTGACCTAAGTTCTCTGGCAAGTCCCCAAATATAAAGAACAGGTCACGGGAACTCCCAATTTATAGCCAGTTAGTTGGAAGCTTAGGTGGGTCAGGACTTTGAACTCGCATTGGAAGCAGGTACTAAGCCCCTTTTCACTTGCGGGACTTGGCACTGACACTAGAGAGTCTGAATTGAATTGACTTATTGGTTGGTATTTGGAGAATTGTTTTTAGTGTAGGAAAAGATACCATGAATAAGGTTATGATTTAGATGCTACATTCTTTTTTTTTCCTTTTTGGGACAGAGTCTTCCAGTTCCAGCTGGCCTAGAACTCACTGTGTAGACCATGCCAGCCTTCACCTTGCAAAGATCCACCTGCCTCTGCCTCCCTAGTCCTGTAATTAAAGGTGTGCACTACCATACCTGGCTGGATGCTATATTCTTAGTAGAAGATTTTATCATTAAATAAATTATAAAAATGAATAGTTTTCTTTAAAGTAAAGGTTTCAAAATAAGTTCTCATAAAAGTGTTACAAATATGGTGGCCTATATTTGATTATTGAAAGGTGAACATTATATTACTAAAGAGAATTCGTATCTCATAAAATATGTAATCTCACTGTCTCATAAATTTGATTTAAATCTAATATTTGATCATAATAACCATGATTAAATTTTCTGTCCTTGCCTTCTAGGACCCTAGAAAAGCCTTCGAGAACACTCCCTCCTCTCCAAAAATAACAAATTATTAAGTTTGGCATCATGCTAACTTATGACAACATTGTCTTTAATCAATTTAACTATTGGCATTATAACCTTATTATTTCCTTTTTATTATCATATACAGCATAGCAAACTTGGTTTATTATGAATTTGATATGCAAATCAGCATTTATCATCTTAAACTACTACAAGAAAATATATTCTGGATTTAAAGCAATGAACTGGGCAATTATCTGTTTTGGAAAATAATCTGGTGCTTCCTCTACCAAGACAAAAGGGGTTGATTAGGGAAGGCACACCTAAGTCTGGAGCTGTATATAAGTCTTTCTATATTCTTTTGCTTCAAGATTAACTATTTCTTCCAAACTTTGGGGTATAAGATCATAGATTCCTCACTAACTAAAGTTACTACTCAATTAAGACTTTGACAATGCTTTCAGTGCAATCGGATTACCATTTTAAAAAGCTGTACTAAAATTATGTACTTTATAACTCCTCAGATTCTTCCAAGGCATTTTATTTCAATCATTTGACCTTTGCTACTTGATAAACAAGCCTAGGGCTCTAGGAGCCACAGCATTGAATTGAAAATTCTTTAATCTCTTTTTAGTTTGAAAGAATTTCTCCCAAAGATAAACATTATGCAGATTTTTGCATTAAAACTTTGAGGTAGATTCCCAATATTTGAGTTTAAATTTTTTTAATTAATTTATTTATTTATTTTTTAAGGGATTCTACAATACAATGACACAGTTGTTTGCAGATAGCATTGATGTCACTCATTATGTCATACAATCAGGTAATTGGTGCATTTTGCAAGTATCTATGTCCAAATTTTGAACAACCCAAGGTTCCCATAGACCAGTTGGAGAAGCTTGTATGCACAGACATGTTGATCAATCAGGAGTCCAGACTATATTCCTGTAGTCTCATGATTCACCCCTATCTCTTCACAGCCCTTACAATCTACCACGCCTCCTCTTCTGCAGTTTGTTTCCTGGGCTTTGGGAAAGGGGCACAAGTGAGTGAGAAGAAAACAGTCGAATTTCTTTGGAGTTGTCATTTTGGACTCCAGTCTATTCAGGTTTTTTCCCTTCATGCATTGACAGCTTTCCCAGTGATACCCTTTTTAGTCATATTAACAAAGCACAAGCTATTGGATGTACAGGCATTTAAGCAGTACCACTTATTATGTCAAGCTAAGCTGTGAGCATAGACACAGATGCTTGGATGGCATGCTAATCCGCAAACTGTGGTTTCTCTATAAAGGGTGACAAGTTCTTACTGTGGCTCACAACATTGCCCAACCACCAGAGGACACAAGCTTGTGGCATCCGCTGTAAGTTATTCCTCCAAGGAGAGAGCCAATAGCCAAATAGATTTGGGATATATATAGACACTTGGCTACCACTGTTGCACAGTATCTCCAGGCTGTTGAGGTGTAGCTGATATTGACGGAGGAGTCTTGCTTGTCTCAGGGAGACCAATATTTTGCTGTATTGCTTTAGTGGCCTTTGGTAACGCTCTTTAGCCTTTGCAGAGGCCAGTTGTACACCAGGTCTTCGACAACAGGGACTTACTGCCTTTCTCCTTGCATATATCCCACTTATAGGCAAAAGGCCTTTATAATTTGGGGGGGGGGCGGGTTTGAATCCCCTAGCCAACATCTCCTAGGCAGAATAAATAATTCATTGCTGATGTCAGAGCTTTCCTGTAGTAATATATTTGGCTTAATTACACAACTTATAAACACTTTACTATTGAATTTGGCTCTAGTTAGGGAAATATCCTTTCACAGTTCCTATGCCTATCAATCAGTTAATACGAGTTTAAATTTTTCTACTATCTTTGGAATTATGAAAATCTCTTCTAGCTCTACCAGTCTACTTGTCTGTCAGTGGGTTGTTTCCATTTTAAAAGATAACCTGGGGCAGGAGAGATGGCCTAGCAGTTAAGAGCTTGGACTGCTCTTGCAGAGGACCCAGATTCCATCCCCAGCACCCACATGGCGGCTGAGAACCATCTTTAACTCCAGTTCCAGGGGAATCTGACACCCTCTTCTGACCTCCTCGGCATTGCACAACACAGGTGCACAAACCTACATGCAGACAGTACATTCATACAAATAGATTGATTGATTAATTAATTAATTAATTAATTAAAAAAGATAACCTGATGGAGTTCATGGGCTTTCTCCTGTTGTGACTACTATTTCTAGATCCTTCTCTCTCTCTTTTTTTTAATCTTTTTGATACAGGATCTCCCTGTAGCCCCAGCTGGCCTGGAACTCAATCTGTAGACCAGGCTGGCCTTGAACTCACAGAGATCCGCCTGCCTCTGCCTCCCAAGTGCTGGGATTAAAGGCGTGCACCACCACTCCCAGCTTAGATCCTTCTCTTTTTAAAGCCTTGTCATGTGTGCTTTCCCACAGCTTTGGAGATTGCTATCTTTGCTCTTGTTGTGGTCAAACAAACTTCTTTTCTCTCTGATCTTGTCCTTTTGAGTTTTCTTTTTTAAATTTTTTTATTCATGTGTCTATGGCTATGTCTGTGTACAGGTATGTGCATGTGAGCTCAGTATGAACCAAAGAGATGTCAGATCCCTTAGAGCTGTAGTTACAGGAGGATGTAAGCTGCCAAATGTGGGTGCTGGAAACCAAACTTGGGTCCCTTGCAAGAGCAACAAGTGCTCTGAATCACTGAGCCATCTCTCCAGCCTCTTAGGGTCTCTTCACGAATTTCTTTCTTCTTTCTCATCAGATAGTTAATACTATGTCATTTCCTGATTTCTTGAAATGTTCCCTGTAATTTTAATTACCCACTAGTCACTGGTATTCTATACAAAGAAAGAAACTTAATGTAGGAAGTGTAGAAGATGTGTTCTATTGTCATAAACCAGTTATTATTACCCACTAAATTCAAAATAGACTGGTTCCCTCTACTTTCAGTCTCACAATTTGATGGAATTAATTCAACCCGGATATGGGGCTAGTCATTCAGAAGTCATACCTTTATGAAACCTAGTGAAAAAAAGTGGTCATAAAATCAAATCATTTGTTACCAGTTGCCACCTGGATTCTTCTTCCTCCCCTCTGTCTTTCTCTATGGTGTGCATACACATTTGTGTGGGCGTGCACAGATGTGCCTTTAGGAGGAGGCCTAGAGTGGTTTCAAGTTTCTTTGGCCATGCTCTCTACTTTATTCCTTGAGATAGAGTCTATCACTGAACTTAGGACTCATTCATTTTTCTAGCTTGGCTGATGAGCTCCAGGGCTCTGCCGTCTTCACTCTCCCATGTTGGGGTTACACAGATATGCTTCGACTTTCATGTGAGTGCTGGGATCTGAACTCATGTCCTCATACTTGCATGGCAGACACTTTACTGACTGAACCATCTCCTCAGCCCTAAAACACAGTTTATGGAATTAGTGTAACATTATAAGAATTCTGTAAGGATTGTCATTATTATTAATAATGTAATTCAGACACTGTGTTGAAGTACCATTATTTACTTCAACCAGAAAATTCCAGGGACATGGTTTTAATTTAAAGCACAAATAAAGTGTAAAACAAATCTCAACAACTGCTGAGTATTTGAATTTTTAAGAAAGCTAGATATTCATAATAATATTTTCTAGATAGTCTAGGCAAACATTCATAATTCATATTTAAAATTTTACTTAAAAGAGAAGCAAATTATCAAAAATTGAAAGGTTAGGTATAATACATGATCAATGGAAGAAAGTAAGAGTTCATCATATTTGAGACAGGTGGCGGCACATCTCTCTGTCAAGGTAGGAAGTCAAAGTTATATTTGATATTATCGGTATCTCAGTGAAAATTAATGTAAAATAAGAAAAAGTATTAGTAGGAATCCAAGACTCTTTAAGGTGTTGTTGCAGTTTAGATGAGGTCTCCCACAGACTCAAGAGTTTGAATACTTGGTCCCAGTTGATGGCATTGTTTGCAGAGGTTTAGGAGATACAGACTTGCTGGAGGAAGCAGTCACAGGGTGCAGTGAGACTTCACAGCCTCATCCCATTTCATTTCACTGTGATTCCTAACCTTGCTTGAAAATGTGAGTCTCAGGTTTCATCCTGGCTGTCTTCTGCCAGGCCTTGCCCCATGATGGACTCTTATCCCTCTGGAACTGTGAGCCCACTGATCTCTTGCTGCTATAAGTTGCCTTGGCCTTGCTGCTTTATCACAGCAACAGAAAAGTAATTAAAACAGATGTCAACTTGGGAAATACTAATATAAGAGTATACCACAATCAAACTAAAAAAGAAGGAAAACAGCTATTCGAACTGTAATAGTGGATAGAGAGAGGGCTTACTGATTGAGCACTTCCTGCTCTTCCAGATGACCCAAGTTCTATTCCCAGCATCCACAGCAGGCAATTTACAACTGCCTGTAACTCTATCTCCAAGGTATCCGATGCCTTCTTCTGGCCTACACAGGCCTCTGCATTCCCATCACACACACACACACACACACACACACACACACACACACACACACTTTTTTTTTAAATCCCTAAAAATTAACTGTAATATGTACTTTATTTACATATATTTAATCCTGAAACTTAAGACTGGCTAATGGATACCCAGTAATCCACAAGATGAAATCTTCAGTTTTCTCCAACATACTTGGAGACTATGGGGGACATTCTCATTCAAACCACCACAATATGTAACATTCACAACGTGAACCAGGATTGTGTAGCTCTAGAGCTCATGTCCTCCACACTGCACAGCTAGAGAGCTTCTTCAGTCATGGTGTTATCTGATTAGTAGCTCGGATCTCTATCTCATTGTCTTCATTTCTTTCCTCTCCTGTTACTATGATAAATACTCTGACAAAAAGAGAGGAAAGGTTTATCTAGCTTACAGTTCCAAGCTACACTTCATCACTACAGAGAAATCAAGGCAGCAAGAACTCAAAGCAGCTAATTACATTACATCTACAGTCAAGAGCAGAAAGCAATGAATGAATGAAGAAATAATTACTAGTGCTCAGCTTAGTTTCTCCACTCTTACACAGTTCATGATCCCCATCTAGAGGATAGTGCCACCCACAGTGGACTTGGTCTTCCCACTCAATGAACATAATCAAGACAATCCCCACAGACATGTCCATAATCCTTCATGAGGCTCACTTCTCAGGTGATTCTAAACTGTAACAGTTGTCAATTAAAATTACCCATCATGCTCTTTTCCTCAAACAGATTAAAATATGGCAGAACTAATGAACCAAGCATAGAAAATTCATTTGTTTTCTAAGTGACTGATCTACATCACTGAATAGTCATTAGCAGCATGGCCATGAGTGTTGCTTTATAATGACTGAAATAAATAAATCAGCTCTGAAAGGGAGACAGTGCCACTCAGTGATGGTGATGAAACTCAGAGCCCCAGGCCCAGGGTAAGGTGCATACACTGAGAATCTGCTTTTGGTTCACAACCCATTTAACCTTCTAAGCCTCTTTTGCTAATGAATAGTGTAAAGACACTGGTGTCACAGTATTATCAAAAAGACTAAATGAGAGCATGTGTGTTAAACGGTGTTATGTTTTAAACAGCACCCTATAAATTTAAGCTCTGAGCATCATTTCATCAGAGCAAACTTCACTAGCAGATTCTTATGATACCGAGACTCTTTAGGAAAAAAGAGAAAATGTACTGCATGTGACTGTTCTATTATTTAAATCTCTTCATACTTGGACTCCTACATGGCGTTACAATCTGGATCATGTGTAACTTTCTGTTTGCAGCTTACCATCCTGCAAATGATATATCACTTGCTTTGCCATCTGTGTTTTCTGCAAAATCTAGGTTATAGCAGAGACTTTTTGTGTGTTTCCTGTCCTACTAAGATTTAACTAAATATTTTGGGGGAAGTTTTTGAATGTATGTCTCAGTATTCATTCTTTCGGTGATATCCCTTTATTATATCTCTGTGTGGATGAGAAAGCATATATGAATTAATCAATAATAATTAATAAGCTTTTGACTGTGACATATGCTGAGCACAATCAAGTCCCACAGGGCAACACATACAGTGTGCTACAAGTCTGTCACAATATGTATGATTTATGTACATAAACACTAAATCATCATCAATCTTCATTTAAAGAAATCACATATTTATAAAACAAAATAAGTCAGCATTTAGCACTACTTCTGTCATCGACAATGGTATTTGAAACTATCATTAGGATATTATAATCTGTTATACTTCTATATAAGATATTTAAAATAAAATGGACATAAAGTAAGATATTTGCTTAAAAAAATTATGACACACTTTTTCCTCTTTATTCCAAGTAAAATACCCAGTAAACAGTAATTAAGAGAACAATCTGATGGTCTAGTGATAAATTTTAGCAGGTCAGTTTCCCATCGAAACTATACATAGTCGAGATACACAAAATATCTCTGTGTTTTAATTACTGAGATTTGATAGTATTCATTATAATAAATTATTTTAGCTCTAATGTTAAAACAAAGATGTGGCACACAAAGCAAAATTAAACAAAGGTCCAAATGGGATATTATTAAAATGTCAAAGTGAGTGAGCAGATGGGGTTTTCATGGCTCTGTTGATTTGTCACCAAGCTCCTTACCTTGGGGACTCTGGCGAAATCTAGTCTCAGTAGAATGATCAGAAAGTAAAAGTAAAGGATATAGACAGAAGCAAGTGAATAGTCCTATACTCCCATCTAAACCCAGAGGTTCTCGTTCGGTTTTGCCTTTCTTTAATCAACAGACTTGGAGATTATGAGGCTGCTACATTTGTTTCTATCAAGAGATTTTTTTCCCCCACCGTCTCTAAGGGTGTGTAAAAGAAAATTAAAGGCAAGATAGGAAATTTTGCAGATTTGTCTTGCTTGTCTCCCAGTAGAGTGGGGGGAAACGAATGTAGAGGGTGAATCCAAGTATGTGCTGTCTGCTGGGCTGCCGCAGGAGAGCTGGGTGGTGCCATTCAAAAGCAGTGATGTGGTACCCATGCACTAAAGAAGAAATTAAAATATTCACTGTCTTTCATCCTGGTCAGCTCTCTAAGGCTGACTACTCTTTTCGGACTCATATTGAAATGCAGGCGTTTTCATTTCCTCCCATTTTAACAAATCTCTTTGGCATTTATTGTGGCTCTACAGGCTAGCCTGTGCCAAACCTAACCATCTGAGGCATGTTGGCACATGCGACATCCCAGTTGAAAGACTGAAACAGGAAATCAGGAGTTCAAGGCCAGCCTTGGCTTCATATCAACTTGCCTAGACTTTATCTACATAAATAAATAATAAATACCTTCAGAATCTATGTAACTGGTGAGATTAAGAAAAGTAACAAATATCCTGCAGGAACAATTAGAATGGGTGGAAACCCCTGCCCTGAATCAAATAAAATTGTTGCCCAAATATTTTGTAATAAAAGAATAAAAGCAATTGGACCGTACACTTTGTGAAGGGTGCCTGGTACAAAACTCTGCGGTCAGAGCTCAGAGCACCCAGTAGGTGCTTCTTTTTTTTTAATGCTTTTATTGATGTTTTGTGTATTTCAGATATAATTTCTCAATTCGATTTAGACATATTCCCCTTTCCCTCTCCCCCAGCCCACCCCAGATCATGCACTCTGTCATAACTGTCTTGTATCTTTCTCTCAGTTCAATTTCTCAGGCCTTACTATTTATTTCTGGTTATACTTTCATTTTGGATGCTTAACACCACACAGTTAGCCCAGATTAACCAAGGTTTGTGTTTTCTCAAGGTCAGTTGAAGATCTGGTCCTCAGTGGTCATTCAATTTTATTTTGTTTTTTTTTTTTGGGGGGGGGAGCCCCTGGCTCCTTTCAGCTTTTCATTTACCAGTTCCATCCACTCAAGGACAAAAATCAAGTCTTACTAAACCAGGCTTCCCTTTCTGAAGCATGAGCAGACTTTCCTCTTTATAGACTGGACACTGGCTGAAGTCCCATTAGTGGCTCTCCAAGACCTCACTGCACAGGAAGACTGGTGACCCACATTTGCAGGACATTTCAAGAGATGCCTCCATACATAGTCCCCTGAGATTTAGTTGACCTCTGAGGGCAAGGAACAAAGTTATCCCTTAGGTCCCTCGACCAAATTGGTATGGGCGTTAAGTATGGTCGTTTAAGCACCCAGAAAGGCTAAGTTACACCAGCCCGATACACAGGAGGCACTTCTATTACAGCAAATTCATACTCCCCCAAGAAAGTGGCTGCAAGGTGGTCACTGACTGGTCATTATTCTAGAAACTAAAGTCACATTATCTTAAGTCTTCGGACCATACAATCTATTGAATCTAGCACGCCACAGGATATTGTATTGTTTTTGCTTCTGTTCGAATCCATTTATTTGGATTTCTTGATTTGGTTTGGTTGGTTTGGGGTTTTTTGCTATTGTGTTTGGTTTGGGGAGAGAGGAAAGTTGTAACACATAATAAACTCTGGCTTTAATAAAAGTTACTCCAGGATTGACAGTGATTCATGCTTGTGTTACCCTACCATTTGAGAGTCTGAGGCAGGAGGATCTTGAGTCCGAGACTTAGACTTTGGAGTAAGACCCTGCCTCAAAGAGACCAAAAGCAATTGACCAGTGTTTGAGAGTGTATTCAAGCAGACCAGTATGTGTGCAAGCACGCCACACAGTTATACATATAAATGGATTGTTAACATTTCAAATAGACGACAACAAATATAATCACGACACTGCAACAAAGCACTAAATTGAAAGTAGAATGGGAGACTCTTGTTGCTACACTGTGCCAATTACATTACCACATTGTTTCCTTACTATAAGACTAATAAGAATCTACAAATGTCCAGAGCCCTAGGGACTTGAACATGCCTGGTGAAAATTGGAAATCAATGGGAGTCTATAATCACAAACCTGCAGCCTCATTTTCATTGGGGTAAAAGATGACAGGCCTTTTGGAGCCTTGCAGAAACTATTTTCTAGGGGATCAGATGATGCCATCTCTCCTCAGTGTATCCTGAGTGTTCCCATGTTGGAAATACCTGGGTTTTTTTGTTTCCTTGGTTGTTTCTTTAACACAGCTCTGGTTACAAAATAGAAAGCAAAATAGCATGGGAATGCACACCTGTAATCCTAGCACTTCAGAGACAGAGGCAGGAAGACCAGGAAGTTGAGGCCTTGGCTACATAGGGAGTTCAAAGCCAGCCTGTTGCACATGATACCCTATTTTAATAAATAAGTAACTAAATAAATAAATCTATATTCTCTTTACTTTTGGACAACAAAGGAATAGCAAGCTTTTGTATTTATGCTAATTGTATGCTAACTGATTGCAAATAAAAGAGACTTCATTTTCTACATTTGGCACCTCTGTGTATCTTCTTCATTCTTTTTGCCAAACATGTAGACATTTCCAGGATTTCTGTCAACCCACCTTGTACAAACTCCTCTCAAATTCAGTTGGAGGTGACTTTCTCATTCAAAGCCAAGTGACACTAAAATGGAAGAGGCTGGAGATGGGGAGATTTGCTCTGCAATGCCATCGTCAGGACAAAACAAGGACATTTCACTCATGGGTTCACAGCAGCTGTGGTTACTTGTGCAAGACTGGGTCTGTCGATATTCCATGACAGATGTGGAAGGGACTCTCAAGCCCGCCCTCCTGCCAAGAGCTATTAGCAATTAATGGTTGTTGGAGGAGGAGGAGTTATTTCCTCAGTAGCCACTGTTAAGTTGCCCAGGCTCCAGTAACTCATCCCTGACACATCTTCATCCAAGCAACTGCAGTTAAATTCAGTCAGTGGGTCACAAAAGGCAAAGAAAAAGGAGGAAGAGGAGTGAGGTGGCCAATCTTGCTTGTCAACTTAACTGGATCTGGGATTAATTGGAAATTAGAGAAATTTCCTGAATCTGATTATTTGCAAACAGAAGACCCACCCTAAATCTGGGCGTTACCATCTGATGGCAGCCAATCTAAAAGGGTAAGACAGAAAAGAGCTTTCCCTTTATGCCCTGCTTGCCTGCACACTGACAGGTTCATCTTGTTGCTGTGATGTTCCTTCTCTGACACTAAAACCAATTTCTTCAGATTCCAATGAAGACCGAAGCCTAGCAGATCTCCAGGAATCCTTCAGGGCTTCAGTGCCAGATTGGAACTGCTGAGACATCAAGCCTCGTGGACTGAGCAACTTCTGGATTCTCAGCCTCTCCAGTGTGCTGCAGCCATTGTTAGACCTACTCACACTCTACCCAGTCAGTCAGTCTAATAAGTCTACATACACATATACATAAGTGTGTGTGTGTGTGTGTGTGTGTGTGTGTATGTGTAATCAATTCTCTTCCTTTAAAGAACCCTGACTAATGCAAACAGGAAGAGGAGCAGATATAGAAGGGTACTTATTGGGAAAAGGAAGAGGTTTAACAGGAGTGGGAAGGAGACAAGAAAGAATAATTGGGAGCAAATATGATCAAAGTACATTATATATATATATATGTGTGTGTGTGTGTGTGTGAAATTGCCAAATGATAAATTAAAATTTTAATGTTTAAAAACATATATATTTGTTTTTAAAACATATATGTTTTTAAAAATATAAGTTTTGAAAAACATATAATATATTTTAAAACAGTTAATTGGTATTAATGTGGCCTCATTATGTAAGACATAAATGTTCTCCCCCATCGAAAGGCTGGCAGTGTCCCCTAACCAAGACACATGGTTTCACAGACACAGTGCCTTTAGAAAAGTTCCAAAAATTAGCCAAAGGTTGGCTTCAAAATATTGGTGGTTGTCCTGTTATCTTGTCTGCCCATCCATGCAATGGAGGATGAGGTAACTTCCACGTCCCTTGGTCCTCTTCTTTTAAATAGTATGCAAAACAGAACAACAAGAAGAGGAGGGGCTGGAGAGATGGTTCAGCGGTTAAGGGTATTGTCTGCTCTTACAGAGGAACTGAGTTTGATTCCCAGCACCCACAGATGGCTAGCAACCATTTGTAACTCCAGTTCCAGGGACTCCAATGCCCTCTTCTGACCTGGATCCATTGGCACTGCATGACACCAGTGCACTTTTACATATGCAGGCAATACACTTATATACCAAAAGTAACACATAAAATGTTTTTAAAAGACAGAAAAAGATGATCCAAAAAAATCACTTTCCTAGGTGGTAAGGGAATGGTTTTCTCTGGTTAAAAGAGACCTATGCCTCTCAAGCTGTGAACTTCATGAATTTAACTAGTGTATACCAAACTGGGGGGAGAGACAAAAAAGATCCACTACAATGATACTAGAGGAGTAAGTGAGTTGCTGATAATGAACAACATTTTCTGGAGGGAGCCTTCTGGAGATGTGTGGCCTGGGTTATCACAAACCCTCCTTTTCTTCTCTCCCTCTGAGGCCATCCTGGAGGATGGCCTTGTCCTCGGCCCCTTGCGCTTCCACCCTCATCTGCTCTGCAGCGTGCACTGCCCTCTGCTCCTCAGAGCTCCAAAACTGCCCACTAGCATCTCACCGATGATATCATGTTTGGTGGACATATTAAGGAAGAGGGAAACCCTCTTAGGTGGTCAGGGCAGAAGAGAGACCCAGGCTTAGTACCACGCCCTCCAGAAGATGAGGGTTCCACAAAACCTTCACACTGTTCTCCTGGCTTCCTCCCCCACAGTACTTAGGGCTCTGTCCATCCTCTCTGATCATCCTCCCCACTGTTCTCTACATGAGAGATGGACAAGAAGATGGAGAAAGGAAGCAGGAGGCCCTTGAAAAACCTAAGCAAGAGGCTACACGCTCTGCTTGTGAGTGGAGGAGAGGAGACTTGGTGTGTACTTAGATGACTAGGGTGGGAAAGAAGAAATGTGATATGTGTTACACAATGGAATATGTTTGGGCCATAAGGAAGAATTAAATGTTGTCATTTATAGCAACATGGTTGACACTGGAGACTACATATCATATGAAAAAAGCCAGACACAGAAAGACAAATACTTTATGCTCATACTCTAGAAGTGCTGCTAAGGGTAGCATGGTGGCTGCCAAAAGCTGAGAACAGTAAGGGGAAGGGAAAGGAGGAGAAAGGCTGATCAGTGGGCTGGAAAAAGAAAATTCTGGTATGTCATTGCATAGCAATGTGACTGCAAATGACAGTGGATGAGCTCTATATGGTAAAGACCTAGAGGAAAAGATTTTTAAGGTTTTCACCATAAAGCAGTGATAAATGTTTAAGGAAGTACTTATGTTTACCCTGATTTAAATATTAAAATGTATACATGTATCAAAATATCATATAATACCCCGTAAATGTGAACTCCTTTATGGTTTTGTTTATCAGCTAAATATTTACAGGTACATACAAATTTTAAATATTCACCAGGTTGATGAAGCTGCAGTTGCAGGAGCTTTGTCCTTAGGCACTGGATGGGACTGTGTGCGATATGCATGCTCAAGACAGGAATCCAGACAATGCTGCTCTAGATCTTTCTGGACCTGGGCCTAAGGGATTCTCAGGTAAAAGATCCGCCTTCCAACAATCTCCTTTCACATACTTAGTCTCATGCCACGTGCTTCCCTCACTGTGCTGGATAGCTTTAGTGTCAACTTGACACACCTGGGTTGATGGAGCCTCAATTGGGGAATTGGCTCCATTGGACTGGCCTGTGGCCACATCTATGGAGTATTGTCTTGATTGTTGGGCAATGTGGGAGGGCTCAGCCCACTATGGGTGGTGCCACCCTGGGCAGGTTGTTGTGTACTGTATAAGAGGGTAGGCTGGGCATCGGACAGGGGAGCAAGCCAGTGAACAGCATTCCTCCATGGCCTGTGCTTCAGCACCTGCCTCCAGGTTCCTGCCCTGAGTTCCTGCCTTGGGCTCCCTGAGCGATGAACTGTGACCCAGCAGATGTGAGCTGATTAAACCCTTTCCTCCCCAAGTTAGTGTCGGTCAGAGTGTTTTGTCACAGCAACGGAAGACAAACTAGAACACTCACCCTTCACTCCTTCTTTCTTATTCTTTGAATCACAGAGGTTCCCAGCCAATGTGGGCATGAAATTCTAAAGGCCCTTCACCTCCTTCCTCCTAGGTCCGTTCACCCTTCACCTCCTTCCTAGGTCCGTTCACCCTTCACCTCCTTCCTCCTAGGTCCGTTCACCGTTCACCTCCTTCCTCCTAGGTCCGTTCACCCTTCACCTCCCTCCTCCTAGGTCCGTTCGCCCTTCACCTCCCTCCTCCTAGGTCCGTTCACCCTTCACCTCCCTCCTCCTAGGTCCGTTCGCCCTTCACCTCCCTCCTCCTAGGTCCGTTCGCCCTTCACCTCCCTCCTCCTAGGTCCGTTCGCCCTTCACCTCCCTCCTCCTAGGTCCGTTCGCCCTTCACCTCCCTCCTCCTAGGTCCGTTCGCCCTTCACCTCCCTCCTCCTAGGTCCGTTCGCCCTTCACCTCCCTCCTCCTAGGTCCGTTCGCCCTTCACCTCCCTCCTCCTAGGTCCGTTCGCCCTTCACCTCCCTCCTCCTAGGTCCGTTCGCCCTTCACCTCCCTCCTCCTAGGTCCGTTCGCCCTTCACCTCCCTCCTCCTAGGTCCGTTCGCCCTTCACCTCCCTCCTCCTAGGTCCGTTCGCCCTTCACCTCCCTCCTCCTAGGTCCGTTCGCCCTTCACCTCCCTCCTCCTAGGTCCGTTCGCCCTTCACCTCCCTCCTCCTAGGTCCGTTCGCCCTTCACCTCCCTCCTCCTAGGTCCGTTCGCCCTTCACCTCCCTCCTCCTAGGTCCGTTCGCCCTTCACCTCCCTCCTCCTAGGTCCGTTCGCCCTTCACCTCCCTCCTCCTAGGTCCGTTCGCCCTTCACCTCCCTCCTCCTAGGTCCGTTCGCCCTTCACCTCCCTCCTCCTAGGTCCGTTCGCCCTTCACCTCCCTCCTCCTAGGTCCGTTCGCCCTTCACCTCCCTCCTCCTAGGTCCGTTCGCCCTTCACCTCCCTCCTCCTAGGTCCGTTCGCCCTTCACCTCCCTCCTCCTAGGTCCGTTCGCCCTTCACCTCCCTCCTCCTAGGTCCGTTCGCCCTTCACCTCCCTCCTCCTAGGTCCGTTCGCCCTTCACCTCCCTCCTCCTAGGTCCGTTCGCCCTTCACCTCCCTCCTCCTAGGTCCGTTCGCCCTTCACCTCCCTCCTCCTAGGTCCGTTCGCCCTTCACCTCCCTCCTCCTAGGTCCGTTCGCCCTTCACCTCCCTCCTCCTAGGTCCGTTCGCCCTTCACCTCCCTCCTCCTAGGTCCGTTCGCCCTTCACCTCCCTCCTCCTAGGTCCGTTCGCCCTTCACCTCCCTCCTCCTAGGTCCGTTCGCCCTTCACCTCCCTCCTCCTAGGTCCGTTCGCCCTTCACCTCCCTCCTCCTAGGTCCGTTCGCCCTTCACCTCCCTCCTCCTAGGTCCGTTCGCCCTTCACCTCCCTCCTCCTAGGTCCGTTCGCCCTTCACCTCCCTCCTCCTAGGTCCGTTCGCCCTTCACCTCCCTCCTCCTAGGTCCGTTCGCCCTTCACCTCCCTCCTCCTAGGTCCGTTCGCCCTTCACCTCCCTCCTCCTAGGTCCGTTCGCCCTTCACCTCCCTCCTCCTAGGTCCGTTCGCCCTTCACCTCCCTCCTCCTAGGTCCGTTCGCCCTTCACCTCCCTCCTCCTAGGTCCGTTCGCCCTTCACCTCCCTCCTCCTAGGTCCGTTCGCCCTTCACCTCCCTCCTCCTAGGTCCGTTCGCCCTTCACCTCCCTCCTCCTAGGTCCGTTCGCCCTTCACCTCCCTCCTCCTAGGTCCGTTCGCCCTTCACCTCCCTCCTCCTAGGTCCGTTCGCCCTTCACCTCCCTCCTCCTAGGTCCGTTCGCCCTTCACCTCCCTCCTCCTAGGTCCGTTCGCCCTTCACCTCCCTCCTCCTAGGTCCGTTCGCCCTTCACCTCCCTCCTCCTAGGTCCGTTCGCCCTTCACCTCCCTCCTCCTAGGTCCGTTCGCCCTTCACCTCCCTCCTCCTAGGTCCGTTCGCCCTTCACCTCCCTCCTCCTAGGTCCGTTCGCCCTTCACCTCCCTCCTCCTAGGTCCGTTCGCCCTTCACCTCCCTCCTCCTAGGTCCGTTCGCCCTTCACCTCCCTCCTCCTAGGTCCGTTCGCCCTTCACCTCCCTCCTCCTAGGTCCGTTCGCCCTTCACCTCCCTCCTCCTAGGTCCGTTCAGCCTTCACCTCCCTCCTCCTAGGTCCGTTCGCCCTTCACCTCCGTCCTCCTAGGTCCGTTCGCCCTTCACCTCCCTCCTCCTAGGTCCGTTCGCCCTTCACCTCCCTCCTCCTAGGTCCGTTCGCCCTTCACCTCCCTCCTCCTAGGTCCGTTCGCCCTTCACCTCCTTCCTTCTAGGTCTGTTCACCCTTCACCTCCCCTCTCTTCCTGACTGTGCTCTACACATTAAATTATTACTAAATATCCCAGAAGGCTCCCTTGGAAAGCCATTCTCAGCCCCCACCCCCTGGCTGTGGCCTGTTCCGTCACTCCCAGCCTACTATACCCTCCTGCACAAGCGCTGATCTCAGAGGCACCACTCTGCTGCCCCAGACCTATGGCGCCCACCCTTGGTCACCTTCTTAAAGTCTCTTGTCCTCTCATAGGTGAGAGTTCTCTCTTCTACCCCTGTCTGCTGACCCCTCCAGAGGGTGGCAGGACCTTGGTTCTTTCCTTTCTGTGCTGTGCCCTCCACACTGTACCCACCACACTGGGTACTCAATTATTTCTATTTTATAAGGAGAGACTAATATTACAGACAATGTGGGCATCTAGTTTGGGTTTCCTATAGCTGTATAAACCATTTTTAAATACTTATATTGAATTTTCTATAAACCCAGCAAGATTTCAACTTGAAATTAGGTGAATTTTTTAAATATTATGTTTCTGAAGCATCTGGATTTGAAAAATTCAAGTTGAGTACCGGGAGGGATTTCTTTCATATCAGAAAATAAGTTCTAGGGCATGGTGGCTATTTGTCTTGTGCATGTTTTTTCAGAGTATAAAATATACAGTTGATGAATGAATAAGTAAATGAATGAATGAACACATAAAGGCAGTTTTTGTTTTGTTTTGATTTTCTTGAACAAGGGTTCCATGTAGCTCAGAGTAGTCTTCAACCTAGAGAGAGAGAGAGAGAGAGAGAGAGAGAGAGAGAGAGAGAGATATGATCTTAACTCCTAATCCTCTTGTCTCTACTTCTTGAGTGATGGGAATACAAGTGTGTACCTCCGCACCAGGTTTATGTGATACTAGAAATAGAACCCAAAGCTTCATGCATAGGTGGCCAGCCACTGTACTAACTGAACTACATTCCCAGCCCCACAAATGCTATTACTAAATTAGTTTATATTCTTCAGAAGGCACAATGTTAGAACAAACAGGTTTTGAGGCTACAGAAGAGAAATCTCTGGAACACTGGCAGGTAAGAAGCAAATGGGCACCATGCTTCTACCCTAGGATGGCAACACGCTTTGTTGCACAGGGCTGTAGGAAGAACAGTAACTTGTTGAACTTGGTATTGAATATGGAGTGCTGGGGTTGTGGGTCACTGGGTAGGCCCGCTAAAACAAATGTGTTCTCATCCATAACAGTGTGAAGGAAAGAATGGTTAGGAAGATCACAATTGTAGTAACTTGCTTTTCTCATCATGATAAATTCCTGACAGCAACAATTAAGAGGGATTCATTTTCATTCACAGTTTCAGTCCATCATAGTGGAAGACATGGTGGCCAGAGAGAAGAAAGAGTGAACAGGACAGAGAACCAGGTATGGTTTCCAAAGTTTCAACGCTGGCAACCTACTCCTCCACCTAACCCCACCTCCTCAAGTTTCTACCTCCTCCCAAAATAGCACCCTAAGCTGGCAGCCGGGTACTGAACACATGAGCCAATGAAGGAAATTTCAGATTAAACTAACAGCTTGGAATGGACTTTGAATTTAGCCTCGACTTGAATTTAGCATGGAACTTGGAAAACTTTTGTGGCCATGCAGAACACTACCTTTACAGCTTCCAACTTTTCTTCTTCAGCCCCTGATGCCATCTTTTTCCCAAGTTCCTCTTATAAGCAATTGCAAGCTCAAAAACTCAGCCTTATGTCCCTAACATCTACTTGGGCAGCTAGTAGCTACCAACACTCACAGAAAAGCCCAGAAAGAAAGGAAGGGAAGGCTTCCCAGTCTTTTCTACCACCCATCTTGATGGACCCTGGCACTACCAACTTTGTGTGTATGTGTATGTGTGTGTGTGTGTGTGTGTGTGTGTGTGTGTGTGTGTGTGCTTAGCAGTGCTGGTATACTGAACCCTGTGCATGTTCTGCCACTGAGCTAAACCCTTAGCTTGGCTACCGACACTCTCGCAGCAGTTCAGCCAGCAAAGGCATGATCTTAGAATGTAAGGTTGAAGGTTATACAGCAGGCTCTGAAATACTCTTTGTCCTGGGTAGCTTCAGTTGTCAATTTGATGACCCCAGTGGAGGGAACCTCAACTGAGGAATTTCATCCATTGGCTTGGCCTGTGGCTGAGTCTGTAGGGCATTTTCTTAATTGTTGAGTGATGTAAGAGGGCCCAACCCACTGTGGGTGGTGCCACCTCTGGCCAGGGGGTCCTGTGTTGTATAAGACAGCAGGCTGAGCACCAGGCCAGGGGAGCAAGCCAGTAAGCGGCATTCCTCCATGGTCTGTGCTTCAACTCCTGTCTCCAGGTTCCAGCCCTGAGTTCTGACCCTGAGCTCCCTCAGTGATGAACTGGGACCTGGGAGATAAAAGATAAATTTCCTCCCCAAATTGGTTTTGGTCAGTGTTTTCACTACAGCAGTAGAAAGAAGATATTCCTCAACAAAATACTGGGAGCTCTTCCTGGTTCCAGAGACTCAAGACTGTCCTCTACTTCCTCTTCCCCCTATGAAGGGAGACACCGATGTCTGTCTTCTTTCCTCAGAGAGTACTGCATGATCAAGGAATCCTAACACAAGCCACAGCTTGCAGGGAGGTGTAATTAAAAGATGTCACATATTTACCAACTGGCTCACCTGTAGCCTAGCATACGGGGCTAGAAAAATCCTTCACTCTGCTGAAAGAATCCAGACTCCTGCTGAGAAAACTGTGTCAGCCTGATAGTGCCTGGCTTAATTACTTCAAACTTAAAATAATTAATAAGTTCTTCATTTTCCAACAGGAACACACTTAACACTGCTCAATAAAATAATTCATAGCCTGCATAACTCGCTGCAGCAAACAGGAGGTTTTTAGGGATTTTTTTTTCCCCTCTGTAACTTTGGGTGATTTATCTGCTGCACATTTGAAAAGATGTTTTCTTGCTGAGCCTCCCACAGGAATGTGAGTTCCAATCATTACCATTTCTTCTAGCAAACCCAATGTTCCTCAGATGCACCAGGGAAGAGTCTGGCTTCTCTCTCGCCCCCCTTTACTAATCCTTCTGAGTCATGGGTTTCATTGCAAATGATGTGAGAAGTTTTTCATCTCAAAACCTAAATATTTGCTTTAAATACATGCAGGAAGAGTGTGTGGGGAGATGCCTGAGTAAAAGAAAGAAAAAATCATGCCAAGGAAAGGAAATCCAGAGAAAGAAACTAGAGTACTGAAAGAAACTGAGAGTATGTGAAATGGACCTGACTTCCACCATTCTCTGGGGGGTCTTCAACGCAGGTGCCTGCTTTCAGGTAGCATGGATGTATAAGGCAGCAAACCATGGATGTGTAAGGCAGCAAATCATTTTTTAATTGTTCAAGGAGAGAGGGTTTTTTTTTTATCTGTAAGTGAATTTCTTTCAAGAATAAACGTTTTATCTGAAAATATCCCGTGTAGAACCTCGGAGTGAACTGTGGCTCCTCAGCTGTCCTGCTTTTTATATCTACCTCTAAAATAAAGAGTTTGTCCTATGCTGAGTGAGTTATTTTTAGTGGCAAACTTGTTGAAAAGTCTTGGCCTTCACCAGAAGTCTTCACTGAAAAACGACACAAGATCCTGACCTGCTACTTCTCAAACTGCACTGTGTACATGAAAGTCATCTCAGAGCTTGTTACAAAGCACAGGGCAAGATTCCACCTCCAGAGATTTCTATGCAAAAATCTACAATGAGATTTGGAATCTGCATCCTTGCACATACATATATACACACAAGTGTTTCAGTCATGTCATCATGATGCTAATGAAAGGTGGGAGGGGACATTGGCTATGCCAGAGTAGCATCCAGAAAGCCACTACATGTGTACATCACTGCTCCATTCCCCTCTGCAACAACACGGGAAAGGAAGGGTTAGATTTTGAGGGCATAGAGTAAGGAATAATAGGAGAAAAAGCAAGAAACCATAGCAGACCTCAGAAAAGACTGTATTTTATTCCAGGCAGAGGAGTGACAGCTGCCTTCCCACCCGCATGATGGGATAACTGCCCTGAGTATAGGGAGCGGTAGTGATCTTATGGAGACTTGGGCATGAGGAAGCAGATGCAGCTGTTCAGGGTCTCAATTTCTCATTCTCTGGAGGCCCTTGCTCAAACAGGACAGGCTACCTCGAGCAACAGCCAGCATCCAACAGTCCTGGAGATAGGTAAGGCTCAGCAGCAGTTTCAGTGGTAGAGAACATTAGTGGCAGACTACTGACATTGGTTTCTGCAAACCCAGGCATTCTTTCAGAATGTACCTGGTTTGGCAGGTTCTCTCCTGTTTGGTACTTACTTCTCATCTACTCTGCCTACATACACACAAGCCCATCAGAGCCCACCTAAGCCTATTAAATCCCCTAGATACAGTCTTCTCTAACAACCAACTTTCCATCCCCCTTTGGGCCATTGAGAACTTTCTTTCCCTTAATAAATCTTCCTTGCTTTGTTCACTCTTCATTGTCCAGATACCTCATTCTTTTTGGTCACAAGATTAGAACCCAACAAAAAGTCTGCAACAATTCTGGCACATATCGGGGTTCAGTGGGCCCCTCTAAAGAGATTTCAGATTCTTGAATACCAATCAGGAATCAAGCAGAGATATACAGTTTCATCAGAAGCAGTGACAGTTCATTAAGAGAATACAATTTCCAGGAAACTGGATGGAACAAAAGAGAGAGTTCAGTAACTCAAACACTCCTGGTGCATTATCCACAAAGGATGGGGCCCCAATGTTTCGTAGAATGGGGTTTAGGGGCTTGTTTGCATGCCATGGGTTTTTGGGTCATTTGCACAAAGCAGTCTTTTCCATGCATTTTAGTATTACTAAGAGCCTCTGCTTGCTTTTGGACACTCTGCAGCTGGTTTCCCGCAGCCTGGGAAGAGGTCCCCAGCTTCCTCCTTGCCTGGTAGGTTTTTCCTCATGGTAATTTTGTAAGACTTACAAAAAGTCTTCAGAAGCTCACTCTGTGTTCTATTCTACTTCAGTTGGTAGCCTACACCTTGAGACACTCGTCATCAGTCATTCTGGAAGGGCCACGTCCCTTAACAGGGCCTGAGAACCACTGAACCCACTACTCAGGGGAAGCAAGCAAGATGATCAGTCACTATCATCAAACATTCTAAAGCATCTAAGAAGGCCAGTTTCCTGGGTCCCTTCCAGTGAGATGAACTGTCTGCCCACAGAGAGGCAGAAGGAAGTGGCATTGGCAACATTTCCTGAAGCTTTTTGTTTCCAAATCCTGTTTGCCCCTTTGTAGGGTAGGGGTGGGGGGTGGTCTATAAGGGACTAGAAGAAAACTCTCCTTTTATACCTTAAGACTGTGCTTTAAATGTGTGATTCAAACACCACCCTGGTCCTTAGATCTTCCCTCAAAGAAAGGTGATTGTGTTGCCCCTTCCTTTGCTGGAATATTGTTTTCACAAGGACCGACTTTGCTGCGTCACCCACACAAACCACCAGCCAGGGATCCAGAAAGCTGTCCAGTGGTGAGGAGGACAGGCACACCGGAGGCAGAGTGGGAATGTGATTTGGCATTATTTCAACCACAGGGAAAGGGGGACAGACCTCTAGTCCCAGTCCTTGGGTCTCCTTTTCATTCTGAATAAAATTTCAAAGAACTTACTCTGGCCCAAATATGGGAAAATATTTAATTTTTAAAAATTGTATTATGTGTGTGCATCCATGTTTGTGTGTGTGTGTGTGTGTGTGTGTGTGTGTGTGTGTGTGTGTACGTGAGTGAGTGCAGGTGCCTGGAGAGGCCAGAAGAGTGTGTCTGGACCTAGAGTTCCAGGTGGTTGTGAGCTGCCTCTTGTGGGTGGGTGTTAGGAGTTGCTAAGAGCAGTACAAGCTCTTAAACACTGAGCCATCTCTCCAGCCCCAGAACTCTCGAATTTTGACAGATCTGTGCATTACCAGAGTGTGCAGCAAACATAGAGTTAGCAGCACAATAAATTCTCTAAAATTTACTGGTATCTAACTTTGACCAGAACAATTAGATCACAGCCCGTCTCAAGTCTTCCATCACTTTAGGATCTCCAGAGTAGGACTAATTCTCTTCTTGGTCACCCATTTCTGGTTGCCCTATGAGAACTTAAAATGCCTAGAATAACTGTGCTGTGGGCTATTGAGCATTTTTGCTACATTCACCACCATGGAAAAGCACATGGCTGACAGCTGATGAGCATAACTCACCTGCTGCTGCATCAGTCACTGGGACTCTCCCACTTGTTCCTTTCTAATCTTAGACTGGGGTTTCAGTAATATCTTGGTTTAGAAGTAGCGCCTGTGTGCTCAGACTCATGGTGGATTCCCACAGCAGAGCTGAGGGAGCTGAGGGAAACACACAATGCCTCTTCCACCTTGGGCTTAGCTGAGACACGAATCCTTCCCATTCACCAAACATTGGCTAAATTTGGTCACATGACTCAGCATAAACAAGTTTATTCCTCTCTCAAGGGATCTGGTCTTAGAAGGTACAGGACCACAGGTAAGGAAATATAATCCTCTCATAGAAAGAGTGGGGGAATATTTAAGAAGAAAACACTCTATCACAGTAAGTAACCAATACGGAATCTTTCTCATCTCAATATCCCTAGGGCCTAGAGCAGGTGTCCAATGAATATTTATCAAATTACATTGAATATTCATTGTATTGAATAAATATATCATTGCAATGTAAGTCAGTCATCTGAAAGACAGAGAGAGCAGCTTATCATTAAATATATCATCTCCAGTATCATCAAGTGGTATTTTTTGGCTACCTATGTAAAACTGGTACTTACCTAAGCATTCTACAGATAACAATAGATTTTACTGATGAGTTTTCATAGCCTAAAAATCTGAAAGGAAAAACAATAGCAAATGATTTTTTGAAAAACAGTGGCCCACATACTTATCTACTAACAGATAAACACAATTTTAGAAGAGGTGGTTGATACCAGTCACACCCTGAACACAGTAGAGCTTGTATTCCTGAAGCTTATCTTTTCAATATAAAACTGTATTTCTTCTACTAGTAACACTCTTGGGGGAAACATCAGAAATAATAGGTGAAGATATGAATGATTCCTGTGCATAATGAAGCCAGAAATTACAAGTTGACTTGCATTTGCTGATTCTGAGGGCAGTCGGCGACATAGTTACACTGGTGAATCAAAAAACGAAGATGGTGTGTTCAGCCTGGATGAACGCCAAATGGAATAAAAGTTGGGGCTGTGTCTGGAAAAGCGTTGGTTATGCTGCTTTGGGATAAGAGCTCTGCTGAAATGAACCGCTGAGGCTCTGCCTGCCCCTCTTAGGGATGTGGGGCTGGAGGCTATGTTGCAGTCTGCTTCCCTATCACAGAAATCTCTCATTTTAATTTGCATCCATTTCAGGGGTTGGTCACGGGCAAATTCACACATCCAGAAACCGGCTTCTTTTTTTTCTAAAAGACACCTGTGTGCTACACATCACATTACAAGAAACAGACTAATACCTTTATCCTGTAAAACAATGCAGTCCCCTCCTAATTGCAACTGGAATTGTAGCAAAGTTATCACTCGCGCTCAGCGAGTTTGTGAATTAATTCATTATGCCGTTAAAATCCCAGCGTCTCTTATCGCAGGCCGCTTTGAAGACAGGTTGCGTGAACAGCGGCTGGCCCGTCAGCCCCTGCCAACCACAGGAGCTCCAGGCAAATGAGAAGTGAATCCTTGAACTGAGAAATTCCACCTACGGGAGGAGACACAGCTTTGACTTGCAAACAGGGCCCAGTAACCCAGCAGAGCTTTCCCAAGCACACCTGAATCATCCATCCAAAAAATCATCATGAAAGTCAATGTCTACTCCAGCTCAGATCACAGCGGCTTAGAAAAGACGCTGTTGATAACCATAGCCTTGTTCTCTGACCACAGACAAGACTTAAAATCAGTTGTGCCTTAGTTGGAAGAAATCTCCTGCCAACCCTAACCTGGACATATCAGTTAGAAAAGCCAGGCAATCCTCTTGTTTTGAAATCCCTTTCTAAATATATGTGACTTACACATTTAAAGTTGGATGTTACCTTTGAGGAAATCAGGCCAGATTGCTGATTAAAAGAATATTTATTTTCTGTGCCACCGCAAGCCTCATGCATTTGCCCGGCTGCCAAGCTGTAATTAATTTGCTAGTGTGCACTGCCTGTCCCGAGATTTCCAAGGAGCCCCACTTGTATTTCTCATTAAAATGAATCCTGAAGGCACTTTGTTATTGTTTAGTCTCAGAGAAATATTGACAGTGGTTTCCTTTCTTCCCTTCATCAACATCATTGTTTCATAAATGCTAAGTGCAAGAAGAATTCTTGCACACCTTTGAAGTATTTCTTATCAATAATTCATTTGAAGTCACAAAGGAGCAAAAGAGCTGGGTGATAGAAACCTTAGCAGTGTTAGGGAAATCATATCAGCTTTTAAATCATCGTATTACTGAGAAAAAGCTTCACGGGAGGAAGAGCAATATCCACAAGCCCATGCCTTGCTCTTTGTGCACAACTGGGCTGCGTCCTTTAATTAGGCCTAGCATGAGCTTAGCTTAGCATGATAGTGCTGGGGAGTGGGCCATCTTGTCTACCTTTTAGTTTATTATGTAGTGTTCTAACTTTACATGATCCATAGATAATTCTTTAAGTATTTTATTTATTATTTTTATTTTATGTGTATGAATGTATTGCCTGCATGTGTGTAAGTATTCCCATGCCACCCAACGCTCGTGGAGATCAGAAGAGGGTGTTGGATCCCCTGGAACTGGAGTTAGGGAAGGTTGTTAGCCACCATGTTAGTGCTGGGAATCAAACCAAGGTCCTGTGCAAAAGCAGAGAGTCCAGAGCCTTATGGATAATTCTTTTTTTTTTTTTTTTGGTCTTTTTGAGACAGGGTTTCCCTGTAGTCCTAGCTGTCCTGGAACTCGCTATGATAATTCTTAATATGGAGGTTAGGTTGCCTTTTCAAGAATGTGTATGTGTTATCATATGTGTGTGGACATATTTGAATGCACATGTATGTGCAGATGTGCTCATACTTGTTTGTCCATATATTTGGAGACCAGAGGTTGACACTAAGTATCTTCCTCAATTGCTTCTCTACTTTTTTTTTTTTTTGAGACAAGGTCTCTCACAGTACTTGAAACTCACCATTTGTCTACACAGGCTGGCTGAAAAATGCCAGGGATGCTCTTAACTAGGCTTCCCAGCGCTGGGCCCCAAGCACACACAGCTTTTTTGCGTGGATGCTGGGGATCTGAAGTCAGGTCCTCATGCTTGTGAAGCAAGCACTTTCCCCACTATGGCATCTCCCTAGCCCCAATACTTGCCAGAAAGAGTCTTACTCTGAAATTCAATGTATAGCTAAATCCATTGCCACTACCAAATAAATGTTAAATTATAAGAATAGCATTCCTGCCATGAACAATAACTAGTAAAGAAAAGAAGAACAAGATCGAAACCAGTTACATCTGCCAAAGATAACTTTTACAGAACTCAGAGATAAAAAGTCAGACTCTCAGTTTTACTTTCAGTGTGAGTGAAAAGGCCATGCTGTTTAGCTATTCCAATCATGGGTTAAAGAAGCACTTTAAACCGGGTATGGTGGCGCACGCCTTTAATCCTAGCACTTGGGAGGCAGAGGCAGGCGGATCTTTGTGAGTTCAAGGCCAGCCTGGTCTACAGAGCTAGTTCCAGGACAGCTGGGGCTACAAGGAGACCCTGTCTCGAAAAGACTAAAAAAAAAAAAAAAGAAGCACTTTAGTTCTAACCATCTTCACCCTTCTTCATTGATTTGAAAGTTAAAAACCACACCAGTGGTATTCTAGGCCGAGTCACTGAGTGTTAAAATTACTGAACATTATTCCTAAAATCTAAACTGATGGTGAAATGTGAAACTGAATATAACAAACTAGGATCTATTTCCTTGAAGACATCTTACAGATAATGTTGTTTCAGAAGCTACAAAAATGTAAATTAAGATGCTGTTTAAGGAAGCCTACTTTTAAACTTAAACTTTAAAAAGTTATCTCTTAGGCTGGGTGTGGTGGGGCATGCCTTTAGACCCAATGCTCAGGAGGCAGATCTCTATGAGTTCAAGGCCAGGTTAGTCTACATCCAGAGTTCTAGGTTAGCCAAGGTTATATAGTGAGACCCTGTCTCAAAAAATAAAATAAGATAAAAAATGAAAATGTTATATCTTGGCATGCTCAGAAACTTAGTTCTACTTCCCCTAGGAATTAAAGCACACTCTTCAGTATCTTCTCATTGCTAATAAAGAAAGAAAGAAAGAAAGAAAGAAAGAAAGAAAGAAAGAAAGAAAGAAAGAAAATCTCATTTAACCTAAAATCAATTTTTACTATCACTTTAATTTCTCATACATAACGAACTATAGCATTAGGCAGAATTATAATACCTGCCAATCCCTAAAATTATTTTCATACTTCTTTTTTTTTTTTTTTACTTTCAGGATATCTCCTTTGTTTCCCTTTTTACCTCTCAGCAGCAGTCAAACTTTCTAGCTGAGTTTTCCTTGGTTTATTATTGTTGTTTGTCTTTTCTTTCTGATTTTAAATGGAGTTTCACCATGCTGCTTAGCTGGCCTTGGGATCCAATCTCCTGACTCAGCACCCAAAGTTGCTGAGATTACGGGTATGGGCCGTCACCTTTAGAAAGTAACTGCCTAAGGAAACTAACGTCAGTTTTACTTTCCCCAGCTGACTGTGGATTTTGTTCTGGATTCTTGGCAAGGCCGGGCAGTCCTTCAGGTCCACCAAATGCTAGGTGTAGGACAAGCAAGGCTTAACTCTATCTATTTCATCACATGTAGGAACAAAGCACTCAGTCAAAGGTTTTACAAACTGAGAAACATGGATTAAAATTGTATTATATAGGAACTCAAGAATAAGAGATAATGTTGATCCATGGTCTACAAAGTGAACTAAACCAAGTAAGCCTCAGTTATTTAATGAGATATCAGTCTGGTGTAGGGGGACATGTATGAATCAGTTTCTCTTAGTGTATCTGCTAAAACAACATTAGGATCAGCTACTCTGCTGCAAATCAGGTGCTGTTCTAGAGATCACATATACATATATAATCTATGAATTATGTACATAAAATACATATGCTTGTGTGTACTTGTTTATATAAATGTCAAATCTAAGTCTTTATAATAATCCTTTGTGATTGGTGTTGTTTCCACTTTTAAGCAAAGGAAATCAAGACTCAAAGGTGTTTCATGCATAGCCGAAGGGACATGGCCAGGATCTGAATCCATGTCTGTCTCACTCAAAACCTGTGTCTATAACAATTACCAGGTAATAGGATTCTCAGAAATCTTAGTAGTTGGATACTGATGTTCAAAGAACATAAATAGGTGTTCTTTGTTAGAGAGAGATAACCTGTAACTCTTCCCATTTACCCTTATGTTATTTTTTATTTGATAGCAATGAACTCTATTAAGAGTTACTCTAAAATGTATACATGACAGATCTGAGAATAAGAGTCAGTTAATGCGGTGGGTTACTAGATCTGTTTTGGCAAAACCATAACAAATGAGAATGAAGAACCCAAGTTTAACTTATTTAATACAGAGGAGCAAGAGTCACAATCTATCTTAATTTTGGTCACAGTCAGGGGGAAACCATTCCTATAGATGTATGATAATGTTGCCCCCAAATTGATGATCAAATGCTTTATCCAGATATCAAATCACTGTACTTTGTTGCCTTCGGGATTTTTTTTTTTTTTTTTTTTTTTTGTCTTTTTGAGACAGGGTCTCCCTGTAGTCCCAGCTGGCCTAAAACTCACTATGTAGACTAGGTTGGCCTTGAACTCACAGAGATCCACCTGCTTCTGCCTCCCAAGTACTGGGATTAAAGGCACGAGCCACCACACCAGGCCAGGAATTACTAAAATATGCAAAGTTCCCAGGGTGAGAGACAGCTTACGACCTGAGGAGAGAACCTGTTCCTCTAAGCTTTCAATACCTTAGGGAAACTTTCCAAAATTACCTAAATCTTGGCTTCTTTCTTCTGAGAGTTGTTTGTCCATCCTCAGATACATACCGATGTGGGAAATATATTCAAAAGCTTGTTTTGAAAATGCTTCCCCAGTGATTCTCGTCCCTGTGTATGTACACAGTGTACTTTTCTGTATGGGGGTCAAAACTGAGGAATACAGTGCTTTAAATAGCTGCATCAAGTCAAAGGTGAGAAACCAGATGTGTTGGATAGCTTTAGTGTCAACTTGACACACGTGAATTGAGAAAGCCTCAGTTGGGGAATTGCTTCCTTTGGAATGGCCATTTTCTTGACTGTTGAGTGACATGGGAGGGCCCAGCTCACTGTGGGTGGTGCTACCCCTGGACTTGTTCTGTCCTATATAGGAAAGCAGGCTGAGCACGGGCCAGAGGAGCAAGCCAGTAAGCTGCATTTCTTTCATGGCCTGTACTTCAACTCCTGCATTCAGGTTCCTGCCCTGAGTTCTTACCTTGGGCTCCCTCGGTGATGAACTGTGACCTGGGAGCTGGGAGCCTAATGAACCCTTTTCTCCTCAAGTTGGCATTGGTCAGAGTATTTTGTCACAGCAATTGAAAACAAACCAGAACACCAGGATTTAAAGTGGACATAGTAATAGGATGCTTAAAATTTACCAGATTGAGCCAGGTGAATCTTCAGATCCATACTCAGATGCACCATCCATTGCACTATCAGGCTATTCCACATAGATCTTATTTGATTTTCTGCATTTATTTATTATGTGTGCATGTGTATGTGTATGGAGGACAGAGGACAACTTGCTGGAGTCTCTCTTCCCACCACTTGGGCTCAGGGAGCAGAACTGGGGTCATCAGACTTGGCAGCACATACGTTTACCTACTGAGCCATCTGTGAACCGTTTCTCCAGCCATTTACTAAGCTTTGATTTTGACAACTTTTCTGAAGCTCTGTTTCTGATCCTTGCTCTTCACCTTGAATCTCAGCTCCATCATCTCTAGCTATGCAGCAATGGGTAGATGCCCAGTCTCTGTGACTTAATGTCTTCATCTGCCAAACAGAACAAGAATATGGTCTACTTTACAAGGCTGTAGAGAGGAATAATTGTGTCAATACATGCAAATGTTTAAACAATTTGTTGCTTATAGTTGACTTCAACAAGTCTTACTATTTATTGTCTCACTGTAGGAATGACTTTTATAATATGAACAGAATCTGGACTAATGGCTTTTACTTAACCTCACACCAAAAATCTACTGTTTATAATGTAAACAAGCTCGCTGAGCCACATGCTCCTCTTGTGAACAGGGCACTTGACCTTAATCTCTCAGGACCTCACTTTTCCCTCCACCCAACACAGTAAATGAATGTGGGGTGTGCTTGCTTAACATGTGAAAGCAGTGTGATAATCTCACTGAAAACAGTAAGGATAACTTAAGACATATGCTTGCTATTGTGTGTGTGTGTGAGGTATTTTAGGCCTAGGGGTCAAAGGGCAAGATTATCTGGTAAACTAAGGATGGATCCTGGATACCAGTTCCCAAATCGTTGCTGAAAAGACTGTTATAAAAGCACACATAAAGCAGGGCTCCTGGAGCACAGTTCCCTAGAACATCTGTCGTTCTCAGTGACTCTCAGAGTTAGGGTCCTCTCTTGGCAATAAAACTAAAAGTTGAGTCAGGCTGTTTGTTTATTCAGATGTAACTGTAGTGTGGCTTTGATTATAGAAGCCACCTTCTTGCAAGAATCATTGTTCAGTGAATGAAAAATCATTCTGAAAACTGAAATTACAACTGAATCTTGACTGACAACATGAGGCTACAAAACAGATTTATGATATTTCTAATCATGTGCTGATAGGTTATTTTGCAGGCATGTTTGAAGACTCTCAAGAATCCAGATTGATAAAAAAAAAAAAAAAGCCTGAACTGAATTGGAAAAAAATGTATGAAATGCTCAAAGCATCAATAAAAGATGATAAAAAAAAAAAAAAAGAAAACAATCAACTTTAAAAAGCTAAAAAAAATTTTAAAAAAGAATCCAGGTTGGCATGATAAGCGTTTTGCATATGCACCATAAATATATAGGAAGATAGTCGCTTAATAGACTTCAGCCCAAAAATGTGAATTTGAGAATTTATAATGAACTTCATTTTCAGGTTTCTGAAAGAGAAAGCAAACAATGCCTTTGATTTTGTTTTTGTTTTCCCAGTAAGTCTTTTGAGCAATTTTATTTGTTGATTTATTCTGTGTGTGAGTGTGTAGAGGTGTGGGTACACACATGCTATGACGTAAATATGGATACCAGAGGACAATTTGTGGAAATCAGTCCTCTCCTTCCACCATGTAGGTACTGGGGATAAAACTCAGGTCATCAGTCTTGGCAACCAACGCCCACTGTTTTTGATGAACCTCACCTGTTAAACCTAAACTTAGGAGAAAAGAATCATGGGTTCATAGACAGTAATAGCTTGGAACAAGACTCCAAATCACTACTTTCAGAGATCATCCCTCAGCCCCCACTGGCAGACAGGGTCATATTTTTGAAACTTAGTTTCAAGTTGGTCATATTTTTTGAAACTTAGTTTTGAGTCGTACTTTAAAAGCTAATCTTAAAGCTTGAGTTATATAACTCTGTTGGTAAAGTACTTGCCTAGAACCCACAAGGCCCTCAGGTTAATATTCTCTGCATGGAGGCAGGAAGATCAAGAGCTGAAGGATTTCTCAACCACATGTCAAGTTGATATGTATGGGTTATAGGGGACCCCTTATCCAAAAGAAAAAGTCAACATGAATTCCTCTTTTTTAGCTTTTTTAAAAATTTTTACTTATTTTTATATGTGTGTGAATGTACTGTCTGCATGTAGGTCTGTGCACCCGTGTCGTGCAATGCTGCAGAGGTCAGAAGAGGGCATCAGATTCCCCTGGAAATGGAGCCAAAGACAGTTCTTAGCCACCATGTCGGTGCTGGGGATCAAACCCGGGTCCTCTGCAAGAGCGGTCAGTGCTCTTAACTGCTAGGCCATCTCTCCAGCCTCTCTCCAGCCCCAGTCCATTGTTTTTCAACTTAGTCTCAGGCAAGCATTTTGGGCTGTGGGCAAACTCCAGCCAGACTCTGACAAAATATCCCAGTTGCTGCTTAAGTCCTTATTTTCCTCTAGAAATACATTTTTCTCAGCACTGCTTTCTTCTAGGCTTCTACTAGAATAGCTCTCCTTACAGCAGTCAACAGCTTTTCTAGCCCAAAGTTCCAAAGTCTTTCACATTTCTCCAAATACCCACATGGTCAGGTTCGTCACAGCCAACAGCCCACTCCCTGGTATTAGTCACTTTTCTATTGCTGTGATAAAACCACCATGACCAAGGGAACTTATAAAAGGAAAAGTTTATTTGAGCTTATGATTGACAATTCCAGGGAATTAGAGTCCATTGTGGCAGGAGGCATGGTGGCAGAAGCTGGAGCAGAAAGCTGAGGTTCACATCTTCCAATGAGCACAGGAAGCCAAGAGAACTCTTTTTTAATGTTTTGACAACAAATTGACATTAGCTTTCTGTTTGCGGTGCACACAGCTTAAAAACTGAAATTCATAGCTGGAGAAATGGCTCAGCTGTTAAGAGAACTGGTTACTTTTGAAGAAGACCTGGTTTCTATTCCCAACATATGCATGGTGGCTAACAACCATTCATAAGTCTAGTTCAGGGGATCTGACAACCCCTTATGACCTCTGCAAGCATTGCACAATTCTGGTGCACTTATATACATGCAGGCAATACATTCATACACATAAAAATAAAAAATAATAAATAAAATATTTTTAAATAATGAAATTCTGGGCCAGGGAGATGGCCTGGAGGCTGTGCAAGCCTGATGAGCTAATTTTGATTCTGGGAACCCATGGTAGAAAAGAACTGACTCAAAAGCTCTGCTCTTTCAATAGTAAAGTGTTTATAAGCTGTGTAATTAAGCAAAATATATTAGTACAGGAAAACTCTGACATCAGCAATGAATTATTCTGCCTAAGACATGTTGGCTAGGGGATTCAACCCCCCCCCCAAATTATAAAGGCCTTTTGCCTATAAGTGGGATATATGCAAAGAGAAAGGCAGTAAATCCCTGTTGTCGAAGACTTGGTGTGAGCATGAAAAAGTGTTATGAGACGTCACTTGATAATGTACAACTGGCCTCTGAAATGCCAGAGAGCATTACCAAAGGCCACTAAAGCAATACAGCAAAATATTGGTCTCCCTGAGACAAGCAAGACTCCTCTGTCAGTATCAGCTATACCTCAACTGCCTGGAGATACTGTGCAACAGTGGCAGCCAAGTGTCTACATATTTCCCAAATCTAATTGGCTATTAGCTTTCTCCTTGGAGGAATAACTCACAGCAGATGCCACAAGCTTATGTCCTCTAGTGGTTAGGAGATGTTATAAGCCACAATAAGAACTTGTCACCCTTTATAAAGAAACCACAGTTTGTGGATTAGCATACCATCCAAGCATCTGTGTCTATGCTCACAGTTTAGCTTGCCATAATAATTAGTACTGCTTAAATGCCTGTACATCCAAATGCTTGTGCTTTGTTAGCATGACTAAAAAGGTATCACTGGATAAGCTGTCAACCCATGAAGGAAAACAACCTGAACAGACTAGAGTCCAAAATGACAACTCCAAAGAAAATAGACTGTTTTCTTCTCACCCACTTGTACCCCTTTCCCAAAGCCCAGGGAACAAAATGAAGAAGAAGAGACATGGTAGAATGTAAGGGCTGCAGAGAGATAGAGGTGAAGCATGAGACTACAGCAATATAGTCTGGACTCCTAATTAATCAACATGCCTGTGCATACAAGCTTCTCCAACTGGACTATGGGAACCTTGGGTTGTTCAAAATGTGGATGTAGATACTTGCAAAATGCACCAATTACCTAATTGTATGGCAAACTGAGTAACATCAATGTTATCTGCAAAAAACTGTGTTATTATATTGTAGAATCCTTTAGAAATAAACAAATAATAAAAAAGCTCTGCTCTGACCTCTACACATACATGAGCACACAGCAATAACAAATAAAAGAGGGAGAGAAACAAGAAATTCCACTAATATAACTAAAATACATGGAGGCAAATATTATCAAGTCACTGTGATATAGAATGGCTTCTCTAAATTTAGCCCAAGGAAACCTTGAATCCAAAGCATCTTATAAAGACTTTCCCCATATTATTTTTTCATCTGACCTAACTTGAAAAGTCATGCTGCCTAAAAATTTATTGGATTTACTGAACTGTGTCTTCAAAGAAAAGGTTGTTTTGTGAAGAAAAGGAACTTACCTCTCTCTCTCTTTTTTGATCAGAAGATTATCTAGTTTGAAGTGCACTGTTATCTCAAAATAAATGAGAGGTAGCAATCAGAGCTAAGTGAAAACCCAAGAGATGGTGCTTGCTTTGAACAGAAATAGAAGTAGCAAACTATGCAGCAAGATAGTCAGACACACTCACAGACACGTCTATACACACTCGCACACACATGCATATACACATACATGTGTGCTCATGCATTTGCACAGGCAAAATAAAAATAGATAAATAAAATATCTATAATTGTCCTGGGATAATCTGTCTGAAATAAAATTAAACTTTATACTGAAACTGAAAATGAATCTTGCCACTGCCATTTGTAGACCCTGTCTTACCACAAGGATCAGTCTAGTTATTCTTGAAAAAGAAGAGGAAACACTACAGTCAACAGCTTCTCTGGCAGTCTTTTAAATCAATTGACCTATTCCAAGACTGAAAAAAACAAAAGTTTTTAGCATTGTCCCTTGCTTTTAAAAAGCTAAAGTACTCCATGATATAAAGAACTGTATTGCTCCATTTCCCAAAACAGAACTCTCCTGAACGCAGGAATTAGTTCTTCAAAGCTTAAGGAAATAATTTTACAATTTCCCCCCAACTTACATTATGAAGAACAAAAGAAAGCTAAAACGGTCATACATATGCTTCTATAAACAAAAGAATAATCTTACTGTTCAAGCTAAAAAAAAAAAAAAAAAGTACTCTGTGGCTGGGCTCAATTTAAACTTGTACTTCCAACAACATTTTTGCTCCAGGAAATAATACATTAAAGAATGGAAAAGAAGCCAATTTAAGACATCAACATTTAATTCTCATTACCAAAATTATAATCATAGAAGGGAGGGCTTCTAAAATTAGAACCCTGAATAACTATTGAGCTAAAGTCATCTTCAAAGATAGTACTAAGCATTTAATTAGGCGATTCCTGCAAGGAAGGAGCTGGTAAATCAATATAATCTAATAAGCTTTTGGCCAGGGCGAAGGAAGAGTGATCACAATTGCTCCCCATGTGTTTACTCTTCAGGCCTTTTATTGGGAAAGTTCTGCTAGAGAACAATACAGTCAAAGAGGAAGGAGCAGGGAGGATTTTTTTAATGGACGAATTCTGGCTTCAGGATACTATTTTATATATTGAGGATATATAAACCTTCTGTGAAACTCTCCCTAACTATTTAGTTAGTGTTTCATAAGTTTGATAAATGACTTGGTTTTTTTTCCCTCCAACCTATTAAACAAAAAGAACAGAATGACCTGAAAAAGCATGGTTTCAAAGCACAGTACAGGGAATCTGTGAGTTAGCGATATTTCTCCTTTGATTCACGACAATGCAAAAGGAGATTGGCTTGTACTGCAATAAGAGAAAAATATCTTTAAATAAGGCAGTTTGCTTCTTCAGGTCTCATTTTCATTTATTTATTTTATTTATTTATCTTATGGTAGGAGCATGTGAGGAGGTAAGAGGACATCTTGCAAGAGTCAGTTGTCTCCTACCATGTCGGTCCTAGAGATGAAATTCAGCCACCAGGCTTGGCAGTGGGTGCCTTTTCCCACTAAGGGGTTCTGTCTGCACCGTTCTCATTTTTCATTTTTATTAAACAAAAATGTTAAATGTTTCCTAACTTTCTTTGTTTACAGGAATTTGGAATTTATATAGGAACTTCGCGTACACAAAGAAAAATTGTTCTGGCATTTGTTAAACCAATAAAGAAGACTTTATTCAAGACTCTTGCAATAATGTCAAGCCAACAGAGGAGAGATTGGATGCTCACTCTGAGTTCGGTACAGACCACTGAGAATCTAAAAGCTTTGAGCAAAAGGCAGTCAGTGGATGGAAAATTACCAAGGGGAGGAATCCCAGTTGGGCAGAGAGGGTGGAGCTCCTGCTTAACCAACTTAATGTGTTACAAACCAGGGGAAGGTTGCAAACCACTAGGTTATCACATATCAATGGTGGGGCTGACTTAGCTACACCTGGACTAGGCAGAGATCCAGCAAGGAGGCCAGAAGCCAAGGTCAAGCTGTTGTAGAGAATTGCCCAGGGCAACCTGGCCAGTGTTTCATCAGAGAGAGAGAGAGAGCCTGCTATTTTGTTCCTTGAAGACCAAAGGACCATCTGATGGGACTTGATAGTAGAAGATTATTTTCCATATAAGGCAAACCAGTAGGAATTTACACAAATCCAGGGAGCAACAAAGACCCATAATTGGTAAAAACCACAGTTTCTAAGTTGGAACAGGGGACTGGTTTAAATTCCAGCTCTGGGATGCTAGGCATCTCTAAGGGGTGGAGAGAAGACACAGATAGTGATCCCACAGAATTCCTGGTTAAAATTTGAATGTCTCTGATGGTGGCACAGAGCCACATCGGAGTTGTGGTTATTCCCTGGGGTAGATCTCGGATAGGTCACAGGGCTTTTGAAATAGTTCAAGAAGACCTGGCTAGTTCCAGTCTAGCTTTGTCACAGGACTTCCCATGAATATCTGCTATGTATCTTTCTGTTGAAAACAAGGTACTCTAGCAGTTGTATGGGGTTTCAGGTAACAGAACAATGAAAAGTCATAAATCAAGACACTGTTCAAATACATTGGTGGATGCATTCAGTAGGCAGGTCATAGAAATGTAGGGGAGAGGATTCCACTGTAGGTCTCAAACTGCATCTGATGACATTCTTAGCTTTTTGATTCTGCTACGTTGATCCATTCCAAGAGTTTGTTATCTGTTAGTCATTAGTCATGTCAGAAGCAGAGATGGGTAAAGAAATAGCTATTTAGGTAACAGAGCCTGAGGCAAGTGGTAATCAGGCTCTGGACCTGCAGCATTCCAGACTCTCCACATTTGGTCAGTGTTGCAGGAAATTCAGTCCAAGATGCAAGATTTTCTGGGAACTCTTTCATTCACACTGCCTACATAATTTAACACATCAAATAAACTTTTTTTTTCAAGTTTCTCTTTTTATAAGATGAAACAACAAATCCTTTGAGATTGTCCAAGGTCCCTCTGAGGAATCTCAGATTTGAGGTTGAGATTTCATCTAGATTTTGGTGTGGGGAAAGCAATACAGCAAAAATGTCAAAAGGTCTATAATTTGCCTAAGATCACAGGTCACTGTGAAACAATTCTTCACTACTATTTAACCAAAGTAGCAATAACAAATTTCAGAAGTACTTGCAGAAAAAAAGCTCTTAGCTCTTTGTTCCCAAAGTGAGAAGCCTTGCTTTTCATAAGAAGTTACAGTCAAGATAAAGGTTAATAAAAAGCACAGGAAATTATTCTGATAAGACACCAAATCTTTGCTTCTTTCCAAGGTAGATTAATCAAAAGGAAAGAAAAACCTTTTACAATATCTTATTATGAGCAAACCAATAATCCAAGAAAACTTTGTCCAGAAAAACCTTATAAATAAATGTACCCAGTCTTGGTTGAGATCACATGAGATAAGAGTTCTTTTTTATAAAACTGTAACTTTATTTTCACTTAGGTTTTGTATTGTATTTTCATCTTTCTCATTCTAAAACAAGTAATTTTACTTGTTTAGCAAAATTGCTCTCTTTTTCCCTTAAGGAAATCACAGTCTACCTACCTTATAGTCTTTGCAAGTGTGTTGCTTCCCTTAGTGGTTTTTATGTACATATATTGATCATATCCTTTAACCATTAGCATCCTTTCTTTTAACAGCAAACTGGAGGGAAGTAATTGTGAGTTATCTGTCACATACCAGGATTCTGTAGCAGTCTAAAAAATATCATGAATATATCAACTTATGATTTTTATATATTAATGCTTCTTTGTGACAATGCAGCAAAAAGATATCCATTAATGGACTAAAATATAGTTATGCTCTCTATAGAATTTAAAAATGAGAGGTCAAAAATAAAGTAGTGCTTAGTAATCAGTGTTTCAGTGGTTTATCTCATTAGAAGTATTAATGCCTATATTACTTAATAACTTTATATAGCTTCATGCAACAGAGGGCAGTGTACACAGAAGTCAACAACAATTCAAAGTGCAGGGAGAATAAAAGACTGCACAGTGTCCATCCCTGGATAGGTCTCTTAGATTAAACTTTACCCACTCAGGGCTCAGGGACCATTGTGGAGGAAGGGCCAGAAAGATCGTAAGAGCCCGGGGTGGTACATGACCACGAGGAAATAAAGTCTTCCAGGCTTCTTGAAAGATGCTCATATTAACTTACAGGAATGGTGATGGTATGTATAAGACCCATGCAAACTCAATCACACAAAAACCCAGCATAGAACTAGGGAAACAGGCAGGAGGCCCCAACCTTAGCTGAGGAACTATGAATAGTTGATTACTACTGGGTGAGGGAAAGCTGATCTTTAAAGGAGTTACTCTAGATAGGCTGACTAGACACCAGTGGATGAACTTGCACCTAGGAACATCTGGGTGTACAAACTTGCTTCAATAGGCCTCACTATATATAACGGAATCAATGAAATGCAGTGGCAAAGGGCTATAGAGGGATAAATACAGAGAGGGGCTCTAAGTATGATTAAGATATATTGTATGAGCCACAGTGGCCCATGTCTTTAATCCCAGCACTTGGGAGGCAGAGGCAGGCAGATCTCTGTAAGGTCAAGGCCAGCCTGGTATACATAGAGGGTTCCTGGACAGCCGGGGCTACAGGGAGACCCTGTCCCAAAAAGACCAAAAAAATTATATATATATATATATATATATATATATATATGTGTGTGTGTGTGTGGTGTGTGTGTGTGTGTATGTGTGTGTATAGTATGAAATGCACAAAAATTCAATAAAAATATATTTTAAGAAAAAAATAACTTTACTGGGTCAATTGTTCAAAAGTGGCAAGTTCCTAAAGAGATTTCACAAAGTATGTTCAGACTGCTATGACAAAACAATTCTTGTTACAAAGTACCTTCGTAAAACCTCTATGCCACTCACAACTAGTCTTATTCACTCCCTCTTACCAATTATGAGTGGATTGTTCATGAAAATTTCCTAAGACATTTAACAAAGTTAACCATATTTTCCAAGTTATTTTTCCACTCAATTTTCACCACACAGGTATGATTGGCAAGAATTTTTTTTAATCATAAAAGAAAAAAAAATAGACTGACAGGTTTGATTGGCTGTTGTGCTTGATATCTGTCATATAATTTGTATTCACTTTTGCTGCATCTTTACTTGTTCATTTAGTTAGTCTTAAGTTGAATTTATAAGTTTTATAAACTTAAGCACTTAATAAATATAATATTAAATTATTTAATCAATGAACCCAAGCAGAATAAAAATCTGGCCTCATGTTATTCTTTTTAAAATTTTTATCATTTTTATTTTATGTGTATGAGTATAGTGTCTGCACCTATGCAAGTGCACCCATGTTGTGCAGTGCCTGTGGAGGACAGAAGAGGAAGGACACTGAATTCCATAGAACTGGAGTTATGTTACAGACCATTGTTAGCCACCATGTGCTGATTTCAAACCCGGGTCTTCTGCAAGAACATCTAGTGCTCTTAACCACTGAGCCATCTCTCCAGTCCCTGTTCATATTATTCTTAACACTAACAACTCAGGAGACACTCATTTCATTAAGCCAACCATAAATAACAAATTAGTCTTATTTAAGGCTTGTGAACTCAACATTCTAGGTAGAACCCAAAATGCTAATCTCAGAAGCTAATAATTGGGTTTGTTTCTGTATTTGTTGGAATTATTAGAATAATTTATGTCAGCATTTACTCAGTGCTAAACCAACTTGAATGAAGTTCTTTGAAGAGATTTTATGAGATGGGCTGGTGATGTAGCTTAATGGACTTAATAGACTACTTACCTACTAAGTACCATACAGGAGGGGGGAAGAAGGAAATATTAAAGTAATTTGATAATACCATCAAGAAGCAGAAGACTACCTTACACATATATACAGATAAACAGATGACTTGTGAGTGTTCTTACATAAGAAGAATTCCAAGTGGAAGCTAGAGCTTTCATTTTAAAATTTAGCCATGCCTTAGGTTAACATAAAACTCATTAGTTTATAAAAATAGTTGCTTTCATCTTTGGTCCACTGCATAGTTTTTCATCTGAATGTTCCACCAGGTTTCTACTTGTTCAATATGGTGGCCAATATTTTTTACCTCAATTTGTGGAAGATACTTTGAAGATTTTCAGTTTCTCATACATGGAAAATACTATGGAAGCTGTGGACTGAAATTTGGACAAGGAATATTTCAGAAATAGGAAGTATTTGGCTGTTTCCAAAGCCCATCTGAGTGAATAAAGGGAGAGCTTTGAGAGACACTAATAGATACACTTCGGAACACTAAAACTGTAAATAGATTCAGTGGATAGTGATTCCTGAGTCAAGCTCTGCAACCAGAAATGGTTTGGAAGCTCAGGCCAAGTGTCCAAAGGAAAGGCTTTTGTGGGATCACTGAGTCCACAAGGCAGAGAAGATGGTTGGTTGGCTACAGTGAAACTATTGCCTTATTTGTATCTTTCTTGGAAAACACTTTGGGAGATGTCTGTTGATGGTTTCTGCATGATTTGTTTTAAATTTTGCTTTCTGAGAATATGATGTCCACACTATAGTGGGCCTCAATTTGCTTACATAGAACCCAGGCACCACAGCAACCTCAAGCTAATGCTTTTATAGTTAATTATTTCAACAGTTGAGTAAAACAAGCTTTTATGTCTTCTAATTTTGTTAAAAAAAATCTAAATAAAAAACGGGAATGAAGTAGTGAAGGAAAAGTGTGGATCTGAGGATTAAACAAAACGAGTGTGTGTGTGACAAAAGCTGTGTAGAAGCTAGATAGATGGCTGACTATTTAAGAGAATGCACCGCTTTTGAAAAGGAACTGAGTTTGGTTCCCAGGAACCACATCAGGCAGCTCAAAACCTCCTGTAACTCTAGCTCCAGGGGGACCAACACCTCTGGCCTCTGCAGGCACCTGCATTCATGTGCCTATATACACACATACATATTACTAAAGTTTTTTAAGCCATATAGAAATCTACTAACTTATAAGCTAGCTAAAAAAAAAAAAAAAAAAAAAATTGGAACAGAGGTACTTCCTATAGGAATGCTGCTCCCAGAAGTCATTTTTGTTTTTTTGGTTTGGTTTGGTTTGTTTGTTTGAGAGATTTAGGGCTGTTGTTTCTTTGTTTGCTTTGTTTTTGAGACAGGGTCTCACTATGCACCCCTGGGTGACCTGGAACTTGCTATATAGACCAGGCCAGCCTCAAATTCACAGAGATCTGCCTGCTCCTGCCCTGCCTCTGCCTCCCAAGTGTTGCCTTCACAAATTGAGGTAAAAAGAAAATTGGAACCTTAATCCCAAAGTGCTGGGTTTAAAGGTGCAAGCTACCATATCCAGCTGGACATAGGTTTTTAAACAAAAATCCCAGTGCCAGGTACAAGATCTCTTCTAGGAGTTACTCTCCAGGGATATTGCAGAGGCTCCCCAAAGGATGCATGTTATTGTAACTGCTCTTGGTTGCCCAGCAGAACTAGATGATAAGATCTTATTGCTGAAGACACCATGTACTTTGTATATAGAACACAGAGAAATCAACCCAGAAGAACCTCCCTGCTGGCTAGCCTTCATAATGCCAGAAGGTACTATGTGGGCTGCTGGAGAAAACTATCAGTGGTCTTACCCAGCTGTGAATCCTGACTGCTACAATACCAAGCTGCCAGGCAAGCTATGATCTGCTAGTACAAGAGCAGTATTACTGTTTTGAGGGTAACCAACTATTTTCTGATTCCCTGAGAGGAAATACCTGCTCGGTACTGTAAAAAAAAGCCCATAGTTTTGGAAGATCACAAGTCCCCGGGGAGAATCCACTACTGTTGCTTTGCCAAATGGACATGTAGTCAAAATGACTTATTAATATTTATGCTTAGGCCTGGGGTAGTGGTGCATGCCCTTAATCCCGGCACTCGGGAAGCAGAGGCAGGCAGATCTCTGTGAGTTCAAGGCAACCCTGGTCTACAGAGTGAGCTCCAGGCCAGCTGAGACTAAAGGGAGACCCCATCTCAAAAATACAATATATATATATATATATATATATATTATTATATATTTATATATATATGATATATATATAGCACTTAAGACTGTGGGGCGTGCTCTCACCCAGGGATAGAGACGGGTTTTGTTTTTTTTGCAATGGGCGAGTATTAAGGCAGACTCATAATGGATGAAAGTGAGGAAAATAAGTGAATGCTGAGTGTCCAGCCTGAAACAAGGCATGTGTATCACCCCCTTCAAGGCCCAGGGAACATTGAAGAAGAGGAACTAGAAAGACTGAAGGGATCAGAAGGTGAGGAGGAGCCCTATGAAACACTATTTTCTGGATATGATGCAACTGTGGCAATCATGAATACACAGTCAATATGGCAACTCATGCAAGACCTCCACAAGAAGGAGCCTTTCAACATTCCGTGATGGAGAGGGGAAGGCTTTGGGGACTCCAACACTCTCTGAGGAAGTGCTGGCGGTCAGTGGTTGCTAGGAGAAGGGGGGCATTTTCTTCAGCACTGTAGTCACTGCTAAGTTGCCTGTGATCCAGTAATAGCCCCGCATCTAGGCTCATACAAGTAATGCTAATAAAATGTGATGAGTTCAAAAGAAGACAGGAGGAAGGGTAGCTGAAAAGAAGACAGGAGGAAGAAGGGCAGCTGAAAGACGACAGGAGGAAGGGTAGCTGAAAGAATGGTGTCAGCAGGAACAGGAGCAAGATCAAAGACTGTAAAAGGGGTCAATACGGTCGGTCACAATACAATGTGTACATGAATGAAATTATCAAAGACTGTAAAAGGGGTCAATACGGTCGGTCACAATACAATGTGTACATGAATGAAATTATCAAAGACTGTAAAAGGGGTCAATACGGTCGGTCACAATACAATGTGTACATGAATGAAATTATCAAAGACTGTAAAAGGGGTCAATATGGTGGTCGCAATACAATGTGTACATGAATGAAATTAACAAAGACTGTAAAAAGGGTCGATAGGGTCGCAATACAATGTGCTCACGCCTTTAATCCTAGCACTTGGGATGCAGAGGCAAGTGGATCTTTGTGAGTTCAAGGCCAGCCTGGTCTACAGAGTGAGTTCCAGGACAGCTGGGGCTACAGGGAGACCCTGTCTTGAAAAGATTAAAAAAAAAAGAAATTATCAAAAAGACCGTAAAAGGAGTCGATATGGTCGCAATACAATGTGTACATGAATGAAATTATCAAAAACTAAAATAATTCAACATTTTTAAAGGCTCTGTGCAGAACTCTAGAGTCTCATTTTAGAGGCTCTGTCCCTTGTCCTTGTCATTTTTCCAATGGAATTCGCGACTTCTAACATGCTACCCTCTACCAGATCTGGCTTTAGGAGCTGTTGGGGAAGAAAGAGTTCTTGTCTATTTCTTGCATTTCTCTTGTGACTTCACTGGGATTCTTTCCACAAGATGAGCAACGCAGATCCCAATCTCAGTGCGGCCAGTGTTGCATCAGAGTCACCTAACATGACTCAACTCCCAGCTTCCTGTTGCTCCTGACTTGAAAGAGAAACTCCAGCTTCAGACGTCTTGATATTGTACTTCTTATAGACCTTCAGAACTGTCTTACCAGAAATTCTTAGTCTCTATTCAGCTGCTTTTAAAAAGTACAAATCAATGGGCCTCACTCTACATATTTCTAATCCAGTCTTGCCCAGGACTGAGAAGCATACATTTGAAACAAGACTTCCAGGAATTTGCATTTTTTAACTGAATTGTGTGTTTCAAACAGAACATCTCAATCAATCTTACCCCCCCCCCGCCCACTTGCCCACTGGCACTTCTACAGGTACCGCCTGCTGGAATTAATATACTCTGTCATTTTCAAAAAAAAAAAAAATCCTGTGTAGTCAAAACTATAACCATTAAAACTCCTTGGATTTAAAATAATCTGTTGTCTAGATCAAAATAAAAGAACTAAAGCTAGAGACGTTGATAAAGTGAGTGCCAACGCAAGTATGAAGACCTGAGTTCTGGTCCCAGCATACACACAAAAGCCAGTCAGTCTAAGTGGTAGGCTTCCAAAACCATAGCACCGCAGGACCTGGTCAAAGACATGAGGGGGGTGCAGAGAAAAGTGAACTCTGAATCTCACTGACAAGCCCCCATAGCAAATGAGGTTCAGATTCAGTGAGACACTATGTCTCAAACAATTCAGTAAGGGAGCGATAGGAGAAATATACCCAGTGTCAGCCTCTGGGATCAATGTAACACATACACATACATACACACACACACACACACACACACACACATACACAGAGATGTGCACCTATACCATATTTGTAAATGAATATGCATACTATTATACACACACACTACATACACAGACACATTCACTACATACACAGACACATTCACACAAATAAATAAAATTAATGAATAAAAGTCTTAGACCTCTAATGGGGCAGCACAAATCAAAAGGTGTGTAACCACGTGAGAATAAAGCACCCTCAAGTTTTTCTTAGCCATGAAAATAGAGGAATGCAATTTAGTTACAAATCAGTTTTTTAAAATAAAATCAAAGTTTTCAGATTTTTCCTTAAACCAAAATTGTTTCATATAGTATTATCAGGGGGAGGGAATGAGCCTGTCAAGGCAATCTCAGAGGCCTCTGTGTAGCACTGGTCTCAGCCACCACAGCCAAGTGTATTTTTTTCAACTTCCCAAATTAAGACAATCTATAAAGAAATGTTCATTTATTAGAACTTGTGCTTGACAGTTTATTTCATGTCAGCCTCCAGCCCTCCTTTGCAGGCTGATTTGCATAATGTGTTATTATGTCTAAATGGAAAGCTAAATGCCTCCATGTGGTCTTTAAATGACAAGTGCTTGTCAGCTTCATGCAATATTCAGAAGTAACAGATCCAAATCACAACAGCACTTGCTGAGATGTTAAAAAAAAAAAAAAAGAAGGAAACTTGTTGTGTATCCTTCCTTGACAAATTTACACTTTGGTACAGAATTGTCAATTAGACATTCCATGTGTTAAACAGTTTAGTTCAACTGTGAAGGAATTTACTGTAGCTTTATTCTACTGTGTTCTAAGTAATTACAATCCATATTACTTTTTTATTACTATTATTTCAAAGAAACTTGGGGAATAATCTCCAAATGACCTTGGAAAAAATATTTCTAAGTACTTAAGTTTAATTATGTTAGAATACATGGAAGTGTGTAGTGTGTAGTACCTTTGTACTATGAAAGATCTACTGTGGAAATTTAAAATTATTTTGATCTTATGTTTGATGTTTTACAATCAGTAAAATGATCATTTTTAGTATTTAAGAAGAAGCATAGTATTTTAAAGAGATTTATGACATCATGTTCCCTCCTACTTAGTTTGAACATCCCATTCAGTATTAACATTTGATTTAATCTTAGAACCAACAACTGAATTCACGAAACTTTCTTCCCATAACTCACTACAAGAAGACACTTTATCTCAAGAGCCTTTTCAATTGAGAGACAAGAGAGAAAGGAATCACAGTTAGACACTGGCACAGCTTCTGCATCTCTATCCCTGGCTCTGTACTGTGTTCCTCCCCTCCCACTTAAATGATGCTCAAACAATTTTTAAAAGCTTGAGCCCAGAGGCTGGAGAGATGGCTCACCACTGAACAGCACTGGCTGCCCTTCCATGGGACCTGGGTTTGGTTCCCAACACCTACATGGTAGCTAACACCTGTCCCTAACTCCAGCTTCAGGGGATCCAATGCCCCTCTTCTGGCTTCCCCTGGCCCTGCACGACATGGGTGCCCTTACATGCATGCAGGCAAAACACTCACTCATGCATATAGGTGTATGAAAAGAAATAATAAATCAAAACAATTTTAAGCTTGCGCTCAAAGCTGTGGTCGAGCCTCAGCAGGATGGATCCTGGAAGATTTCCATAAGAGAAATATGACAATATTTTCACAAGACATCAAAGACCCCCATAGTAGGGATTATGGAGGTCTGCCACAAAGCCAGAGGTGGAAGGCAAGGTGGGTCTGGACTTTATAATAAAGGGGAAAAGAAGAAGGCTTGTTTCAGCCTTTGTGCCTCCCTCAAGCCCTCCTGCTGGCCAGGAATGTACTGATTTTCCCAGCACATCCCTCTGGACTTAGCTGACTACGGAGGTCCAGGGATGAGTGTCCCCACACCAAGAGCCAGTTGGCACCAGATGTTCTTTTAGGGATATTGGACTGGTCCATCCTGACTCAAGAAAGTAATGATTTATTAAATAGGTATTTTGGATTTTCTTTAAGACAGAGTCCTGTGTAGCTCAGGCTGGCTTTGAATGTGCTATAGAGCAGAGGATGTCCTTGAAGTTCTGGTTCTCCTTGCCTCCATCTCTCAAGTGCTGGGAGATCACTGGCATGCACCACTACATCCAGTTAATGCAGTCCTGGGTAGGAGCCTCGGCCTTGTTGTATGTCAGGCAAATTGACAACTGCCCAGAGCCTTGTCATGTATGGCAAAATATGTGGATAGAGGATGACCTCAGGGAGACAGCCAAGACCCACTGAACCCAGATGATAGTTATTGAAATGAGTTCCTAGGAGACCTCAAAAAATAGGAACAGAGGAAAGTATTCACAACAGTGTGATAAAATAGCAGTTAGAGAGACTAACTTGCAAGGAAGAAAATAATTGAACCAGAGCTGTGGTGATCAAGCAACACTGGATATAAAAGTGACCTTAGAGACAGGGTATTCTGGTTCCCTTATTTTACTGAAACAAAAGAGAAGTCCAGGGAAGTGGTTGGTGCAACGATTTTACCCATTTAGAGAATGGCAGAACTAGACCCAGATTTGGATCTGGTATTTAGTCATGGTTGATTTCAGCGCGTCTTATTGGAGAAAACACCAGTCTTGCCAGCTTTTTCCCAATGCTTAAGCCATAGACTTAGTGGACAGATAACAAAATCTAATCCTCTTTAATTTGCTATCCAAGATCTTCTTGGCAAAAGTTTACACTTTCTCATTACTTTTGCTAATATCAAGGCTGTTATCTGTTAAAACCATAGTATCTACAGGGGAATAAAAATACAAAACCATGCAGTAAGGGAAGTGCTCTCTTTTGGAAACCCGGTTCAGCTCCTGTGATTACAGTACAGATCTGCTCTGTGCTCCTGGTAGCAGAACACAATTAGGACATTCTTATGTTTAAAATTCTCCAAACCAATAAACAGGTCTTCCTCAGGATCTAGTCCATTCATCCATCCAACAGAAATCTTTTTGTCTTGATTAGGTACCAGACATTGTTCTAGAAGCTGGGGTTACAACAATGAACAAGAATTTTTCCCTACATTCATAGTGCTGTGGATCCAAGTTGAGAGAGGATAATCGCAGGAAGTAACCACATATAATCTCAGAGGTGTATGTGGTGCTGAAAGTAAGGCCAACTACATATATGGGAACACTGATTCCACAGGCACCAGTGAGTAAAGTATTTAGCTGTACAGCAGGGTGAACTGGCTGAAGAGCCTTAGGGAACCATCACTGCACTCCCCATGTGACCTGTGGTGCTAAGTCTGTTCCATGACAAGCAAAATTTGGGGTCGAATACTTTTAAGAGGGGCTGGAGTCATGGCTTGGTAGTTAAGAGCACATATTGGGCTTTAAGAGGACCCAAATTCATTTCCAGCATCCATTTAAGGCAGATCACAACCACCTACAACTCCAGCTGCAGCTGCGGGGGATCCAATGTCATCTTCTGGCCTCTGTGGGTAACTGCACATGCACAGATACACACATCAGCACACACGGACACACACACACACACACACGCTTTGGAGGTCCAGGGATGAGTGTGCCCACACCAAGAGCCAGTTGGCACCAGATGTTCTTTTAGGGATATTTGACTGGTCCATTCTGACACAAGAAAGTAATGATCTATTACATAGGTGTTTTGGATTTTAAGACAGAGTCCTGTGTAGCTCAGGCTGGCTTTGAATGTGCTATAGAGCAGAGGATGACCTTGAAGTTCTGGTTCCCCTTGCCTCCATCTCTCAACTACATCACATGCACACACGCACAATTTTTGTTGTTGTTATTGTTGCTGTTGTTGTCTTTTTGAGACAGGGTCTCCCTGTAGCTTTGGCTGTCCTGGAACTCGCTCTATAGACCAGGCTGGCCTTGAACTCACAGAGATCCACCTGCCTCTGCCTCCCAAGTGTTAGGATTAAAGGCATGCACCACCACACCTGGCATGCATGCACAATTCTAAAAATGAAAAATAAATCTTAAAAAGTAACTTTTTAAAAATCTGTATCACATTTGGGATCTCTGTCAGAATGAAGATAGCCTAATCTACACAGGGAGTGCCAGGCCAGCTGGGGCTACAGGAAGAGCATGTCTCAAAAAAAAGGGAAGGAAGGAAAGAGAAAAGGAAGGAAGGAAGGAAGGAAGGAAGGAAGGAAGGAAGGAAGGAAGAAAGGGAGGGGGAGGGAGAGAGGGAGGGAGGGAGGGAGGGAGGGAGGGAGGGAGGGAGAAATCTGGACCAAATGGAGTAAATAAGTAACCTTTTCTCCAATTCTCAAGAAGGTATGGAATGTTCCTAGGTGCCAGAGCTTCGCAATGTGAGAACATTAGAATGTCACCTGGAGAGAACTTGCTAAGCAAAGTTCTGTGTGGGAAGCATTTGAAAAACAGCATACTGTAGATTTTGATAAATGGAGATTGGAGCTGTGCACCTGCAAATACTTGTTCTGTATGGTTACATCCTTATAACCCAAGCATCCATTCAGTTTATTAATATGATGGATTCTGTGCTGCATTTTAATGAAGTGATTGAGGCGACTAACTTTGAATACCGGCCCTCAAGGAAGCACTTGTTGTGCATCTCTAGCAAAGTTTAAAACATTTTGTTAATTATAAAACAGTTTATAAAAGAGCAAGACAGATATTGCCAAAAGGATAGTTTCTGTGATCCTTACAAAATACTCGTGTCTGCCTGTACCCTACACTATACAGTGTCCCCAAAAGAAGTCAAGTCTGTCCTTGTGACACATGTATAGTGCTTGGGAAAAGTAGAGAGAATGAGTAGAAAACATCTAAGTGAGTCAGTAGAGGAATGATAGTCCATCATCCCATGCTTGCTTTGTCTTTGAGCTGACATGTTACAACACTTTTCTTAATTATTGAGTTTAAGTTCATGTTAAATGAACTCTTTAAAGTGAGCAATTAAGTGTATCCATAGTATTGTACAACCACCATGTCTGCTCCCAAAATATTTCCCTCATTCCACAAAGCAAAACCTATACTATTCAGCAGTTCATCCTGGCTAGGGTTTGCATTTCAAGTGTCTCCCAAAGGCTCATGTGTTCCTAAAGCCCTAGTCTACAGCTGGTGGAGATCTGGCTACGAACTGGTGAAGTCCAAGGGAGGGGTGTAATGAGGCCATTGGGGTGACCTAGAAAAAAATACTAAGACCCTGGTTCGTTCTCTCTCTCTCTCTCTCTCTCTCTCTCTCTCTCTCTCTCTCTCTCTCTTTCTCCCTCCTTCCCTTCCTCCCCTCCTAGCCACCATGAAGGATGAGAGGAGCAGTTTCATTCTTCCACCTCACCATAGGTTTCATGGATTTGAAACCTTGAAACTATGAGATAAAACAAACCTTTGCTCCTTATAAAGCATCTCAGGTATTTTGTCACAGGTTCGGGAAGCTAGCTAGCTCACTTCCCAGGTGTCCTCTTTAGCTCCTTAAGCTTGATTTTCTGTCTCTAATTTTTTAACCTATTCTGGGTATTTCATAAATGGCATAGCAGGTTTTCAGGCATCATTGCTTCATTCGTTTTCATGACTGTACAATATCACATTGTATGTATCTACCACAACTTGTTCATCTCACCCTTTACCAATAGACACTTGGGCCATGCCTTCCTCGGACCAAACCTTGTAAATGGGACTTTCATCAACAGGCTGAACACATTGTGTTAGTTGGAATTTTTCACCACTACAATAGAATATCTGATTTAAACAACTTAGGGAGGCAAACTTCTTTTACTCCAAGTGGCAAGGAGGGTGCAGTGGGGGTGGGGCAAAGCAGCTCACATCATGGCGGACAGGAAGTGGAGAAAGGGGAAGAATGTGTGCATGCTCTACGACTTTCTCCTTTACTCCTTTCATTCCGTCTGGGCCCCCAGCCTACAGGATCGTGCTGCCCACATTCAAGATGGGTTTTCTCATCCTACAGGATTGTGCTGCCCACATTCAAGATGGGTCTTCTCATCTTAGTTAATTCTTCCTGGGAATATCTCACAGATATACCCAGAGGAGTGCATTACTAATCTTCTACGTGTTTCTACTCTAACCAAGTAGAGAGTTAACCATCACAAGTATTCTCCTAGAAATAGATTTACTGGGTTATATGGAGAATTCTATGCTCACCTTTTTGAGCAACCAGCAGATAATAAAAAAAGAGAGAAATAAAGAAATTAGAATATTGAAGGCTAACTCAAACCTTGCTATTATTCAATTATAAACAATGTTCAAAACTAAAGTGAAAGACTGGGAGATGATTCAGCCAGTAAATTGCTGGTTGCACAAACACGGAGACCTGAGTTTAATCCATGTTAAAAAAAAAAATTAAAAAGCCGAATGCAATGTCACACACATGTAACTGGAGTGCAGGGGAGGTAGAGACAGGAGGGCCCCTTGGACCTGCCACTCTAGCCTAACTGGAAAGCCCTATCAAGTCTTTCTCATTTATATTTGACTGTCTTTAATTTACTTTTACCTATTTGTAACATTTCTACTCTCACTATCATATAAGATCTTTGAAAACAGGGATTATTTTTCTCCATAATGCTATTTTCTAAGAATATATTTATGACTGACATAAATCAAATCAAAGAAGCATGCCCCAGTTTCTCCTTTTACCAACAGTTCAATCTTCAATGGTCCACTATGACCTTTGTTTTATTTTTTTTGTTTGTTTGTGGTGTTGGTGAATAATCCCAAGGCCTTGTGCATGTTAGGCAAACACTCCACCTCCAAGCTACGACATCCCCAGCCATCGTGACCTAATGTCTCTAATTATGAGACACAAGATAGCTTGTGTTTCATTAACTTAAAAGAACTTTAGGTGGGGCTGGAGAGAGGGCTCAGCGGTTAAGAGCATTGACTGCTCTTGCAGAGGACCCGGATTTGATTCCCAGCACCCACATGATGGCTAAGAACCATCTTTGACTCCAGTTCCAGGGGAATCCGACGCCCTCTTCTGACCTCCATGGCATTGCACGACATGAGTGCACCAACGTACATGCAGACAGTACACTCATGCACATAAAAAAAATAATAAATAAAATTAAAAAAAACTTTAGTCATGAACAACAACAACAACAAAAACCTGTTATGTGTATTAACAGGACATAGTTCTTTACAGGGGAAGGAAACACTAAAACATTACTGTCTAGGGAGCTGTGCACCTAGAACTACATACCGCTGTCCCCAGGCAGCACAGCTGCCCAGCTTTCTTCTAACCTTCTGCAGGGGTGACTTGCAAAGTTTGGCATCTTCTGGATTTTGATTTTAAAAAGAAAATGATGGTGCTTACTCGTCTCTAAAGTGACAGTGATTTATATGTATAGCTCCCCAGGTATCAAAGAAAAATGAACCCCAGGTTGTCCAAAGCTAACAGAAATAAGAGGCTTTCTAATGCGTCTGTACATAAGCTACCAGCTAGATTTAATTACCTGGGGAGATAGCAATCAACTTGCTTCTCAAGGTAAGAGAAAAGTGAGCGGTAATAGAAAATTGTGTAAATACTGCTATTCATTTTTTAATCTATTATAAAAACTGGGAAGAGGACAAATACAATCCTTCACCCTTCTTGGGCATCCTTATTTGGGAGTAATTATGCCTGTAGGGATCACTTACAACCTCCAAGGCAACTGTGGTGGATTTCAGTGCTTGATAAGGTCCAGCAGTAATAAAATGAAGCAGGACCCTCAAGACAACTTGGTGGGGGGCAATTATGTCCCATTACCGTGTGAATCACACACTGTGATTAAACTCGTAGGAGGCACTCAGCATCCGCACTTGTTGTGGAAAGGGTCCTGATTAGCATTTGTACTATGCATTTTGGTAATCAGAAATCATTATAGAGAATGCAACATTAAATGAAGGAATATGGCAATCTCCCATGCATTAAATAGGCTAATTTTTAAAAAGAGATGACTTTGTATCTAAAGAGAATAATGTCATTTCTTTTCCTGCAAAGCAATAACACTTGGTCAGATGCTCCATATACATTATAACTCTAAATATTGCCACAGTGAATGTTTGGTTTGATTAGCAAATACTCCACTCTGCATGATATAGTGGTCTTTTTATTTTAATGCTGATACATAAGAAACATTTCTGCTGTGTGTTCTTAGATGTGTAGAAAACTGAATGATGAGTTAAACAAGTCAGAGATATGAAAAGCAACTTTTACATTCTTTTTTTTTTTTTTAATTAATTTTTATTGATGCTTTGTGCATTTCATACATTTTTTCCAATTCAGTTCAGGCTTATTTCCCTTTCCCCCACCCCCACCCCATCCCAGATCATGCATTCTGCCATAACTGTCCTGCATCTTTCTCTCATTTTTTTTTTTTTCATTTTTAGCTATAAGTGATAATCCATGAGTACAAGCATCCTTCATGCAAAACCTATCTGCAGGCTGTTGTGCCCAAACACCTACAGCCCCACCATCCAGTGGGGGGTGACAGGTTGTTTGTTCAATCAAGTTGATCAAATGAGTGTCCAGACTACATTGCTGTAGTTTCACCATTCACCCCAATCGCAGCCCTTACATTCTACCACGCCCCCTCTTCCGCAGGTTGTTCCCTAGGCTTAGAAAAGGGGCACAGGTGGATGAGAGGTAAAACAGTCCACTCTCTCTGGAGCTGTTGACTTGGACTCTGGTCAATTCTGGCTGTTTCCTTTCATGGGCTGACAGTTTGTCCAGGAATAACCTTTCGATCCTACTAATGAAGAACAAGCAATTAGATATATAGGTATTTAAGCAGCACTAATAGTTATGGTAGGTTACTTTAGCATAGACACATGTTTGGATATGTTAATCCATGAATTACAATTTTCCCCCCTGTTAAATATGACAGGGTCTTACTGTGGCTTATAACATCTCCTAACCTGTAGAGGATGTAAGCTTGTGGCATCAGCCATGGGTTATTTCTCCAAGGGGAGAGCCAATAGCCAATTAGATTTGGGATATACAGGCACATGGCTGCCTCTGCTGCACAGTATTTCCAGGCAGGTGAGGTGTAGCTGGTGCTGACGGTGGAGTCTTGCTTGACTCAGGGAGACCCATATTTGCTTTATTGGTTTAGTGGCCTTTGGTAACACTCTCTGGCATTCCAGAGGCCATCTGTACATTTGCATGTGTGGTCTCAATACATCCCTCCCATGTTAACGTCAGGTCTTCGGCAGCAGGGTCTTATTGCCTCTCCTCCTGTAGGTATCCCAACTTAGAGGCAAGGAGCCCTTACCTTTTGTGGGGCCTTGGATCCCCTGGCCAACATCCACTTTATTAGCCCAGCAAATTAGGTCAAGATTCAAGAAGGCTTCTGACAGAGGAATCAGAAATATTTTTGGTTCTATGAAATATTAACAGGGATGTAAGCTGTTGATATACTCTTTCAGCGTATTTTGACACCATCTATTGTCACTTCAAGATATTTAGATCTACCCATTGTATTAAAGTTTTAAATGGTCATATCGAATAATTTTCTGTATGAACTTTAAAAGGCTTTCCCATATTTTAATAGGTAAATACCCTCTGAAGAGTCCTTTTGGAAGTCCTGTATCCCAACAGCAAGTATTCAATTTCAATTGTTTTTGATATATAGATTATTTTGTAAGATGTTCAAGCAAAGAGGCACTGAATAATTGAAGAATTGATCTCTCCCTCTAAAAAGAAATTTTTAGTGTTTTATTGCTTGGAAGCAAAATTTGAGCTAATTACTAAATGATTATTTACTCATTATTTCATGTCATACAATTAAAAGAAGTTTTAACTTGGAATACAATGTGAAGGGATTAATTTACTTAAATCTTCATTGTTGCATATAAATACCTTTTCTCCTGCCAATCATTTGGATTGATTAACCAATCAGTGCTAATGTCGACCGTAAAAAAGTTAATTATCACTCATATCAAAGTGCATTAGACAATAGCTAAATAAGAAACTTTAGTAGCATTTATTATAGCAAAATCAAAATATGATAGCCAATATTTTCTTTGCTTTTATTGGGCTGATATTATTCAATTTTTTTTCTATAAATAATGTAGTATTCATGAAAATCAATTTAGTGTTGTGCTTCAAATTTTAATTATCTACGATTTTCATGGAAATGGTAGTACTGATCCATCAGCATTTCATTACTCCTGTGTTTTCCTATGTTCTATTCATGTCATTTCATGTGAAACAAAAAGCTGTTAGGATAGTCCTACACTAAGATAGCATGCTTTTGAGAAAGAACGGAAGAAGAGAACAGTTCTGAGTTATGCACTTCACCAGGTGTGTGAGTTGCTTTTAATTGCTGTGACAAAACACCATGTCCAAAAGTGATGAGAGAGAGAGAGAGAGAGGTCAAAGAGGCATGGTGGCAATTGACCAGAGCAGGAAGCTAAAAGATTAAGTAGAAGATTATAAACAGTCAAAGCCCACCCCAGTGACACGCTTCCTTCAGCAAGGCTACATCTCCCGATCCTCCCCAAACAGTGCCACCAAATACCAAGTCTTCAAATACCTAAGCCTAAGGGGGACTTTCCTCACCCAAACCACTACCACATCCATACACTCTTACACATTTTTTTTTTTTTCTTTTTTTTGGTCTTTACGAGACAGGGTCTCCCTGTAGCCCCAGCTGTCCTGGAACTCGCTCTGTAGACCAGGCTGGCCTTGAACTCACAAAGATCCGCCTGCCTCTGCCTCCCAAGTGCTAGGATTAAAGGCATGCACCACCACGCCCAGCACCCTTACACAATTTTAAAGCAATTTACACTTCAGGTGGCTGTAGAGATGGCTCAGGGGTTAGGAGCACTGGCTGCTCTTGCCAAGGACCTGGGTTCAATTCCCAGAGCCCACATGGTGGCTAACAAGTTAGCCAGTTAGCTCCAGTTCTGGGGGGTGTGATGCCTTCTTCTGATCTCCTTGGGCAAATGCATAACATGGGTGCACCTACCTAGATGCAAGCAATACAGTCATACACATAAAAAAAATAATAGGAGCCAGTGTGGCGGCCCATGCCTTTAATTCCAGCACTAGGGAGGCAGAGGCAGATGGATCTCCATGAGTTCAAGGCCACCCTGGTCTACAAAATGAGTTCCAGGCCAGCTGGGGCTACAGTCAGACCCTGTTTCAAAAATATAAAATAATAATAATAATAATAATAATAATAATAATATTTTTCTTTTTTTTATTATTTTTTATGTGTATGAGTGTACTGTCTGCATGTAGGTTGGTGCACCCGTGTGGTGCAGTGCTGCAGAGGTCAGAAGAGGGCATTGGATTCCCCTGGAACTGGAGTTAAAGACGGTTCTTAGTTGCCATGTGGGTGCTGAGAATTGAACTCGGGTCCTCTGCAAGAGCAGTCAGTGCTCTTAACCGCTGAGCCATCTCTCCAGCCTCAGATTTTTTTTAAATGATAAAAACTTAAGCTTCAGTTAAGATATGGAGTTAGGGCTGGAGAGATGACCTGGCAGTTAAGAGCGCTGACTGCTCTTTCAGAGGACCCGGCTTCGATCCCCAGCACCCACATGGCGGCTGAGAACCGTCTGTAACTCCAGTTCCAGGGGAATCGGATGACCTCTTCTGACCTCCGCAGCATTGCACGACATGGGTGCACAAATCTACATGCAGACGGTACATTCATACACATAAAAAATAAATAAAATAAAAAAAGATATGGAGTTAGAGAGAAGTTGGAAGGAAAGATGGATACGATCAAAATATATATGTATTAAATTTGCAAAGAACAAATAAATTAAAATTTTAAGACAGCAAAAATGACAGTTATAACAACAAAAATACTAAGATAGTATTTTTTAAATACTTAATACTTAAATAGAAAAAGTTCTTGTAGTACTTTTGATTTAATTCCAAAAATTTAATGAGCAAATTTATATAACACAAACTTAGACACAAGGAAAGCAAAGGCTAAGATATTAACAAGAGTCAAGGTCATGATCAAGGTAACAAGTAACCATGAGGTGATAATGAAAGCTGTAGCTATAATGATTTTTAGGCTAAAATGAGCACAATGTATAAGAATGTAATGGAACATATGAATGCTATCAAACCCCCAAATACAGTGACAGTCACCCTTTGACTCTCACGTATGGCTCATTTAGAAATTCCACATGTCTCATGCCAACATGAATCCCGTGAGCCATATCGTTTGGACTCATAGAACAGTAACGCTACACTGAGAAGAATATCATGAGACAAATGAGCTGTGACCTTTACTAAGCAGAAGAAAACACTAAACCTGTTTTTCCTTGGAGAGGTCTTGACCTAGCATTATTATATAATAGAGGCTTCACCAGTGATGGAGCTTTAGGTTAAAGTGTTTAGCTGAGGTTAAGAGGAGAATATGTAAGGATGTGGTTGTCTGTTTGTTTGTGAAAAGAAGGATCTGAGAAGAACATATTCTGTGTTTTTAAGGTCATGGTAAATAGAAGACAATTTTTAGCAAAACCACCATGGTTGGCTTCAACTAAGAGAGGATCCACTGGTGTCCTTACATTTGTGACCATGTGGAGTGTTCACAGTACCAGGTAATGCAGATCTCCTGAGCCTCCTCAACAAAGAGGTGCAGCTACCATCTGTCTGCCTAATACAGAAATTCCAGGTGCTGGACTAGGGACTACAAACTTACCAGAAATAAAAAGCTTCTGATCTATGTATTCAAATCACATAGCACATGATGGTACTAAAATGAATCATAACTCTTGCTCCAACCCAATGATTCTGCCCATTATGTGTCAAATAGTTTAAGTACTTATAAATAAATTAATTTCTTTAATTTATAAAATTTTCTGAGTTACCTTCTTTATCCCCATTTTACAGAAAGTCTTTTAAATTATAAAATTGCTTAAGTCTCAGATTGTAAGCACACATCCCTCCTTAGCCAAACTATTAGGTTATTTGAGGACAATAAGTATTGTCTATTTATCAGAATTGCCTTCAGATTTTTCTGCCTATCAAAAAACCTTCAAATAGCAATCTTCAGGGGCTGGAGAGATGGCTCAGCAGTTAAGAGCACTAGCTGCTCTTACAGGAGACCTGGTTTGATTCTCAGCGCCTACATGGCACCTAACAACCATGTGTAACTCCAGTTCCAGGAGATCTGACACCCTCTTCTGATCTCCACCACCAATAATCATTCAGTTTTGCTAAATTAAAATCCTCAAAGAAAATAATCTGACTTGAAAATATCCACTTTGGATAACTCTTGTCAATGTAAAAACACAACTCTTACCTTAAAGTAGAATGAGAAAGTTTCTTCTGAAGCCAAATATGAGTGAGGGTGATCATGGCCTGGAAAGACAGATTTAGGTCAACTCAAATCCCCAGTTCCAACATGGCAGCATTTTCATGAAGTTTTCATAGTAACAGAAGAAAAAAAGTCATAAACCAAGACACTTTTTTTTCACATAAATTTATTTTTATTTTTTTAACAAATCTAGACCCCGTGCCCCCCCAATTCGCCCACCCCACCAGAGCTCATGCATTCTGCCAAATATGCTTTTCATCTCCTTCTCAATCTTTCTCAATATTCTCCATGAGGAAGTTGACTGTTTTGAGCAGAAGTTCACTGTTTCAGTCAGTTCTTCAATTCAGTCCTTTCTGTTGGTGGTGGTGGAGGTGTTGTTTCCAATATGCATCACTCCCAACTGCTTTGGACAAAAGCTCAGGGGGCCATACACAAGAAATACTTACGACTAGGTAATTGGCACAAGCATCCACAGATGAGGGATACCATTCATCGTTTGTTTTTCTGGGACTGTGTTACTTCACTTAGCATGATGTCCTCTAGCTCCTAACAGTGGTTAGTTAGGGATGGCTAATAAGGGGGCTAATGATGCCCCAAGATAAACTGTAATTAGACTCTGGACCTGCAACTTTACCACCAAAGCATAATCACAGAAGTCCTAATCAGTTAATCAGTCTTACAGAAGATTGAATAGAAGGCGTGGTTCTCTTCAAGAACTTTCCTCTACACTCTAATCTGCTAAGATTAAAGTCACTACTGTTAAATAATAAGGGCATGGGAACAAAATCCATGATGAAAAAGTTGGAATGACTTTTAATTGTCATTGGCTGAGTGATTTTGGTGAAATGTATTGAACATCTATCAACTGAACATCTATCTTCACTTTTTTCGTCTTCAATAAATAAATAAATAAATAAATAAATAAATAAATAAATAAAACCAAAGGGGCTAAAGGGATGGTGCAATGTGTAAAACTGACCTCCTTTTTCCCAGAGCCCCGTCCTTCCTCTTATCTGGTCAGTCTGAAGGTTTCATACTCAGCTGACTCAGCTGTAAACTCCCTTATTTATCTTCTTCAGTCAGTACTGCCTGCCTCACCTCTTAACCATTATGCAGTGGTATGGAACTGGAAGGAACTTGTAGGATCTTTTATTTAGATTCTTCTCTGTGCCTCTGTGCCTTCAGAAATGGGTGTTCCCTTCATCTGGATTTAGGGAGAGCACTTCTCCCCCAGAAGTCTTATGACTGACTTCTGAAGAAATGAGAAAACTCTCTTCTAGGTTTTTTTATATTTTTTTTGGTCTGCTTTGTGCAAAGGATAAATGAAAGAGATCTGAAGGTGACCTCCTGTTTCTGCTGATTCCTAAGATGCCATGATGCCATAGTTGGGGGTAGCAAATCATGCACCCCATCAATAGTACTTACTTTACAAGGCTAGAGTAAGAATAGAATCAGATAACATGAGTTCAATATGTGGTATTCCATATACACTCAATAAATGTTCATTGTAACTAGCAACTCCATTTTACAGCTGTTAAAATATATGTTCAGGAAGTTATGAAAGTTTGCCATAATCAACAGTAAACATATACCAAACCAGGGCATGAATCTCTGTATATCTAACCATAAGAGACATGGACTGAATATATAACAAATTAGAATTCAGATTCAGGAGTCTCTAACTTCAAAGCTCATATGCTTCCCACTTTCCTATACTGCTTATTAAATGCAAGTAGCATAAAACAATCAAGGTAGATGGAAGTGTAATGAAAGAAAACATAATCAAGCAAAGCAGGCAGTTGTGTACAAATGAGTGTGCAATAGAACATGCTGCCTTGCAATTCCTCTCCTCCTGAAGAGTCTTTCAATTCACCCTAGTTTGAAAGAACAACAAAAGGCCAAAGAATTAGTTCCATCCAAAGCTGGCATGGTGAACCGATACATTTATTGGGGTTGGTTACAAGAGCCTGTGTAAGGGGTTGTTACAAGTGCAAGGGCGACTCAATATCGCATCACTGACAAGCATGGGTGACAATTCATGACAGCCACAGTGCCTCTTTCAAACAGTTGCTCCACCAGACTATTACTGCTTATATCATAGACAACTCCTGAGTCATCTAAGTTTCTGATAAGTTCTGTGAACTTAGGAGCCGCATTCTTCTATCCAGGAGGAACTATATCAAACTACAGAACAGCTGTACAGGAGGCATTTGGCTGGGACACAGTGTGCTGCAAACACTGTGCTGTGTGCTTGGTTTCTAAAGAGAATCTGATAAAGAATAACTGAGAAGCCAAGGACTCAAGTAATACCTCCTTACATTTGCTGACATCAATTCACCTAATTTAAAATTCACTGGAATATATTGTTTTCATCTCAAATAACTTCTGCCACTTCTTTCCCAAAGACATAACAGAAACCATGATAAGCACCTGCCATTTTTTGCAGCCTTCACTATCAAATGTTCTGCATCCTGTATGAGGTGGTTGGTGAGGTACCACCATCAAAAGGGACAAAGAAGGGAAACAAAGTTTAGCATCACATACCACACAGTGTCAGATGAGAAAGACACTAGCAAGCAGGAAAATGGAGAGATGGCTCAGCACTGTGCAGCCATGACAACCTGTGTTCAGATCCTCAGGTCCACATGGTGAGCATGGTCACTTGCACCCTTAAGTGCAGCTCTGAGGTGGGCTATCCCTGGAAGACTTGATGGCCACTACCTAGTTTTAATTCCAGTGAGAAGACCTGCCCCAAGGGAATAAGGCAGTGAACAATAGAATAGGTCCCTCTTTGTCTTCCTCCAGCCTCTGCACACAGACACACACAGACACACACACACACACACACACACACAGACACACACACACACACATGTGCACGTGTACCTCATATATACACCACACATACAAACACATAAAATTAATTAAAAAATATTTTTTAAAGCAAAACCAGTGCTTTACCAGTTTGGAAATGGCCAATTACAAGGCTAGTCTCTCACTATCCAGTACATCTGCCAAAGGCAGTCAAGGTGAAGGAAAATTGCTTCTGGGGGTGCAGCAGTCAGATGAGCAGGTGAGGCTCTGGAACTGCTAGTATGACAGAGACATCACCAGAGCTAAGATTTTTCAGTTTGTAAACTTTGAACAGCCACACGGAAGAGGCATCCTCTCCCTGCCAGAAAGACTGGTTTGGTGTTTTTGTTTTTCTTTGTGTAAAATGCCAATTTGAACACACACACACACACACACACACACACACACACACACGCTCACTCACACAGTTTGTCTACAGATAATGCAATAAGTATCTTCTTAGTTACACACTTGCCCTTCAAATGATTTTCCTACATAACATAGGAAGACATCTTAAAACATATTTCTCTACAAATGACATTGATTTCATCAGTACAGTCATCGAAATCCAGCAATAAATCAACTAATTTTCAATAGTAAAACTTTGGGGGTTCATGTTGTTATTGTTGAAAAGTTATGAAAGCTCTCCTGATTAGGAGTTATTTCCATCTGCCTTGTCTGTGAACATCCATCTTTTGTTCTTTGCTTTGCTACTGTGGTATTGGACAGGGTGAGCAGAACTAATGTTTCTGAAGTGCTCAGGGAAATATGATTATCATTTCTTTCTGTGGGACGGGATGACGGGGACCCCGAGCCTCTGGACAGAGCCCATGATCCTATCTCTCACACTGCTCCACCTTTTCCTTATTGAGACAGGTTCTGTCAAAGCTGCCACTGTGGAAGGGTAACAGAATGTGACCTCCACAGAACACAGGAGAATTCAAGACAAATTGAAATTTCAGGTGATTTATTTCAAGTTAGAAACATAACAAAAGCCTTTTGCCGATAAAGAGGCTCTCACAAGGAATCAGAGCCATTAATCTCTAAACCTAAGTGAACAAAAAGTATTATTCGGCCCCAAATGTGATATCCTATTAGTGATGGAGAATGTATTCACAGTTGTGAAAATGGCAAGTGCGAAAGTCACTGGGCCTTCAATTATTGATAATATGCCCATTTGTGGAATGACTACTAGATCTAACATCCTAGACTGGATATTGTGAAGGATATAAAGTTGCTTATGTCATGGCCTTTGTCCTCCAAATATCTCAATCCTAAAAAGGAAAGACCAAGTGTATGAGTTGGAGCTAACTTTCTTTTTCTCAGCCTGGAAGGATTTATAACCCGAAACTTCCCCACCCTCTACAACTCCTTCACTCAATAGCTGCTTCTCTTGTACAAAAAGGTCCATTTAATTTCCAAAATCCCCGTCTCTGAAGTCCTTCCTAGATTTGCCCACATGGAATAACTGTTCCTTGCTTGGTCAGCTACTAATTTCTATTTACTTCTCCCACAGCACTCCCTGTGTCCTGCGGGTGGGGTCTGTCGCCACTGTTACACTCCCCCAATGAGAACATGACCTCTTCAAGTGGTCTTCATTCTTTGCATAAATAGGCAGCCCCCTCCTGCAACTCTCAATCACCTTCCAGCTTCCATCTAGTATAAGAACTCGTAGTGACAGTCAAATGCACGAACACGTAGAGGACTGAATGGAATGAAGACACTCCGTATGATTCTACCGGATGGGGTAGCTCTCAGGATTCATGGTATATTTTGCTGATGCGTAACTGGCATTTTACTTGCAACTCAGATGTTCCAGATCTTGAGCATGAGTTGCTCCTGATTGGATCGCTTTAGCCTGCTAAGTGGAGAAGAACATGCCAGCTGCCCTCCAAGACTTTATCCAAGAACAGAATTGAAGCAAAAACAACTGTCCATACCTTGAACGAGTTTGTGCCAGAGGGGACAATTTTCTGATAACTTCAGCTTCTTTGTGATTTACATCACCTAGAATAAACTCACAGAAAGAAAAGGAAAAAACAAAGAAGGAAAAATGGGGGATTCCACATGGCATTGGGCTTCCTGCTTGTATTTCAAGCCAGAAGAATTAAAGTTTCATATTTCAGTGGTGGTTGGCTTGACATCCTGTCTACCCAAATGTTTTGGTAATTCATTGAGCAGCTTGCATAGCCCCTATGGTTACCATGGAGGCCGCATGAGACTGAATGCCATTGAAATCTTCTAAATCCCACCATTAAAGGATTTTATCCCACTCTCTGCTTCCTCCAACAAAATAGAATTTGAATGGTGCCAGTCAGTAGGTAGCGCAGAACAAGTTATTGATTTTCAATTTCTCAATTTGTAAAGCAAAGATGTGGTTTCCTATTACACAACACTTGGCTAAGAACTCACCAGTAATTAGGTTTTGATGTCTATAAAAGACATTGAAAACCTGAAATTAGAGCATTCTGGCATTTTTTCATTTGAAAAACAAAGTTTAATTTAAAATATCTATAATGAAACACATGGATAAATTTCTGGTAACTCTGCTAAACATGTAATTAAAAGAACATTTTATTTTAAAAAGAAAATAAATTAGAAAGTGAGACTTTTGATTGCTTTCCCTGTGGACTAGAAGGGACAGCTTTATATTGTTATTGTAGCTTTTGCTTTAATCGTTGATTCATCTTTAATTTATCAAGCAACAGCTTCTCCAGGGATCTCAGCACCTGCTATTTTTAGTATGAAATATTTGTAATTTTTCTCTATATTTTAAAAACTATTATTCACAGATAACCAATAAGGCATGTCATATTGGTATATACAGCTCAGCTCTACTGGCTGGAGAATTCTGTCCCTAAAAGCAGTTTAAACAAATGGTTTGTGGGAGGGATGTTTACTGTCTCTTATGTTAATATCCAAATCCAAGACATTTTCCTTGATAGCACACCAGAAAGCCATCATCCATGCATATTTATAAATATTTTTAAATGCACATTATTCCAACACACTATGCCACCCTGTCTCCTATCTGCCTTTGCGCTTTCCTCAGTTTCTGTTACCCATGCTCAATCACAATAGAAAAGCATTAAGTGGCCGGGCGTGGTGGCGCGTGCCTTTAATCCTAGCACTCAGGAGGCAGAGGCAGGCGGATCTTTGTGAGTTCAAGGCCAGCCTGGTTTACAGAGCCAGTTCCAAGACAGCTGGGGCTACAGGGAGACCCCATCTCAAAAAGACCAAAAAAAACAAAAAAAAAAAGAAAAAAAAAAAAAAAGAAAAGCATTAAGTGGTAAATTCTAGAAATTCTCCTGTCTAAGGTTTAATTGCTCACTCTCTGAGAAATACACTGAAGTCTCATACTACTTTGTTCTAAGTCACTTGAGATGTGAGTCAACATTTTCTGCTGTGTATCTTCACTGTATGCTGTACGCACCCATTAGACACTAAGTAGCCATCTCAGTCCCTGGATCATCTGCCATAGTATTGCTATTGGTATGCTTGTTACCCTCACATAGCCCCCACACTGTATCACAAGTCCACCATACTTTACCTCCCTTCATCACTTCACACAGTTGTCTCCTCTCCAGTCATCCATCACAAGAAGAGTGGGTACCATATACTAAGACTGAAAGAAAGACCGGATCCACAGAGCTTCTATTATTTGTTAAAATTGTTCTGTTCTATTATTATTTATTATTGCTAATCTTTTATTGTACATACTTTACAAATAGCATTCTATCAAGGTGTATGTGTACATGGGAAAAAACATAGGAGTTAATACTACACACAGTTTCTGGCATCCACTGGGGGTCTTGGACTGTATTTCTCACAAATAAAAGAGCATTCCCATATACTGACTGCCAAAAAACAGTACATTTCCATAATTTCAATATCCTTTGGTAAAAGTCTAGGACCATGTATTTGTTTTAAATTTTCCTTCTTTTTCATTTTAAAAGCCTCCCTTGTTCTTATTCCACAGGTGCAAGTGAACAAATTCACCTGACATACCTTTCTCAGATTTTTCATATATAAATTTTCATTAAAGAACCACAAGATGGCTCAGAGGGCAAAGGTGCTTGCCCCCACATTTGATGAACTAAATTCAATCCCTAGTGGTAGAAGAAAAGAATTAATTCCCATAAGTTGTCCCCTGTCCTCCAAGTGGGTCCCATGTTGCTTACGCACCCAATGCACCCACACGAATAACATAAATAAATGTAACAATAATTTCTTAAATTTAACTTTGAACCTACTTATTTATGTATTTCCTAGTTAGTGTCACTGATGATCTATCTGATAAGCATCAAGATATTGGCCAGTTTCTGTTCTTTTTATTTCTCTGCTACTCACAGTGATCCCATTCAGTTTGTTTACCTATCACCCTCCAGTGATACCCTGCATTACCTCAGTGTGTGGGCTCCTGGTTATTCTTTACTCTGTAAATATTCTCATCTTGTTTTCATTGCTCCAGCTCTCCTTTCATGAAATCTAAATTTATGACTACTGTTCTTCTAAGCTATCTGTTTTCTCCCAATATTTTCAGCTATTCTTTTTAATATTGGCTTTAGGAGTTAATCTATAATAACTCTGAGGTTCAGAATCAAAAATGAGGAATTTCAGGTTAAAATAATGTTGATATATTATTTTTTAGTTTCTTATGTCTTTACTAAAAAATAAAATATACTAGATCATAGACAGCCTCTCAGCAAGTCTTTACAAAACTAATGTGCAAGTTTATTTTTCTCCACGTGGTCAAGCCAAATGCTCTTTACAGAAATTTGTGATTTAAGAAAAGGTTTTAATTACATTTATTTATCTTGTGGGGGGTGCACATGTGCTGTGGTGGACCTGCAGAGGGCAGAGGACAGTTTGCAGGAGTTGGTTCTCTTTCTACCACATACATCCCCAACATAGAACTGAGATATTCAGGTTTGGCAGCAGGTGTCCACCCACTGAGCCATCTTGCCATTAAAAGGATATTTTTAATATTTTTTAATACTTTTTCTCTCTGAGCCATTTACAAATATGCTAAATATGTTAAGTTTCAACCTTATTTAGATGACCTAGTAACTCACATATCCGAAGATACAGTTTTTTTTTTTTTTCCTAAAACCAAACAAATGGAAAACACCGGTCCAATATTCAGCCACCCTTTGGTTTGATTTAATTTTCTTAATCACATAGACACTAAAAATGTAAACCTTCCATAAGATAATTCAATTTTTTTCAGAGATATCCACTTTCTTGAAATATCTGAATTCCACTGAATCATTATATAGAAAAGATTTTTTTCAATAGAACTTCTTGCTTACCACTTCTTGTGTACATATATGAAGTCCATTACTGAGCAAAGACATATATTAACAACATTGATCATTATAAACTTTCTCAATAATTTTCATGGCTATTGCATTATTACTACATATAACAGAATAAAACTCAATTTTTAATACTTAATTATATTAAACTGAACATAGCCCATAGCCCATCTACATGGACTGATCAAGCCACACTTATTAACAGGGTTACAAAATACATAATGTTGGGCTGCAGAGATGGCCTAGTGGTTAAGAGCGCTGACCGCTCTTAGAGAGGACCCGGGTTCGATCCCCAGCACCCACATGGTGGCTGAGAACCGTCTGAAACTCCAATTCCAGGAGAACTCCAATTCCTGGGGAATCCGACACCCTCTTCTGACCTCCGCGGCATTGCACGACACGGGTGCACAAATCTGCATGCAGACAATACATTCATACACATACAGAAATAAATAAAAATTTTAAAAAAATACATAATGTTGATGTTAGGGTAACTTAGAACAACTGTGGATATCAAAAGTATCTTAGATTTGTATTTAAAGCTTCGCAAAGAGTTAGGGGCTGGAGAGGTGGCTCAGCAGAGATGCTTTTCCAGAGGATCTGGGTTTAGTTCCAAGCACCCACATGGTAGCTAACAACTGGCCCTAGCTCCAACTGTAGGGGATCTGAAGCCCTCTTCAGACCTTCACCAGTATTTCATACAGAGGTGCACTTACATATATCCAAAACACTCATACACATAAAATAAAAATAAAATTTTAAAATCTCAAAGAGTTTTACATATCACCCAGAAAGGAAAGATTGTTAATGTTTGCTCTAGCGACTAGTGTCATGTCTGCAGAAATAGTTTTGTGTTTGTACCCTCTTCTTCATTCTTCTCTATTCAAATCCTAATTGTCACTTACATGACTTAGGGGTTGTGTTAGTCAGGGTTGTCCAGGAAAACAGAATTAATAGGGTATCTATGTAGGTTGGGGATGAGGTGATTTATCGTAAGGAATTGTCTCATGAGATTCTGGAGGTGACGGGATTCGGTCTATGTCTGCAAACTGGAGAATCAGGAGAGCCAAGTGTATCGTTCTAAGAATGACAGGAGTCAGAGGAAAGGGACAACTACCCCTCCAGCTCACAAAGCCAGGCAGAAGAGCAAAGACCACCCTCTTCTACTGCTCTGTTTTGTCTGGTCCTCAACATATGTTGTTCCTATCTGAAACACCTCACACACCCAGAAAAAATATGAATGCAGCTCCCCTCTGTCTCATTCAAGTGGACACGTGAAGTTAGTCATCAGAAGGATATGCTAAGAAACAAAATATTTTTGATTCATGTTTCCATTGTGACCATTAAGAAACAATTGTGAATTCTCAATCAAAACCCTGGTGGGTGTAAGTGTGTGCACATATGCGTGTATAAACTGATTTTAAGTTTTAATTGGAAATGCAAATTGCCAATAACAATGATAATTTTGGAAAAGAACAAAATTAATGACCTTTCACTACCAGATATGAAGCTTCATTATAAAGTTATAGCAATTAAAAGCAATACAGGATTGGTACAAGAATAGAGAGATGGACTACAGTCCAGAAAAAGGCCCATGTATATATAGCCACATTTTATTTTCCTGTAATAAAGATGCCACTATAACGCATGGGGAAAAGGGTGATAATTTCAATAAAAGGAGACGAGTCCATTTATATCTGTACATAAACAATGAATCTAAACTTCTTTTTAGTTTAATTTTTTTAAATACATTTATTTTTATGTTATATTTATGAGTGTTTTGCCTGTATGTATCTAAGTCTACCCATGTATGCCATACCTGGGGAGGCAGAAGAGAGCATTGAATCCCCTGGAATCATAGTTACAGACCATTGGTAACTGCCATGTGGATGTCGGGAACCAAACTCCATTCCACTACAAGTGCTTTTAACCACTGACCCATCTCTTCAATCAACATAACATGGAAACTTTTTTAATATTTATTATTTTTTGTGTGTATGAGTGTACTGTCTGCATGTAGGTTGGTGCACCCATGTTGTACAATGCCTCTCGGAGGTCAGAAGAGGGTGTTGGATTCCCCTGGAACTGGAGATAAAGACAGTTCTTAGCTGCCATGTGGGTGCTGGAAATGGAACCCTGGTCCTCTGCAAGAGCAGTCAGTGCTCTTAACTGCTGAGCCATCTCTCCAGCCCCAACATGGCAACTTTTTAAAATACCTCATAGAAATGAATTCAACTATCTACCAAAAACACATCAAAAGCATTTATATTGCTTTTTTTTTTTTTTTTTTTTTTTTTGTCTTTTCAAGACAGGGTCTCCCTGTAGCTCCAGCTGTCCTGGAACTCACTCTGTAGACCAGGCTGGCTTTGAACTCACAAAGATCTGCCTGCCTCTGCCTCCCAAATGCTAGGATTAAAGGCGTGTGCCACCACACCCGGCTGCATTTATATTGCTTTTTAGTAATTGGAAAAACTTGTGAAAAATACAGATTCTCGTAGAAGATAAATGGTGATATATTCATATAAAGAAACACTACAGGCCGGGCATGGTGGCACACACCTTTAATCCCAGCACTCTGGAGGCAGAGGCAGGTGGATCTCTGTGAGTTCAAGGCCATCCTGGTCTACAGAGCAAGCTCCAGGCAAGCAGGGACTAAAGGGAGACCCTGTCTCAAAAATATGAAAGAAAGAAAGAAAGAAAGGACTACAGAACAATAGAAAAGAAAAGAATATAGTTTATGATCATGTAATAATATGGGTTGTTGCTATAAACATAAAGCTGAACACAGAAATCAGATATTTAAGACTTTCTATGAGGTCATCAAGGAAAACTACCTACAGAGCTTGGATGTAGGGTGGAGATTGCCTTGCTCATGTGGATAGTGACTGAGTGAGGACACAGAGTCATTCCTGTGGTAGGAATGGTCTCCCTTTGTATCTGGGTGATGGTTACCTGAGTGTATATGTCTCACAATCCATGAGCTTACTGTTTTAATGTTATTGAATCTGCCTTAGATTCAAAATTAGGAGAAGAGTGAAGAGGAGGTAAGGAAGGCAAAGAGTAAGAAGTGGAAGAAGAAGATGCATAGGAAAGCAAAGAAGCATGGGAGTGGAAAATAAGGAGATGCAGGAACAGTCATGTGAAAATACATGAGTTCAAACATAAATAGTTAAATAGTGGCATTGATGAGAATATAGATGCTTTCTCATGGAAGCAGATCAGATGCCTGTTTCTGAATTGGTTCAATAAGAAAAATAAAATTTAAGATGGAAAAAAATTCTTCCTTTGATTAAAACAAGATAAGGGAGGCTGAAGACATGGCTCAGCAGTTAGAACACTGGCTATTCTTGCAGAAGACCAGCATTCAAATCCCAACACTGACAACCATCAGCAGCTGCAGGGGATCCAAGGCCCTCTAGTCTTCCACGGGCACTGCACAACACAGGTGCCATTACCCACATGCAGGAATAACACTCGTACACATAAAAAAATAAATAAAATTTTGAAAAACAAGGTTATAGAATATATTCTAAGATTTTATTTACATATTAGAAAATGCATAAATTACTGAATAATATTGCTTAAATAACGTTGACATGAATTTTTAATGCACTCTCCTTAAATACATTTGTTTTTCCAGATGCTTAAGATTATTTACTTTAGATTCAAATCTATCTAGTCATATTTATTTAAGGTCTTGATATAATAATTTGCTGGAGGTTACATTAAATATTTGTATTTGAATACTTAAAAATAAACAGTGACTATTTCTTCACAGGATATGACTATTACAGTACTGCCAAGATGACCCAGTAGGTAAAAGTGCTTATGGTACAACCTGAGTTGGATCCCTACAATGAAAGGAGAGACCCAATTCCTGAAAGGTGTTCTCTGACCTCCATTCACATGCCATATACATGCATACCCACACACACACACATCAAACATACACACAACAATAATAATAATAAATAATTGTTTGAAAAAGTGAATGTTACACATTGATTTGTAAATAAAATTTTGAGGTATGGTAGCTGTATTAGTCACTTTTCTGTTGCTATGATAAAACCATCATGACCAAGGGAACTTATAAAAGGAAGAGTTTATTTGACCTTACAATTGATGGTTCCAGGGAATTAGAGTCCATTGTGGCAGGAGGCATGGCGGCTGGAGCTGGAGCAGAAAGCCAAAGTTCACATCCTTCAATGAGCACAAGAAGTCAAGAGAGAGAGAGAGAGACTGGAGACTGGCAAGGCTTGTTAAACTCACTAAGCCTGCCCCCAGTGATATACTTCTTCCAGCATGGCCACACCTTCTAACACCTCCCAATACAGTGCCATCAACTGGGGACAAAATGTCTGAATACTTAAAGCCTATGGGGGACACTCTCATTCAAATCACTGCATTCCATTCCCTGACCCCCACAGGCTCATGACCATATCAAATGCAAAATGCATTTAGTCCAACCTTAAAAGTTCCCATAGTCTCAATTCTATTCAAAAGTCTACAGTCCAAAGTTTCTTCTGAGACCCAGGCCAATCTCTTAACTGTAAGCTCCTGTAAAATCAAAAAACAAATTACATACTCCCAACATACAGTGAAATCAAATACATATTCCCATTCCAAAAGGGAGGAATACAGGCATAGTGATGAAATACTAGACCAAAACAAGACCAAAAACCAGCAGGGAAACACCAAGTCCAGTAGCTCCATGTGTGACTTCTGTGACTTTACTTTCAAAGGGCTTAGATGTCTCAGCTTTTCCAGCTTTGCTTGCAACATACATCTCTTCCTTAGGCTGGTACCACTCCCTGACTAAAAACAACAAATCAAATCCACATGCCAAGAGCACAAAGGAAAATCAACAACATGGGAAAAGCAAATAATAAATCCACAACAAAATCTAGCAGCCCTATAGAAGAGTCCAACAATGAGTTCTCCCTAGAGATAACCCAGGACACAAATCTCAAAAGAACAATAATAGACATACTCGAACAAATAAGAGAGAGAATAACAAACTCAGGAATGAAGTGGAACTGAAAAGATCCCATGCTGAAATGAAACAGGAAACTGACCACTGAATCAAGGATCTAGAAGGAAAGAATGACAAACTCCAAAAGGAACTGGAAATGCTAAAGAAATCACAGGATGAAGTGAAAAAGGAAATTGCACACTCATCCAATCACCAGGAAAAGATGGGAGAAAGCTTCAGTAACAGATTGTATGAAGCAGAAAGTAGAATATCAACACTGGAAGACAAGGTGGAAGAACTGCAATGCTGAAACAAAGAGTATGAAAAGTTTTTAAAAATCACAAGAATGGAACAATCAGGAAATATGGGACATTATGAAAAGATCAAACCTCTGAATTATAGGGATAGAGGAAGAAGAATCCCAGGACAAAGGTATTGATCAGATCTAAAAGAGAATAATACAAGTAAATTTCCCCAAACTGAAAAATGACAAACCCATACAAATACGAGCACATAGAGCACTAAATAGACAACATCAGAAAAGGACTACTCCACACCATATCATAGGTAAAACACTAGACACCCAAAACAAAGACAAATTACTGAACACTGCAAAACAAGTTACCTATAAAGGAAAACCCATCAGAATTACAGCTGACTTATCAGTGCAAATGATGAAAGCCAGAAGAACTTGGACCAAAGTACTCCCAGTACTAAACAACTATCGATGCCAACCGATTACTATACCCAGCAAAAATGTCAATTATAGTTGAAGGAGAAAGAAAAAATCTTTCATGAAATAAACAAGATGAAAAAACTCATGTCCAGAAAACCAACCTTTCAGAAAATACTCTAAGCAATTCAAAGGACAGAGGAAAGGAACAACTATTTGCAAGCACCTAGAGAGAATAATGAATAAAAGTATAACTGCAGAAATATAACCTAGACCAAAAATGCAAACAGAATAAGGCAAAAGGAAGTAGCACACACCTCTCAATAATAACATTAAATATTAATGGGCTGAACCATCAATCAAAAGACATAGACTGGGAGAATGGATTAGGAAACAGAACCCATCTATATGCTGTCTACAAGAAACCCATCTTACCCTCAAGGATAGGCATCAACTTAAAGTGAAAGGACGGAAAAAATATTCCAAGCAAATGGTACCAAAAAGCAAACAGGAGTTACTATTCTAATATCAGACCAAATAGACTTCAAAGAAAAACTAATCAGAAGAGACAGAGAGGGCCACTACCTCCTTATCAAAAGATTGATTAACCATGAAGATTTCACAATCATGAATATATATGCACCAAACTCTGGTGCACCAAACTTTATAAACACAATTCTACAGGACCTCAAGGCGCACACTGATCCCAGCACACTAATAGTGGGGGATTTCAATACCCCACTGAGCCCATTAGATAGGTCAACTGGACAAAGAATAAACAGAGAGATATCTGAGCTGAACAATACAGTGCCTCACAAATATCTACAGAATATTCCACCCAAACACCAGAGAATATACTTTCTACTCAGCACCCCATGAAACATTCTCCAAAATTGACCATATACTGGGACACAGAAAAAAAACCTCTACAAATAGAAAAGCATTGAAATAATTTCATGCATTCTATCAGACCTCAGTGCAATAAAGCTCAATATCAACACCATAATAAGCCCAATACATTCCTGAATAATAAATGGGTCAAGAAAGAAAGAAAGAAAGAAAGAAAGAAAGAAAGAAAGAAAGAAAGAAAGAAAGAAATTCCTGGAACTAAATGAAAAAGAAAATACAGCACAGTAAAACCTATGGGATATAAACTGCTCAAAAAAACAAAGAAGAAAACAAATGACCCACCCAAAAGATGGAGTAAAGAGCTGAACAGAGATTTCACAAGTGAGGAAATAAAGATGGCTGAGAAACATCTTAAAAAGTGTTCCACATCATTAATAATTAAGGAAATGCAAATTAAAACCACTTTAAGATATCATCTCACTCCAATAACACTGACTAAGATTGTGAAAACAAGACACCAAATGTTGAAGAGGATGTAGGGAAAGGAGAACACTCACCCACTGCTGGTGGGAATGTAAACTCATACAACCACTAAAGAAATCAGTGTGGAGAACCCTTAAAATACTCAAAATGAGCCTACCACTCCTGGGTATATACCCGCATGACTCATCCTACCACAAAGATACATGCACATCCAGGTTTATTGCAGCTCTTTTCACAATAGCAAAGAACTGGAACCAACCCAAATGCCCCTCAACAGACGAGTGGATGACAAAAATGTGGTACATCTACACAATGGAGTTCTTCTATGCAGAAGTTTAAAAAGATGACATCAGGGTTGGAGAGATAGCCTAGTGATTAAGAGCGCCAACTGCTCTTGCAGAGGACCCAGGTTCAATCTCCAGCACCCACATGGTGGCTGAGAACCGTCTGTAACTCCAATTCCAGGAGAATTCCAGTTACAGGGGAATCTGACACCCTCTTCTGACCTCCATGGCATTGCACGACACGGGTACACAGACCTACATGCAGACAGTACATTCATATGAATAAATAAATAAATAATCTTTTAAAAAAAAAGATGACATCATGAACTTTGCAAGTAAATGGATGATACTAGAAAACATTATGCTAAGTCAAGTAACACAGTCCCAGAAAAACAAATGACAAATGGTAAAATGGTATCCTTCATGTGTGAATGCTAGCACCAAATACCTAGTACTAGGCAAACTGATATATATATGTATATATATATATATATATATATATATATATGTTCTTTTACCTGAAATCAACTGTGCCATTAAAATGTGAATACCTTAAATGGATCTAGAATTAACCTACCACTTATTTTCAGACTTTGTAATTGTGGTATTTGGGGGGAGGGTATGTATGCATACTTTAGAATAATATAAAACTAAAGGGGAAAAAATGTGAATTCCAATAATAGTTACCCTCATTTGTGGATGCTAACACCAAATCCCCAGTTGAAAGGCAAGCCAAACAACATTATTGTTATATTTCTTTTTATCTGAAAGCAACTGTGCTGTTATAATGTCAATCACTTAACGGGCTCTAGAATTGACCTACTACTTATTTTCAGACTCTGTAATTACTGTATATGGGTGGAAGGTACTTATTCCTATCTTAGAGTAATACAAAATTAAAGGGGAAAAATGTGAATGCTTAAACATATTTTGGAATTAACATACAATTTAATCTCGGAGGCCATAATTTTGATACATATGTGATGGTTATATAGGCATGGTTACATATGTTGGAGCAATACAAAGGGGAGGGAACAACAACAACATAAAGTCTGGGTCAAAGAACTGACTGATATGGTTAAATTCTGCCCCAAACAACAAGCCTCTACAGTGAAAACCTTTGGAAAGCCTGAGAGAAGGATGTAAGACATGTATGGCAGAAGGCATGAACTGGGATGGGGTGGGTGGCAGGGAGAGGGGAAAGTGTCTAAATTTGACTGAAAAATAATGTATGAAATACACAAATCATCAATAAAAGTATTTTAAAAAAGAAAAAATAATAATCCCTGAGGTCCACAGGCCGTACTTAATGAAGCTATTTCCGGGCTCCATTTCTTTTCCTTCTTCTGCCCTAGCTCCTGTCTCATGTGTAACTTTCCTGGGATATCACCAGTGCCTGCTCCCCCTCACCGGAACTTACACACGTTTCTGTTCTTTGGAATGCCCTGAATTGTGCAGTCACTCAGAAATGTACATGTCTCTGGACCAAGTGGTCCAGCGACTGTGGACAGACAGCACATTCCTCTCCCCGGGAAGGGTACAGTCTGATGTCTCCTCTGGTTTAATAAACTGCTCAGCCCTTTTCTTGCATGGAATTTTTCTGTATTTATTTTTTTATTTTTTTATTGTTATTAAGCTTTTCCATACATCATACGTCATTTCTCAATCGAATTTAGAGTCACTTCCCTTTCCACGCCCCCCACCCAATCTGAGTTCCTGCACTCTGCCATACATGTTGTGGATCTTTTTCTGAGTCTTTCTAGAGTTTTTTTCCAGTTCTTTTGTTGTTGTTAATAGACTGCATAGCCCTTTAACTGCTGCTCCAATCTGCTCTCAGGAGATTTCACATTTTGTCAGGTGTGTTTGATTCTCCATACCTCCACTCTTCCACGCAGTGTTCAACCATAGCACTGCTGAGTTCTGTGTCTCAAGGCAGGGAATGTCTCATTCATTTTTTAATTTACATTATCTACTTCAGTGCCTGGTGAATACTTAATACTTAACAAACATTTGAAGCAGAAGGGAAGAAGGATAAACCAAGAGAAGGATGCGTATAGACATTGTACATTGTCTCGTTTGTTCTATGCTGAAGCTCTGGGCAAGGAGAGATCTGGCTAGGCTTTGACTCAGACTTTGTTTCATGTGTAGCCTGTGGCCTAAATGACTTAAGTCGTGATTCAAAAAGCCGAGAGGCAAGGATTTATCATGGGGCAGGTCCCCAACTATTTACCCAGAGACTTGGAGATGACCTTTGATTGGCAGATGTGGCCTTGTACAATGGAAAGGGCATGAGCCCTAACAGAAACTGATGAAGAGACAGGCCAGCTATACAGACGCCCTGGGACCCCAGAATACAGGGACACTCTGACTCAAATGTAAAGAGATGAGGAAAGTGTTTGGATTTTTCCCTTCAGAATCCCTCTCTGGAAAACTACTATAAAAGATTAGAAAGAATTCTTTAATGTGTGCTTGACAGCAGGAGGGAGGAATAAAATAGCTCAAAAAATTTATCAGCTTTCTCGGAAAATAGAACCTGTAAGAAATGGGACCCTAGTTTCAGCCAAGTATGTGGGTTTGAAAGGCAAAGAAGAAAAACTAAGTATGGCACTTAAGGGTCTTTCTTCTCCTTCCATCCCTCCTCTCTAGTCTTTCAGCCAGTCTGCCAAATAGATAAAGAATTCTGCTTAGTAGACTGGTAGGGCAGATGCAGAAAGGACAAGAAAGGACAGAGTAGCTGTTTCTGGCCTTGTACTTTGACAAGACATCGACTGCTGGTTTCAAATGATGTGTGTGTGTGTGTGTGTGTGTGTGTGTGTGTGTGTGTGTGTGTATATATATATATATATATATATATATATATATGGTATTTTTGAGACAGGGTCTCCCTATATCCCCAGCTGGCCTGGAACTCACTATGTAGACCACACTGGCCTTGAACTCACAGAGATCCTCCTGCCTCTGCCTCCTGAGTGCTGTAATTAAAGGCATGAGCCACCATGCTTGGCATTTTTTGTATATTTTTATTGAATTTTTGTGTATTTCATACAAATCATCTTAATCATCTTTATATCCCCTCCCCCATCCACAACCTCTCAAAGTCCCCACCCCCCAGATTTCATGCATTCTATCATTTATGTTAAGGCCTATGAAGTCAACTTAGAGTACCCAGAAATCCCTCAGGGTAAGTTCATCCACTGGAGTCTAATCAACCTATCTAGAGATTCTTCCTTAAAGATCAGCTGCTGATATTTCTTTAGCTAACCTTGAAGCCTGCTGCCCATCTACCCAGTTCTATGCTGGTTTTTGTCTGACTAAGTTTGACCGGGTCTTGTGCATGCTGATTGTTGCTGTAGGTTCATATGAACAAGGTTCCAGGAACCTACAAAATAAGAATCTACAAAGTGTGGGTCCCTGGACAGGACTTCTATACTAAACTTCACCTGCCCAGAGCTCAGGGACCATTGTGGAAGAGGAAGTGGAAAGATCGTAAAACCCAGAGGAGGAGGTGCATGACCATCTGTTCAAATTTTAATTTGAAGAAAAGTAACTTCACCCCCACACCCCTTCAGGGAATGTTCCAGATTCACAGGATTGCATCTTGTCTTTAAGACTCTAGTCCTCAGCGTCCTTTATGTGTAAGTTTTTCATAAAAATGACTCCCCCGAAAGGCTCTTGTGAGGGTGACCTGAGTTATGAGGTGGAAAGTCCCTCTTTTATGGTAAGCATTCAGTAACTATTAGCTCCCTTCACTCTTTCTCCTTCCCTTTTCTCTCCCATTCTTCATTATAATAGGGATAATATGTTAAATATACCTCTGCTATTGGTTAAATTAACTGTCAAAGAAACAAATATAATGTACACGTAGATGATGTTAGAGATAATTTTCTATAATAACAGAGATCGTATAGGATGATTGAAATCCATGAATTATCTCAAATCACCTCCTGAGCCATAACATCAAACTTCTCCCCATCAATTACTTTTTAATGAGAATTAATAGGAATCAATTTTTCTAGGGCCATATTTTACAATTACACAGTATAGTGCAGGAATTAGAATAAAGATCTTTGCTTAGTTCAATTCCTTATATATTTAGAGCACTGTCCTTCAGGTATCTTAAAATTCACTGCACAGCCACCGACTGGTATCTTCTGTATTGTGTGTTTTTAACAGACTATAAATCATAAGGATTTTGTTTATTTTTTATAGTCAGTTCAGACAATAGCAGCTACATAATGCATACCAAGTGTTCTGAGTGGGAAGCCTTCTTATTTCATATGAAATTCTTTCCTGAAAATATTGGGAGAATGTCAGAGTGTCTGTTATGTAAATTAAATACCAGCCTTGGGCAGTAGTGAGTTCTGGGTCATTCACATTATGCAGTAAAATGTTTTACTTTCTCTTAACTAGCAAGAATTCCCTCTAGACCCAAGGTAAGTGTTGCTCACAATCACATATTAAGTATGGGAAATGTAAATGACCACGTTTCATAGCCAGTCAGGTCACAAAGCATACTTGTTTAGCAAACACTGAAAATTGTATTTTCATAACCATTTTCTAATGCTTTAAAATTTTTGTTTTTACATGTTTTTATGTATTTAGAGTGTGTGTGTGTGTATGTGTGTGTGTGTGTGTGTTCATGTCATAGTGTGTTTGTATGGGTCATAGAACAACTTGCAGGAATCCCTTCACTACTTCTACCATGCAGGTTCTTGGGGATCAAACTCAGGCTGTCAGGACCAGCCATTAATTTACTAAGCCACCTCTCCAGCCCTCGAATGTTTCTAATTTTCAGAAAAGTTGATGTTTTTATTTGAATATTTCTATGTCTAACAAAGTTATGCTGTATAATCAAATTAAATTTAACAGAGTAACATCTACTACCTAACACATCTTATAAACATCCTCCTATTATTTTAAACACACTCCATACCAAAAAAAAACTAAGTCAAACTTATCTTCCAAAACATAGCAGAAACATGTATTTATATGTTTATATTATATTTCATGCTTTATATTATTAATATAGAAAACAAAATATGATGTTGGTATGATATTTATCATGAGGTACATATTTATAATGAAGAATGTGATGTGAGAGAACAGGCTGGAGAGATGGCTTAGTGGTTAAGAGCACTGTCTGCTCTTACAGAGGACCTGGGTTCATTTTCCAGCACCCCCATAGTGGCTAACAGTTATCCATAACTCCAGTTCCAAGGGATCTGAAGCTTTCTTCTGGCCTCCATGAGCACTGAACACATGGGTACACTTATATGCATGCAGACAAAACACTCATACACATAAAAATTAACTAACTAAGGCTGGGTGTGGTGATGCACGCCTTTAATCCTAGCACTTGGGAGGCAGAGGCAGGTGTATCTTTGTTAGTTCAAAGCCAGCCGGGTCTACGTAGTGAGTTCCAGGCCAGCTAGGGCTACAGGGAGACCCTGTCCCAAAAAGACCCCCCCCAAAAAAAAAGTTAATGAAAAGTTTTAAAGAGTATGAGAGAAAAGGTAAATGATATTTAAAATATCAATTACATCTTATGTGACTACTACATATATCACATTATATGAATATATTATAAATATATAAATATTTAAGGAATGTATGTGTTTCTAGGAAGAATGAAAGATCCTTGATGACTTTTCTACTTATTATTTATTTGAATCTAAGTAGTCCGAAAGGTCAGTTAATCTTTTGTCCACAAATGTTATTTTATAAGAAAACTTTTTCAGGAATAGTGGTGCATGCCTTTAATCCCAGCACTCAAGAGGCAGAGGCAGGTGGATCTCTGAGTTTAAAGCCAGCCTGGCCTTAAAATAGTGAGTTCCAGGACAACTGGGGCTATAGGGAGACCCTGTCTCTAAAAGATCAAAAAAAAAGGAAGTCTTCACACTTCACCACCAAGTCTTCACACCAACCTGGTCATGATCAGGAGTTGTGTGTAGCAAGAGCTTCCTGAACACTCTATTTGTGCAGTCCTGTCAATCTGGGTCATTTAAAATTATGGCAATAATTCCAAAACTGCCAATATTTGGATGGGGTCAGTGGAGATAAAATTGAAAAAAGCTTTCTTCAAGCTTTGAAGCTTTTTATAAGTGTGTGGGAATAAGGAAAAGGGTGATATTGTCATCCCCATGTATTGCAAAGCAGCACTCATTAATGCATGATTACTTGTAACATTGTGATAGGCATAAAGTGGTCAGCTGACACAGTGACAGCAGCATCCTTTTCAAGTTATGGGATGATAGTTTATTTCAAAAACTGTGGATGCCTCATGTGGTGGGATGGTAACAATGGGAACAATAATAGGAATGATTGTTACTAATATTAATGTCTGAATTGATTTATTTATCCCATACAGTTAGGACTATAGCTTTTGTCTTGAACTAGTTAGCAAATTTTTTACTATAAAAATCAGTGCTCTTGGGGCTGGAGAGATAGCCTAGCGGTTAAGAGCACCGACGCTCTTGCAGAGGACCCGGGTTCGATCCCCAGCACCCACATGGCGGCTAAGAACCGTCTGTAACTCCAATTCCAGGAGAACTCCAGTTCCAGGGGAATCCGAGACCCTCTTCTGACCTCCGCGGCATTGCACGACATGGGTGCACAGACCTGCATGCAGACAGTACATTCATACACATACAAAAATAAATAAATAATAATAAAAAAAAAAAATCAGTGCTCTACATTATGATTTTTCAAAATACTCTAAATGCCCTGTGTTGTTCTTTGATAAGAACAATTTACATGCATATTCCCATGTCGTTTATATTTTATTTTAGATACTTTTACTAGAAATGTTAATTTAAGAACTCTTAAATGTGGGGTTGAAGAGATGCCTCCGCTATTAAGAATATTTGTTGCTTTTTCAGACTTGAGTTGGGATCCCAACACCCATGTCAAGGGACTCACAACCACAAATAACTCCAGCTTCAGGGAAATCCATACCTTTATTCCTTCCTGGGGTACCCACACACATGTGCATGAATACTCATACAGATACATGCACACAAACACACACATTTAAAAGAAATACTTAAATATTTTCCAGGCTTTCAATGAACTTTAAAGTCGTATTTGTTGAGTAGTACATTTTAATGAAAGGGCCTGAGATAGATAGATAGATAGATAGAGAGAGAGATAGATAGATAGATAATAAATAGATAGATAGATAGATAGATGATAGATAGATAGATAGATAGATAGATAGATAGTTACAATCCTGTTATTTTCATGTGTTTTTCTTTTTAAATTTTATTTTTATGTGCAGGAGTGTTTTGCCTACATGTGTGTAAGTGCACCCATGTCACACAATGCCCACGGAGACCAGAAGAGGGAGTCAGATCCCCTGGAACTGGAGTTAAGTTCAACTGTTAGCTGCCATGTGGGTGCTGAAAATTGAACCTAGGTCCTCTGCAAGAGCAGCCAGTGCTCTTAACTTTTGAGCCATCTCTCCAACCCCTGGCATGTGTTTTTCATGAATTTGATTTCTTATTTAAAATAAGTAAAATGTTATATTTTAGAATATTTTCCATTTCTTCTCTACCAGTTTGAATGTTTTGACTTTTCATGGTGTCACCATGTTGTCCTCTAAATGTGAGGAAAAGTAACAGCCATTTTCTTGCTACTTGCATCTATCAGGAAGCATATGTTGAACAGTTTTCACCCTCAGTTAAAGACTAATTTCAGAGACGCCATAATGCGCCAGGGCAGGTACACAGTTCTACAGCTCTAGGCGTGGTCTGGCGGGGGGCAGCTAGGAGAGGGTCTCGCTCTGAACCCGTCTACGGGGTCCCTGGCCCAGAGGGACTGCGCTCGGGTGAGCAGAGGGTCGCGTTTCCCTCTGCTCTGGTCCCGGCTGGACTTGTGGGCGGGAACCGGGGTCGCAGGGGAGATGCCATAACGCGCCAGGGCAGGTACGCAGTTCTACAGCTCTAGGCGTGGTCTGGCGGGGGGGCAGCTGGGAGAGGGTCTCGCTCTGAACCCATCTACGGGGTCCCCAGCCCAGAGGGACCGGGGCGCGGGCTAGATCAGGTACACAATAGCAATACCCCCTCCCCCCGCCCCGCAATAAGTGAAATTGCTAAGAATTTCTAAGTGGTCTTCCTTTTGGAGAACTTCAGAAAACAGAAAAGAGAAACTAGCTTTAGGCTTCCAACATCCAATATATACATAACAAAACTGAAAACCTGAACTTAGCCAAGTCAATACAAACCAAAATAAAAAATAAAAAAAAATAGAAAAAAAAAAAAAGCATCGGAAGGAAGCAAGCAAAACCAATCCTAATATATGAAAAGTCGTCTGTTGTGTTACTTGTGAAACCACAAAAAGGGGAAATCCAATGCCAGGGAAACGAACGAAGGGACAACATTGGAAAGCACAGGATACCGTCCCACACCGTGCCCTACGCACACCTCTGGAGAATCTAGCCAAACCCTTGGAGGTAGCTACCAGAAACAAATTATGAGCGCACCGATGACACTCGTTCGCTCTCCTTTCCGCCCTCAAACCATCTAAATCTGAACTAATAACAGATCATGAACTAAGAGAGAATAAAACTCCTCCCAACACAAGAGGCCTAGAGGGATACAATGACAAAACTTCGGAAAGTAACTAAAAGGAACAGAATGACCAAACTCACAGAAGAAACTAGAGGGAGAAAATAAAACAAACTCCCGAATGTGGAAGTAGAATCACTGAAAAAGAGAAGCCACCAAAGAAAAAGGGAGCACCAAGAAGAGATTGAGAAGCACAAAGAAGAGATTGTAGAAGCTCAAAAATGGAAATGGAAAGTACTAAATAAGAACACAGGAGGAAACAAAAAAGAATAATTTTAAACACTCACAATAAAAGCGAAAGAAAAAGGAAAAAGCATCAGATAGTAGAATGGAGGAAGCAGAACGAAAAATATCGCAGACCTGAAGATAACACAGAGCAAATTAAAAAGCTCAATAAAAGATTATGAAAATCTTTTAACAACAACATATACACAAAGGTGGAGACACCAAGGCCTAATGTGGCACACTAATTGAAAAGACCAAACCTCCGCATCATAGGATATAGAGGAAGGAGAAGAAGCTAAGAGAATAGTATTGATCAGATCTTCAACAGAAATAATAGAATGAAAATTTCTCCAAACAAAAAAGAAAGCCCATACAAATACAAGAAGCACATAGGAAATAAAATGGCACTAGATCCCAAAAAACAAGACAAAGATTCATGAGGGCCACAAAGAAAACAAGTTCACATACAAGGGAAACCATCAGAATTACAACGGATAACCTTTTCTCGCCTCAAAACCATGAGAGCAAGAAGAACATGGAGCAAAGCATTCCCTGTGTTAAGGGACTATGTATGCCAACCCAGAATACTTACCCAGCAAATGTTCGTTTACTATACTTGAAGGAGAAAGAGAAAATCCTTCCATGAAATATACAAGATGAAAGAATACATAAGAATACATGTCTGGAAAACCAACTCTTCATAAAATAACTTAAGCAATTTCAAAGGGCAGAAGAGAGGAGCAACAATCCTCAAACACTTAGGAAAAGAAACTAACAAAAACATAACCATAGGAGCAAAAATCAAAGGCTAGAAGTCCAAATGGATAATAAAGTGAAAGGAAGCAGACATCCATCTTTCAATTGTAAACTTAATATTAATGGGCTAAACCCCCAATCAAAAGGCATAGACTGGGAGAATGGATTAAGGAAACAAATAACCCATCTATATGCAGTCTACAAGAATCCCATCTCAATTTCAAGGATAGGCACCAAAACTTAAAGGTGAAGGGATGGAAGAAAGTATCGCAAGCAAATGGTACCAAAAAGAAAGCCGGGTGTGGTATTCTATAAAGTGAAGGGATGGAAAGAAAGTATTCCAAGCAAATGGGTACCAAAAAAGAAAGGGTGTGGCTATTCTAATATCAGACCAAAATGTACTTCAAAGCAAAGAAATCAAAAGAGAACAAAGAGGGCCATTACACCTTTATTAAAGGAACAATGGACGATGAAGATTTTCACAATCATAAATATATATGGCCCAAACTCAGGTGCACCAAACCTTTATAAATAAAATTCTACAGATCCTCAAGGCACAGATTAACCCCAGCACATAATACTAGGGAACCTTCAATACCCCATTAAGTCCTCTAGACAAGATCACAGGACAAAGGATAAACAGAGAGACATCTCGACTGAAATGAACAATACCACCAAATGGACCTCACAGACATCTATCGAATATTTAGCCTAAAATACCGAATACACTTTCTACCCAGCACCTCAAGGAAAATTCTCCAAAATAGACCATATAACTGGGACACAGAAAAAACTCCAGTAACAATTACAAAAGATTGAAATAATCTCAATGCATTCTATCAGACCCACAGTGCAATAAAACTCAATATCAACAACCAGATAAACCCTAACAAACCTACAGGAACAACATGGAGACTTAAAACAACCTCCTCCTGAATAATGAGTGGGTCAAGGAAGAAATAAAAAAAGAAAATAAAAACATTCCTGGAACTGAATGACAATGATAAATAAACACAGCAAAATCTATGGGACACTTCTAAAAGCAATCCTAAGAGGGAAGTTTAATAAGCTCTAAGTGCCCCCATTAAAAAAACAAGGAATAAGAGCACAAACAAGTGAATGATCTAACACTGCAGCTAAAAAATACTTGAGAGACAACAACAAATGAACCTAAAACGGAGCAGACAAGAAAGAAATAACAAAAATTCAGAGCAGAGATCAATATGGAAATAGAAACAAACCATACAAAAAAATCAATGAATCCAAAAAGTTGGTTATTTGAGAAGATAAACAAGATAGAACAGACCTCTAGCCCAGTTAACCCAAAAGAAAGAGGAACAACTCCAAATCAATAAGAATCTTGTTGATGAAAGGGGGGAAATATCACGACAATAAATAAGATCCAGACAATCATACAGGACTACTTAAAAAACTTATATTCTACTAAGTTTTGAAAACCTAGAAGAAAATGGATGAATATCTGAAATCCTGGAATCACCAAAGCTCAACCCAAAGGAAAAGAAAAAAAAGAAAAAAAAAATCGGACCAGGCCCCCTAAACAGACCATAGTACAGGAAGAAATCCGAAGATGTAATAAGTAGCCCGCCAACCAAAAAATGCCCAGGCCCGGATGTTTCACGGCAGAATTCAAATATTTTCGTAAAGACTTTACAACCAATATACTACTTAAATTTGTTTAGAAGGATACAAACGGAGGGGCTTTCTCACCAAATTCCTTCTATGAAGCCAGCATTAACGCTACTACCAAAACCAGGGAAAGATACAACCAAAAAGGAGAACTATAGACCCATCTCCCTAAGAACACAGATGCCAAATTCTAAAACAGGAATTCGGGCAAATTGCATACAGACTCACATCAAGAAAATCATCCACCATGAACCAAGTTGGATTCATACAAGAACATGCAGGGATGGTTCAATCATACGAAAAATCAATAAACATCATCAACATATCAATGGACTGAAGGACAAAAACCAACACCATCATCATCAATTGAAGCGGAGAAAGCCTTTTGACAAAATACAGCACCCTTCTAAATGTTTAAAGTCCTGGAGGGAATTGGTTTGGAGGGAATCATTCCTCAATGTAATCAAAAGCCATATAACAGAAAACCCACAGCTAATATCATCCTAAATGGGGAAAGACAGAAGCATTTCCTCTTAAAGTAAGTGTGCTGGATAGCTTTGGGTGTCAACATTGACAAACATGGGTTGAGGGAGCCTCGATTGGGCAATTGGCTCCATTGGATTGGGCCTGTGGCCACACTGTGGAGTATTGACTTGATTTTTGAGCAGCTACCATATAAGAAAGGCAGGCTGGGATGAGCCAGAGAGCAAGCCCAGAGAGAGCAAAGCCAGTGAACATTCAACTCTCCATGGGCCTGTGTTTCAGCTCCTGCCTCCAGGTTTCTTCCCTGAGTTCCTGCCTTGACTCCCTAAGTGATGATCTGTGACCTGGGAAGATGTAAACTGAATAACCCTTTCCTCCCCAAGTTGGTGTTGGTCAGAGATGTTTTGTCACAGCATTGGAAGACAAACTATGACAGGTAGGAACTCCGCAAGGCTGCCCCCTGTCCAACCACTTCTCTTCAATATAGTGCTAGAAAACCCCTAGCTAAGGGCAATAAGGCAAGAAAAGGAAAATTTTAAAGGAGTTATAATTGGAAAAAGAGGAAGTCAAGCTATCCCTTTTTGCTGATGGATATGATTGTCTACTAAAGGGATGCTAAGAACTCCAAAAGAAAACTCCTAGAACGATTAAGAGCTTTGGTAAAGTGGGCAGGATACAAAAATTAAACCTTAGAAAAATCTGTAGCCTTTCTGTACACCAACAACAAACAATTTGGAAGAAGGACACAAGGAGACCCTTCCCACTCACAAAATAGCCTCAAAAACAATAAAATAACCTAGGAACAAACCTAACCAAAACAACCAAGGATCTCTACAACAAAAATTTTAACCCCTGAAAAAGGAAATCAAGGAAGAAGGAAGACATCAGAAGATGGCATAACCTTCCCATGCTCATGGATTGGTGAAAAATAAATATAGTAAAAATGTCCATCCTACCCAAACTAGTGTCAGATTTTAATGCGATCCCAATCAGATTACCCAAGAGTTTCTTCACAGGACTGGAAAAAAAAATCCTCAATTTCATTTGAAAAAACAAAAGACCCGAATAGCCAAAGCAACCCTGAGTGAAAAGAGCAATACAGGGGGGAATGCCATATATGCCAGACATCAAACTATACTACAGGGCTATAATCATAAAGACAGACTGGAACTGGCAACAAAAACAGGGCAGTTGACCAATGGAATAAAACTGAGATCCAAACCTGAGCACATAACAATTTCAGCCACCTCAATAGTTTGACAAGGGGCCAAGAGACACAATGGAAGAAAGACAGCATCTCAAGCAAATGGTGTTGGCAAAAACTGGATCAACACTTGTAAGAATGAAATTTAAACCCTACCTCTCACCTTGTACAAGGTCAACTCCAGATGGACCCAAAAGACCTCAACATGAAAACCCAAAACTCTGGAAGGGTGGATAGAAGAGAAGCTTGGCAAGCAAGACTACAAGACATAGGTGTGGAAAAGACTTCCTAAAATCAGACAGCAGCTGCACAAGAAATAAGATGACAATTGACAAATGGGACTCATTAAACTCAAAAAGCTTTCTGTACATCAAAGAAGCAATAAAGGAAGTGAAGGTTAAACCCACAGAGTGGGAGGAAACCTTCACAAGTAATACAGTCTGAACAAAGCATTAATTTCCAGAGTAATACAAGCTACTCAAAAAACAAAGAAAGAAAGAAAACAAAATGAAATCAATTCAAAAGATGGGAGCAAAGATTGAATAAGAGACTTCACAGAGGAGGAGTTAAGAGATGGCCGAGAAACATCTTAAGGAAAGTAGTTTCAACATCTCTGATAATTAAAGAAATGCAAATTAAAACCAAACCTGAGATATCACCTTACTCCAATAAGACTGGCTATTTTGATCAGGAACATGAATGATAACCAAGTGCTGGAAGAGGTTGGGGGAAAGGGGAACACTCAATCCATTGCTGGTTGGGAATGTAAACTGTACAGCCACTATGGAAAGGCAGTGTGGAGACCCTTAGAAGACTCAAAATGAGCCTCCCATTTGACCCAGTCATACCACTCCTGGGTATGATACCCACCAAGACAACAACTTACTCAAAGATACATGCACAGCTATGTTTATTGCAGCTCTGTTCACAAATAGCAAAAAGATGGAACCAAGCCCAGGTGCCTTCAACTGACGAGTGGATAGAGAAATTGGTAAATGTATATCATGGTTTAATATATGCCGCAGCTAAAGAGGGACAACATCTGAATTTGCAGCTCCATGGATGGAGCTGGAGAACATTATGTTAATGAGTGTAACCACAATCCAGAAAAAACAAACGACAACCAATGGTGTCCCTCATTGTGGCATGCAGTACCAACAACCCAGATATAAATTTTCCAGGAGAGGGCTGCATAGTATAACAAGAAAAAACAAACAGAAAGACTTCTGCATCAGGAGAACTGGCTCTGAAATGGTGAATTGAACGGTCGCGGGATGGGTGGGAGAGGGACACTGGGTTTAAATTCGATTAAGCATAATTTAATTGACGTGAGCTCAAGCCAAACCCAGTTCTTGCCCAGACTCTGTCTACAAGGTTACATGGTGTTTAGGACTATAAAAGTAAAATATGTATATTAAAACAACATGGTTTACACAACTGAAACAAAGGTAATGCATCTGAGTTAAATGGAGATATAATTTCGTGATTGCCCACATTTGCTTTACATAAATCTCTAGAGCAAGAACTTTGGGATTTGACACATACACAAATGTTCTCATAATTTTCTGTTGTGTACAGGAATCACCTTGTAGCATTCTCTTTAAGATGATTTAATGTAAACAATTAAGTTTGCTTCCCAAGTTAATCATATATAGTCACCCAAAACAACATGGGTGAATTTGATGAAATTCTGTGCCTTCGTCCACCCTATAAGTTCATGTATAAAATGTCTTCTGGAGTATCATACACTAAAAAAAGGGGGGGGGGATACAGAAGAAAGACATGAAACCTTTTTATCAAACCCTTGCAATTCAATACTTAAAACTAACTATGGGAAAAGATTGTTTGTTCCAACAGGTCCAAAACGTCACAACTTAATGGTCTGAGAAAACGATAACAGTACGGGTTTGCATTGAGTAGGATTGCTACCAAACAAGTGGCAACGGAAGGCTGACCATCTGAACATTCAAAGGAAGAAAACGCCTCAGATTGCCATAACTCGAACCCCTCTGTGATACCTCATTTGTAACAATTGTTATAATGAGTCCTAATGAAAACTTACCTTCTAGGTGCCACAAAGTTCTGATATGAGAGACTACTTCTGCCCTCACCCCCCATAGAACAAGGAGGATATGTGGTGATGATGAGGTCGTTCCCCACTGTAAATTGGCGACAAACATTGTAGAGGTAATCTCCTATTTAAAACCTAAAAAACTGCTTTCTTTAATTGGATAATAGGCATAGGAACTGTGGAAGGGATTACTCTCTGTTCAGAACCAAATATAAACTAAAGTCCTAGGGCTATGCAACTCAGCAAAAGTATTTAATACAGGAGCTCTGACATCCAGCAATGGATTGTTCTACAGGTGGATGTTGGCCAAGGGATCCAAGGCCCCACAAAAGGTAAGGGCTCCTTGCCTCTAAGTTGGGATACCTACAGGAGGACGAGGCAATAAGCCTCTGATCGAAGACCTGACGTTAACATGGGAGGGATTACTGAGACCACACATGCAAGTGTACAGATGGGCCTCTGGGAATGCCAGAGAGTGTTCCCAGGCCACTAAACCAAACATAAAGCAAATATGGGTCTCCCTGAGTCAAGCAAACTCCACCGTCAGCACCAGCTTACACCTCACCTGCCTGGATACTGTATGCAGTCAGAGGCAGCCATGTTGCTGTCTTATTCCAAATCTAATTGGGCATGGCTCTCCTTGGAGAATAACCCAATGGCTGATGCCACCAGGCTTACATCCTCTACAGGTAGGAGATGTTATAAGCCACAGTAAGACCCTGTCATATTTAACAGGGGGGAAAATTGTAATTCATGGATTAACATATCCAAACATGTGTCTATGCTAAAGTAACCTACCATAACTATTAGTGCTGCTTAAATACCTATATATCTAATTGCTTGTTCTTCATTAGTAGGATCGAAAGGTTATTCCTGGACAAACTGTCAGCCCATGAAAGGAAACAGCCAGAATTGACCAGAGTCCAAGTCAACAGCTCCAGAGAGAGTGGACTGTTTTACCTCTCATCCACCTGTGCCCCTTTTCTAAGCCTAGGGAACAACCTGCGGAAGAGGGGGCGTGGTAGAATGTAAGGGCTGCGATTGGGGTGAATGGTGAAACTACAGCAATGTAGTCTGGACACTCATTTGATCAACTTGATTGAACAAACAACCTGTCACCCCCCACTGGATGGTGGGGCTGTAGGTGTTTGGGCACAACAGCCTGCAGATAGGTTTTGCATGAAGGATGCTTGTACTCATGGATTATCACTTATAGCTAAAAATGAAAAAAAAAACTGAGAGAAAGATGCAGGACAGTTATGGCAGAATGCATGATCTGGGATGGGGTGGGGGTGGAGGGGGGAGGGAAAGGGAAATAAGCCTGAACTGAATTGGAAAAAATGTATGAAATGCACAAAGCATCAATAAAAACTAATTTAAAAAAAATAAATAAATAAAGACTAATTTCAATGACTACTTAGAAAGCATAGATATTTCATAGTGATGCAGTGACATGATCTTAAGTAATCCTCTGTGAGGCTGGTAACAGATAAGTAATACACACCCAGTTTGTTGAGTGAAATAAAACTGAAGTTAATGCATCTAGACCACCAACAAAACCCAGAAAATTACAAACCATGTTCCCTTGGTCTTATCACCCCCAGAATAGGAGGGTTTGGGTGGACCCTGGAGTCTGAACATCACTTGAGCTCTGTGAATGCTGACAACTCAGGCAGAGAATTCTGCCTTTGAAAAGTCACACGTAGGCATTCTGCTTTAAAATCTCAAAATTTAGGACTGCTCATCTGTTCACCTCAGAGCTAATCAGTTAGATACTTTGATTTTTGAATGGTAAACAAGAGATACAGAGGAAGGAGAAAAAAAGAGAGTATTGTGTAGTGAATATTGCCTGGACTAAGCATTGCATATGGGTGATATGACTTTGCATGTGACTAAGTGATCCATATTGAGTGTTTAGTTAAGGAGAATGAACCCCCCATATCTGTCAGCCAGAAGGCATTCCACCAAGGACTGAGAGACCATCAAGTGTTGGCGTGAAGGACTCTATTTGGGGTGGTAGATTAGTCCTCTAGCCTTATGCAGAGTTGATTATGTGAATCTATACAGATGATAAAATTTCACAGAATTATATACAAAGAAAATGGTACATGTTCTAGGGACCAATGAAATCTGAATAAATCAGTAGTTTAGTTAATAATAGCATACCAATGACAATTTTCTGGTACGATAATTTAATATGGTTATGTAAGATGTTATTGGATAAAAAATGCATAGGGAAATCTTTGCAATGCTTGTGCAAATACTTATCAGCCATACTTATCAATCTTCAGTTATTTCAAAGTAAACTTTTTTAAAAAGTGTATGACATGGGCCTTGGGAAATGGCTCAGTTGGTAACCTGCTTCTTCTACATGCATAAGTATTGGAATTCAGACCTCCAACTGGTCTACTCACTCAGTGAACTCCAGATTCAGGGAGAAACTCTGTCTCCAAAAAAATAATAACAAAAGATAGAGGGCCAGTAAAAGGTTTGGCCACCAAGCCAATGACCGGGACAGACTCCCACAAGTTATCTTCTGACTTCTACACACAAAGTCTTGGCATATATCCATGCACACATGCACACACACACACAAAAAAAAAGTGTAAAAACAATTTTGTTAATGAGGTGAGAAGTGACTAAGGGGAACACCAACCTTTCCAAGCACATGCACACATGCATATTCATGTGCACTCACATACAACATGTACACTCACATACAACATGTACACACACAAATATATGGTGTGACTGGAGAAGACATTTACTTTTACCTGCAACAAGCTTCACAGGTGTATGCATGTCCACACTGATTTTTAAAAATAGAAGTTAAGCATAGATACTAACATTAAAGTCCATACTACAACCGATCCGCAAAGAACCTAGATTTCTAGTAATGTGCCTAGTAATACTACAAGTCTTGCCTGTTGAAAGAGTGGAAAATGGTCCAACTATTTGAAAAAACAGTTGGGAAGCTTCTTAAACAACTTAGCATACACTCACAGTCTACTGTGCTCATTATTTTCCAGAAACACTATTTGAAAAACTAGTGAGATAAAACTAACTCATGAGGGAAATTAGAGACTAGAAATTGTTTTAGAAATGAAAGAATAAGAAAATTTCAAGCTAATATCAGAGACTGTATTAGAGATTAAATTCAGGAAAGTAGACACACACACACACACACACACACACACACACACAATCAAGTTTCATTTAGTGAGGTTAAAGCCAAAGATAATAATTTTGACTCCAATTAGCTGTATTTGTTATTTGTAGCAGTTAGATATTAATTATTGAACTTCTTGGAATTTGAAAATCTGCCTTTTTCCTTTTTAAAAATAAAGTTCTTGGGGCCAGAGAGATGATTCAATAATTAAGAATGATTGCTGCTCTTGAAGAAAATGTAAGTTTAGTTCCCAGCTCCCATGTCAGGCAGCTCACAACTGCCTGTAACTCCAGCTGCAGGAGAACCAGTACCCTTTTCTGGCTTGTACAGTCACCTGTGCATACATGTGCACATACCTTCACAAATAAACATAACTGAAATTTTAAATTCTTCCAAAAGGTTAGGGAATTTTTGCAGTGGGGAGTCCTCTGTAGTGGACACTGTTACCTCCATTTAGATGAAATCATGTACATAATGTCTGAGCATGTTGGAAATATCACTGGCCTTGGCTCCTAATTCCAAATGCTTCTCCTAAGTGCTAAAAGTAAACTTCCAAAGTTGCAATAGGAAAGAAGGTTACAATCTTTCTGGATAACTTTTTTCCCTAAAGAACATTTGTTAAAATTCCATATCCTCCTTGTAAATTAAAGATTAAGGCAATGGCATAAGGAAATTGGATATTTGTGATATGGAAGACAAGGATCAGTTCTTAGATGAATATTCAACACAGATTCTAGACACTGATGCAGCCACCCTTGCAGCAAATGGACTGCAACTACATATTTTGAATTATTGAAGCAGTGGCTTGAAACCTTTCAGTAGATCAGATGTATTGCTTTCCTTCATGAGATTGATGAAAATTCAGCTCTGCTCACCACACTCCAGTGCAGAGGACTGGAGGGCATTTAACAAACTGAGAAAGGTCAGAGTCAGACTGTATCAGTTTCTGAACCTAAGAAATTCCAAACTCCTCACTACCCATTAAAATGAATGAAGAAAAGCTGTGTCGTGCTGTGTAGCATCCCAAAGACTTGCTTGAGGCATAAGGAAAAGAAGCTATGATGCTTACACTGCGAGACGCCACTAGTCGCCTTCCAGACCGTGTGAAGAAGCACAGTGCTGTGTGCTCTCTCATCCCTGGGACATTATCATCTCAGAACTTATATGCAGCTTAAATAATGGAGATTCCAACATGGAAAACACATTACTGCTGTTGGCCCTATTTGGAGGCAGCTATTCCAAAAACAAAACAGCAAAAAGTTTTTACAATTTGAATTGACTGCAAAATGGATTTTTCATACAAAAGACTGGAGCTGGAGTTCACTGTAGGCAAAAGTCTATAGTAATTTTGTGGGATACTGGCTTCTGAGCAAACATTTCCACTGTGACCAAGCATACCTAAATCTTAAATTGGGCTCCGCTCTTTGAGCTACATTTCTAATTTATATGTGATAGTTTAGCATGTGAGAAATACTCTCTGCTAAGTCTGTAAAATAATTGTTGTTCAAGCCGTAGTGTACATCTGATAAGAAGACCTGGCTTCCCTGCCCCCAATTATTTCCTTCTCATTAGCATATCTGATGGACCAGCATTACAGCAGGGCCTGTTCTCCATCACTTTCCCTTCTCTAGTCTTCTCACACAAAATTCCACTTCACTGTTTAATGATTTTGTTTCTGGAGAAAGTGCACACGTGCACACACACACTGAACACAGACACTATACTCACACTCACACTGCATGCACACACATTGTGTGCACACACATACACACTGCATGTGCACACAATGGTGAACACACACTGCATGCATACACACCGTACACACACACACACACACACACACACTATATAACCATACAATTTCTTCCCTTGGAGTTGCCAAAATTATTTCTAGTATCCACATCCATATTAAACATAAGGTTCAAACTAAAATTTCCTATTGAGACACCATGACTGGCAAGACCCTGAAGAAGAAAAGTATTTATTAGTTGTAACTTAGAAAACCCATGGTGGCAGAAGAGGGTGGGGAATGTTAGTCAACAAAGTTTCTCTGCCACACTTTTTCCAATTAAGACTTGACATATATATGTATATATGTGAATTGATATAACATAAATCATTTATGAGACACAAAAATGAACATTTAGAAGTTTAACTCTCAACTAAAGATTTTAATAATGCAACATCTGCCCATGTGTCCCTTTGCTGTACAATTTGGTCTCCCCAAAGTAATTATTCTGAAACTTCTCTTTATTCTTCCCATGATTTTTTTTCTTTGTTGCTTTTTTAAAAATGTGGGTTTTTTTAATTCTTGTTCCTGTTTGGGTTGTGTGTGTGTGTTTGTGTTTGTGTGTGTGTGTGTGTGTGTGTGTGTGTGACATTCATGCATGTGCAGAAGTTGATGTGGAGTGTCTATTAATCTCCACTCCCATTGTTTTTGAGGCAGGGTCTCTCACTGAAACTGGAGCTCATCCACTAAGCCAGGCTAACTGGTAGTGAGCTTCAGGGATCCTCCTTTATCTCCCCATCACTAGGATTGTAGTCATTCTCTCCGGCACCTGGCTTTTTATGTGGATGCTGGGGTCCTAACTCAAGTTTTCTCATACTTTCATGATAAGCAGTTGACATACTGCCCTTACTTCATGGCTTCTTATGACAAGTATATTTAGGATGAAATAATGTACTTTGGGGGGTTGGGGTTGGAGATTAGTAAAAATGAAAACCTATTCTAGATATCATTCTTTTATTTACTTTGTTCAAGCAATGCTTTGTTTCAAGGAGTCATCCATATCACTGATAATTGATAGGTTATTCATTTTCACTAATGCATGAAGTCACATTGTGGGGACATTTTCACAATTTACTGATCCATCATCACATCAAAAGATACATGGAAGATATTATTCAAGCCCTTACCATTACCTTAAATTTACATTTCAGGCTGAATTATTCTATAGCCAGTAAATTCATTTTGAGCAGGATTAGCTCTTGGTACATTGTAGATCCTCATAACAAAGAACATGAAGCTCCCCAGGGTCCTTAGACCCTTGGAGCAGGGATATGACCCTTTAGTAACTAATTTCACTAGTCCTAATAATTATTCTTCTATCTTCTGATTCTTTTCCTTGTCTTTTCTGTCCAGTTTCTTTCTCTGCATATGCTTTGTAACACTGCATTTTCATAGTTATTTTAAGTGAACATGTCTTGAGTTTTGGAATCTGGAAAGGAAAAAGGTTTCATAATGGGCCAAATATATATTTCAAATTGAATAATAACTAGATTTAAATTTTGATTCTGCTATGTTCAAATTTTGAGATTTTAGATAATTAACTCCCCTTATGTTTCAGTTTATTCTTTGATCAAATGAAAATGAAAATACCTATCAATACCTATCAATAAGTTTAACAGCATTGGTGCCAGGAGGGTCCCTTCTTCACAGGACTGCCACCTTCTACACAGTGATATCTTTGGAGTTGGATGTTACAACAGCCCAACTCTATAAAATTTTTATCTAGGGAGGTAAAAATCACGTAGAGAGCTCCAGGACAGCTGGTACCAAAAGGAAGACCCTGTCTCAAAAATACAAAAAGAAAAAGAAAAAAGAAGAAAGCTACTGTGCTTTGAGTGACAACCACATGTGCTCCTCTAAAATGAAAAAAACTAGAAAACTCTTGATAGATCAAATCTCATCCCTTAAGAACCCAAAATTCTCACCATCTCTTCAGGGACACAGACCTGGCACAGGCCCTGTGATGAGTAGACTTGTTAACTTGATGAAATTTAGAATCACCATGGAAACAAACTCATGAACTTGTCTATGAGGGGATTTTCGATTGGGTTTATTGAGGTAAGAAGGCCCACCCTCAATGTGGGGGTTACCATTCCATAGGGTCGTGGACCTAATAAAGAAAAGAAAACCAAGCTGAGCATCAGAATTCATCTCTTTCTGCTTCCTGACTGTGGATACAATAGGACCACCTGCCTCACGTTTCTGCCCCCATTAGTTCCTCATAGTAACAATGTCCTGGAACTGAGAGTTAAAAGAAGCCCTTCAACTTCTGTCCCAGTTACTTTTCTACTGCTGTTCTATAACACCGTGACCAATGGAATATATGAAAAGAATAGTTTATTTGAGCTTATGGTTCTAGAGGAATGTCCATGGCAGGGAGGCATGGTGACGAGAGGTGGCTGGAGAAGATTCAGGAGTGTTCAGGTCTTCAGGCAGGCACAGAGCAGGAAATCCATCAAGGGTTAGGACTTAAAGCCCGCCCCCAGTGACATGCGTCCTCCAGCATAGCCACACCTTCTAAAGCCTGCCAAAACAGTGCCACCAACTGAAGAAAAACTGTGTAAATACTTAAAGTTGGGGGAGGGGGGACAGGACGGGACGCATTCTCATTCAAACCACTACATCTTTTGTAAGCTGCTTTGGTCAGGTATTTTGTCACAGCAACAAGGAAAATATCCAATACAGTCACCTTTCTTGGGTGTCCCTTCTTTGTATCAGAAATGCATTGTGCTGTCAAGGACTTTGAACATCTAAGATACTCTTCAGAACTCTAAAGCACACATGCTTGCCACCTTCTCCTTGATGCTATGTATTAGCAACGTTGATGGAAGAAGAGTTCAAGGGAAGGGATGGAGTCCATCACGCAGGGGAGTCACGGCGCAGGAGTTAGGCAGCTGCTGACAATGCCTCTGTACAGAGAATGGACAGGAAGTAAGGCCAGTCTATAAAATCTCAAGGCCCAAGCTTTGTGAGGTACTTCCTCCAGAGAGGCTCCACTTCCTGAAAGTCCCAATATTTTCCAAAACAGTGCCACCAGGCAGGAGCCAAAGGTTCAAAGACGCGAGTCTGCTGGTCTGGGCCACTTCACATCTCATCCTCAGCACACTCTGGTCTTGCCTCCTTTGCATTCTTATCCTCCAGCCCTTTCTCAGTCCTTCCTTTATTTTCCAATTTTTCTTCTTTCTTTTCTTGTTTTTAATTTTATTTATTTTTGTATGTGTATGAATGTACTGTCTGCATGTAGGTTTGTGCACCCGTGTCGTGCAATGCCTCAGAGGTCAGAAGAGGGTGTCGGATTCTCTTGGAACTGGAGTTAAAGACGGTTCTCAGCCGCCATGTGGGTGCTGGGACTAGAACCCGGGTCCTCTGCAAGAGCAGTCAGCACTGCTAGGCCATCTTTCCAGCCCCCCCAATTTTTCTTTTCAAAAACTGAAGTTATTCTGTGCAGTCTGTCTCTAGCCCCTTTCTTTTAAAAATATTTTATTATTTTTATTTCATGTGTGTGAGTGTATTGACTGCATGAATGTAAGTGCACCCATGTTGTGCAGTGCCCATGGCGATCAGACGAGGGGATTGGACCTCTCGGAATTGGAGTTACAGACAGTCGTTGGCTGCCATGTGGGTGTTGGGAACTGAACAGGGTCCTCTGCAAGAGTACCCAATGTCCTTAACTATTGGGCCAGCCATTTCTCCAACCCTGTAAGCCCCTTTCTTCTCACTTTCTGGACAGCCTGAGGAAATAATCTTTTTTTTTTTTTTTTTTGGTCTTTTCAAGACAGGGTCTCCCTGTAGTCCCAGCTGTCCTGGAACTCTCTGTAGACCAGGCTGGCCTTAAACTCACAAAGATCTGCCTGCCTCTGCCTCCCGAGTGCTAGGATTAAAGGCGTGCGCCACCATGCCCGGCGGAAATAATCATTTTGTTTGTCTAATTAGTATAGGACAAGCTCTTCTTGTCTTCACATTCCTGACACTCTTTGTCCAGTGAAGTCTTTCCAGCCTGGATCGTTGTTAATTTAAGTAAGCTATGGAACACCATACAGAGCTTGAAAACTGTTTCTGTTTATTTCACTATCATTTAAAGGCCAATATTCACTGAAAGACAAAGAAAACAAATGGCTACTATATTCTGCCTAATGCTGAGTTAACTTCAAAAGTCATGGTCATCCTGGCTCTTTCTACTGTCAGACCTTCACTGTTTGCAGTGCTCACTGCTACTCTTCATGGTGACTCTAAGCTTGTTCTCAATCTGTCAAGCCTTCATTGTCTTTGTAGTGTCACTGTTACTCTTACTTGATGATTCTAGGCTTGTTCTCAGTCGGCCATGCTTCTGCTTACCCCACCCTGGGCCTGAAGATTTTATTTCACCTAAATAGCCTTCATGTGAGAAACTGTACCACACATACTCCTGACAATTTCATATAAAAGCCTGGCACGAATCTCTTACTCTCACTGGTAAGAACTTCTGAAATACAGAACAGACATCCTCAGACCTGCTCATGTTGTGACATACTTGTAAACAGACTAATAATAAAACATTTTACACAGATAGCTATATGACACATGACATATAAAAACTACAGATTTCCAGTCTTTAGGCGTAATGACAGCACACAGCCTTCTCTGGCTTTCCTGGGCACCTCTGTGTAGTATCCCTGAAATTTCTTCCTTTAGCTCATCATATCTGACCACCTTATCAAGTTTTTCCAGAGCCATGGACAAACTTTCTTCTCTACTTGTTTATTCTCTACTTGTTGAAATACATCACTGTAACACATTGGTGTAATTCTTGGGCTGGAAGAAGAAGAAATAAAACTCATTTCCTTTCCAAGAACAAGTATGTCAGTGTTATATCTTCTTTGTGTAACAAGTTGTTGTATGAAACTATTTCTGGAAAGACATGAGCAAATGTGTATTCACCCCAGATAAGGAAGACCAAAGTAAAGATACCACCAAAATCCAACTCAGTGAACCAATGAGTTCAGTTATGGGATCAAATATGACTCAAAGACAGCAGCAGCACCCATTAGCAGCATGGGTGACAGCTAATGAAAGCAGGGAAAACCGAGCACACTGCACAACTTGCAGGCAGCTCAACAGACTGGAGAATGTCCTTGCAACTTCTTACAGGCTACCTTGGGTGGTCTGAGGGTTTCTCAGCAGGTCTTAGGACTTGTATATGGTTGGGGAAGAAGGAGCCTAGTAACCCATCAATTCCAGGGACTTCCTGAAGCTAGTGAGTTGTTTACTTCCTAAACTTAATGAGCTCCCCTGCAGGAAGGACTGTTTAACCTCCCCTCAAAACAGACTTTGGTTCACCTTTTAATTTTTTTTTTTTTTTTTTTTTTTTTTTTTTTTTTTTTTTTTTTTGAGATGAGGTCTCCCTGTAGCCCCAACTGTCCTGGAACTCACTCTGTAGACCAGCCTGGCCTTGAACTCACAAAGATTCGCCTGCCTCTGCCTCCCAAGTGCTAGGATTAAAGGCATACACTACCACGCCCAGCCTCACCTTTTAAATTTAGAACATCCTGTTGGTTTTTTCCCTTCAGACATCCTGTTGTATTTAGTCAGCTTTCCTCCAAGATGGAAGGCTTTATCTCAGAAGAAATTGCTATACAACCCAAGTATCTTGGCTTCTTACAAAAAAATCTGGCCTTTGTGTTCTTACATCTCTGCTTGAAAGCAGAAAATCAAAAGCCATGCCTTCACTATTCTACATCAGAATTAGAAGCCACATTCCTGATACTGGTTTCAGCAAATAAGCTTATTTTTCTTATATAACCATAAATTTGGAGTATATTCTTCCTTTCAAATAACATCAAAGACCTAGTCTTATTCCATCTTTTGGCTCCATGTGCTTAACATGAGGTTTAAGCCCTCTGTACATAATAACTATCATAACTCCATGCATCATGATCATCTCTGTTCCAGGCAGAAAGAAAGCAAGTATTTTAATTTTCTAGCCTTTAAAATAGATGAAATAAATGTTATAAATATAGTACATCTTCTGTTGAAGGCTACATCTGTTTAAGAGAATTTTATATTCATGAAATCTATATACTGCTGTGTATGTCTGTTACATTTTATTTTGGATTTGACAAGGATCCCTAAGGCACTACAAGTAATTCTCAAGTGGTAAACATTTTACAGAATAATTTCTTAAAGATCATACTGCAGGGCCATAAGTATGTAAAATGGATAGAAGAACAGGATGGGGAGGTGGGCAACAGGAAGAGACGCACATGAAGAGACGGAAGATAGATGGGAGGAAACAGAATCAAATACCAGGTCGGCAAGTTAACAACCACCATAAGGGCTTGTTTCTCAAAATCAGAGTCAACTTGCACTCTATCTCCTCTTCCCAGGGTGTTGAGGGCGCTGCTGAGGGAGAAGAACATCCAGATGTGTCAGTGCCTCCATACATAAACACATGTAATGTTGTTAAAAAGAGAAAGGAATTATTGATTGCATTATACTACATAAGTGTATTCAACCACAGTCAAAAACATGATTTTTTCTCTTGTCTCTAAGGAATTCAAAACAACCAATAGGCTTTAAACTGCACCCAGAATAAACAGTATTCTAGGTATAGAAATGAAGAGTTTGTGCAGCTAAGGAGGTTGATCAGTCGGTGGAGTGTTTGCCTAGCAAGCACAAAGCCCTGGGTTCAATCCCCAGTACCACATAAACTAGGAGTGGTGGTGCACAGCTCAGGAGGTGGAAGCAGGGAGATCATAATTTCCAGGTCATCCTCTGCTACACAGTGAGTTCAATTCAAGTCCTGCCAAAAAAACAAAGGAAAAGAAATTACAATGATCAAAGATGCCTTGCTCGAAGTCACTAATGCTCTGGTCTCCAACCTTTACATTTATCCTCCATCTTTCCCTTGTTCTTTTTCTCTGTATACACACATATAAATAATTATGCACACAATGACCCCAAATCCTTTTCTGTTTCTCCAGAGTAGTTCAATAAAATATACACATTTTCATAGTAGCTATGTGATTCCATAAGTAAAAGCAAGATAGTAAAATATTATGGGGTCAAGCATGGTAGCACACACTTTTAATCCTAACACTTGGGGAATCTCTAAGATTGAGGCCAGCCTGGTATACATAGTGCGTTCTAGACCAGCTGGGGGCATAGAGAGAACTCACCTCAAAAATAAACAAAAATAATAAGGTATTAGAGGATCTAGTTTAAAGAGAGAAATATTTTCAAACTGTACCATTTAGTTCTTACATTTTAAAAAATTAAAATGGGATAGCAATAACATGTTGTAATATTTTCTTTTGTCCTAGTTTACACCCTTCTGCATGAAAATGCACAATTTGCCACACATTTATTAAGCAATCCTGAAATGGTAGCAAGAATTTTTATTTCCTTTCAAGGCTTGTGTCTCTTACACCTTAATATTATATTGTAGCTTTCACTTTCAAAAGCACTTCTCAAAATCCGTTTCTAATCATTATGCATATGCCATGTTTCCACAATTATAAGTATGCTGTAAGCTTATAATAGTGTTTATAATTAATACATTTTTAAAATCTCATGAATAGTATTTAATGTTTTATTACAGTAGGATGGTCACATTTTCAATATATTGACTTACTTGACTTTTCTTCAGCATCTGCAATATACCAGGTATTTATTGCTGACTTTTTTCTTCTCTGTAGTCTATGCTAGAGACTAAGGGATAGAATCTGTCATTTTCTCCACTCAGCTGCTAGCATTTATGGTAGTTAGTATCTGGTACACAGTGTTGAGCAAGTCCTTGAAACTGACCAGTTCACCAGGCCTCCGCCTCTCAAGCATTACGTAAGGAGTGAGGACTCCCAGAGTAATTGTCAAACAAGTGGAGCTGCCTAGAAGAGGCTCATACCAGACGAGCTTTTGCCTGCAAGAGGCAGAAAGCAGCCAGCAAGTTGTGCAGTGCGCTCCAGGACTCTTCTTTTTTTTTTTTTCAAAGCCAATTTTTTATTGAAGCTCTGTGCATTTTCCAGGATTCTTCTTTCACAAGCCATTATCTATGCTGGGGGTGGGCATCTGTGATAAAACTGTCTGAGTCATTCCTGCTCCTGTAAGTACTCCTAATAAACTTAGTGGTTCACCAAGTTAGACTTTGGTGAGAGCTTATGATGTTCTGTCATCAGTTCCCTGCCCGGGAGTAACATCACACAATATCCAGCCATCGGTACAGGTGTCAAATTGCTTGAGGCAGTACTTCAATAGGATTTTAGGGGACCTCTCCTGATGTTTGAATTCAGATCACTGGCCAATAACTTCTTGACTACCTGCTGAAGCATTCTACTGTAAAAACCGAGGATTCCTGAAAAAGCCACTTGAATCAAATCAACTTCCCTTCTGTGAGATCACAGCTTCCATGGACAGTCTCTTCCATGCAGTTTCCTTTAAAAGGAAAACTGCAGAAGTTGGGAAGAGATGAGATATTAAAAAATGATTTTAAAATAAGTAGGTGCTCAATTATTTCCTCTGAAACATTCCCTGCAGAAGGAAGAGGGAGCCACATAAAACTAAGGAAGTAGATAAAACATACAGGGCTCAGGAAGGTTGATTCCCCTAAAGAGGAGAGAACAATTATCCCCGTAACAGGCCACCCTCATGTAGTTGGTGCTGATTAGGGATACAGGAACAGGTTTGGTTTCTCTACTGGTACCATAGGCTACCAGGGAAATACAGGGCCCTCTTGGGGACTTAGTCTCGATAATGAAAAAAATTAAGAATTCAAATGGAAGCTTAAGAGCAATTTATTGGAATTTAAAAGAAAAACCCCAGTATAAGCAATGTGGGAATCTTGCAGCTGCCTGGAGGAAGAGAGTGGAAGAAGCCATGCTGCTTGAGACAAGGCAGCAAGGAAGTTAGCCTCACCCGGAAGGGAGAAAGCAGAAAGAAGCCTAAAGTACCAGGGCCAGCATACTCCAGCACGAATCAGATGGAAGACTAAAGGGAAGAAAAAGGAATAGTCCTGACTCAGGAAGGCAGACAGACCCAGCCAAACCTCATGGCCGTTTACAGGGACTGCAGTAGGGTGCAGGAACTCTGGGAAAGAAAACTACAGTCTTCAGTGAACCCATCTTTGCCTAGATGGTCCCTTAGCAGGTCCTTGCCCTGAGCAACCAAATTAAGGCTTCGGAGAAGCGATGAGAGCCGTTGTCTCTGCACGGAGGCTGATTCTGTGCTTTATTACAACACAGTTGCTTGTGGAGCCTCTGTCTTGTAGCCTTGCAAAGAGGAGCTATTCTTTTTCCTTCTTTTTTGTTTCTTCTTTTGGATACTGGCCAAAGCCAGAAGCCAGGGCATGCTTTCCCGGCCGGCCGGTTGGGGCTTCCTCACTCATTCTCTGACGCCTCGTTGGTGATTCTGCCATGCACCTGCTTGCCGGCCTCCCTGGCTTTCTCTCCTCTTCCCTAGCTTCCTAGCTTTCCCTGGCCAGTGTCAAGATTTACACCTTGACCACCCTGTTGTCTTCATCACAAACTCTAGTACCGCTGCCTCCAAGCTTTCTTCAGGGTCCATTTCTAAATTCTTTTACTAACAAGACTAACCTCCCCCCAAAAGGGAACCCCATTTTCTACAGTAACAGAATGTCTCTCACCACTCTTTGGTGTCTTGTCTGAGGTGAAGAGACATTGCTTCATTTTACCCCACGGAGGGGGGATGTCACCCAACAATTAGTTGATCCAATTGTTTTCCTCTCTGAAAAAAAATAATCAGGGCCTGATGCTGCTACTAGGAATTTCCACAGTTCTCAGAGATTGTTAGCTCCATCTTGTGTATACAATAGAAAGCCACAAGCCTTTAAGTAGACAGTTCGATAAGATTCATGGTCATATAAAAATGAGCCTGGTGAATACTTTCCTTCTTAGAAAAATAAAATTATGAATGTGAAAATACATTTGCTAGATTACAAATGTTACTATTTTGCCATACTGAGAACATGCTAGTTTCTGGTGAGTATTACATATATTTTATCACAGACATTATAAATCTATTTAGGAAAGCATTATACAGTAAAAGGTTAAAAATTAATCAGAGATGCCCACTTCAGACTAACTGCAAACCCACTATGACCTCAGTGCCTAAATTCACTGCTAATTTTATGAACTGTAAAGTTGAAAAGGCACTCTAGATCAATTACTTCTTAATTCCTAGAGTTATCACCTTCTTCATGGTGTCGATGATAATACATGTTTTTAAATAACTATGAATGCTTTCATGTGCTATGAATCCTAATCCTGTCCTGTCACTGCCTTATTTTGTAATTCTTTTCTCTTTACCTTATAAAAACGTATATTAACATAATACTTTTGTTAAAAGAACCCTGTGAAATCCAATTATGTCTGTCTGTCTGTCTGTCTGTCTGTATGTATGTATGTATGTGTAACACTCTGGGAAACTAAGAAGAGATAATATATTAAGTACAGATTATTACACTGAAGTTTCAAAATTGTCTTTATAAACAGTGCACATTTTCAATGTGGATATTTTAGCACTCTGTCTCTATAAGAATATTGAAACCTAAAATAATTATAGTAGCTTTTCTTTTCAAAAAAACAGATGCATCTTTTTCTTAAAGTTCCCAATGCCACTTTTTTAAACTATTGTTAAAGTGATAGCCACATGGTGATAAACAACCATCCACAGCTCCAGTTTCCAGAGAATTAAGCACTCTCTTCTGCCCTCTGCAGGTAACTCCATGACATAGGTGCACTTACATACATGTAGACAAGACACATAAAATAAAAATTAAAAAATATAAATAAAATAATTTTTTTAAAAATGATAACCTTAGTAATTTTCTACTAGTAACCAAATATCATATACAATAAATTCAGTGAGATCAGAAAAGTTATTACCACCATTGGGTGTGGCTGTGTTTGTAATGACAACATTCATGATACTTTGCTGTTCTGTGACTTATCAGGATCTGCATAAATAGCTAAATCTGAACTTAAAACAAAACTGAATGAAATAGTGTCTGCGGAGAAAAAAGCAACAATATAAAGGGGTGGGAAGAATTCTGAATGCCACAGTGACAACCCTAAATTTTCTTCTGTTTGTTCTATGAAACTGAAAGCAATAACAAGCTGTCGTGGACCTATTATGTATTATGTCCAATAACTTGTCAGCTGCTAAAATAATTGTCCAGCCATTTAAATATTTCCAGTATGTACCAGCAAGCAATATCAGTGTCAAATTTCCCCAAAGTATAGGATTTACAGTCTTAGAACCCACTTCCTTTCCCTACTGGATTCCTCATGCATATGTATTTAACAACCTACTCTAATAACAGAATTATTTGAACTCACCCTGCTTGTCATCTGTTGTTCTCTCAGTACTTTACTAATAATAGCTAATTTGTGAATTTGTCTCTGCTCTGGGTATTATTGCTTCTGTTTCTGCAGCATGACATGGACATCTGAGCTGTCTGTTGCTGCCAATATAACTGAATGGAAGAATTTGGAGTGGAATTGGAGACCAAGGGCAGATTGTAAGGTGGGTGGCTGGAGTTGTGCTGCTGCTTTGTGCTATGAGGAAGGAAGGAAGGAAGGAAGGAAGGAAGGAAGGAAGGAAGGAAGGAAGGAAGGAAGGAGGGAGGGAGGGAGGGAAGGAGGGAGGGAGGGAGGGAGGGAAGGAAGGAAGGAAGGAAGGAAGGAAGGAAGGAAGGAAGGAAGGAAGGAAGGAAGGAAGGGAGAGAGGACAGGAAGAGGGAGGGAGGAAAGAAGGAAGGAAAGGTGGAAGGAGGGATAAAAAGAAAGAAAGAAAGAAAGAAAGAAAGAAAGAAAGAAAGAAAGAAAGAAAGAAAGAAAGAAAGAAAGAAAGAAAAGATGGAAGGAAGGAGAGAGATAAAAGGAAAGGTAAGGAAGGCAGGAAAGATAAAATCATGAGAAAAATGATCCTTGAAGCTATGATTCCATGAAGGGCTAACTTCTAAGCATTCCTCTCCAGCAACACAGCAGGCGGAATGAACCCTGCCCCACAATCCACTCCAATTCATATCTCCTTCATCTGCATTTGGTTTGCTTTTCCTTGCTCTCAGTTTTTAGAACCCAGTATTCAAGATGTCACCAGAAGACAAGAATAGCCATTTACCTTATCCAAGATGATCAAAATAGAAATCGTCACAAGCTTAACCTTAGCATTAAGAGCAATATGCTAAGCGCACTTTCTTTTACCCTAACAAATACCTGAGGCCATCAACTTATAAATAGAAAACTTTCATTTGGGATCACAGTTGTAGTTTCCAATCCCAGACCTCCTTCCAATAAGCTTCATTTCTTAAAGTTTCCACCAACTCCTGATAGCAGTGTAATGGGGTAATTTCACCAGAGAAAATGACTCAGACACAAAATGAAGCCAATTGAAAGTCTTTAGTCAGCTGAGGACTACACATCGGACCCTCAGCCAAGGATGTGTAGCATGGAGTCACAATTGGGAGCCATTTATATAGGAAAAACTATATCCAAGGGGAGAAAAGTTTATGTTCCCAGCCTTAGGGGTAGTAAGCCCCTCTAAAAATTCCTATCCTCTAAAAACAAGCCAAGCATAAAGTACAGAAGCCATGCAGAATGAGTTAGTTTCTAGGCAACCAGGTACATTCTGACCTGTTCTCAAAACTGCCCCAGTTCATTCGAATTAAACTTTTATTTCCAAGCTTTGAGTTGTTTTAAGTACTGGGCTCAGCTGGGGCTCATAATGTGGCACAGCTATGGGCACTCTTGAGGTGCCTTACGACAGTATAGGCTTGGGACCAAGCCTTAAATCACACATTTACTGTCAAAGCTAGACATGATAATGCATACCTTGAGTCCCAGCATTTCAGAGGCAGAGGCAGGCACATATCTGTGAGTTCAATACCAGCCTGGTCTACATAGTGACCAGTATTCTTTTTATTTTTATTTATTTTTTTTATTTATTTATTTTTTGTCTTTTTGAAACAGGGTCTCCCTGTAGCCCCAGCTGTCCTGGAACTCACTCTGTAGACCAGGCTGGCCTTGAACTCACAAAGATCCGCCTGCCTCTGCCTCCCAAGTGCTAGGATTAAAGGCGTGCGCCACGACCAGTATTTTTTTTTAATTTATTTTATTTTTATTTTTATTAATTTTTTTTTATTAAGGTATGTGTATGAGTGTACTGTCTGCATGCAAGTTTGTGCACCCGTGTCGTGCAATGCCGCGAAGGTCAGAAGAGGGTCTCGGATTTCCCTGGAACTGGAGTTCTCCTGGAATTGGAGTTTCAGACGGTTCTCGGCCGCCATGTGGGTGCTGGGGATCGAACCCGGGTCCTCTGCAAGAGCAGTCGGTGCTCTCAACCACTAGGCCATCTCTCCAGCCCACGACCAGTATTCTTAACCACTGACCCATCTCTCCAGCTCCAAGACTTATGTTTCCACATAAAGGAATTTTTGGAGAGAAGCAAACTTTTTGACCACCACAGTTGTTCTGCTCTAGTCATTCGTGTATCCACTATGCTATACTGGTCATTCATGGACTCACTATATACATGCTTATTAAGCAGGATGTTTCAAGCATGGAGAAATAGCAGTGGCTGAAGAGCCTGTTCTCAAGGAGTTTGCATTCTTATGCCTCAAGAATGTCCGGTTATGTTTCATTAGGATTCCTGAAACTCCCTCTTAACCATCCTTTCTACCTCTATTCCTGCTCCATTTAAATTCAATTCTAATGTAGTAATCAAAGTATGACATGTTCAATTAAAAGACCTTTTAAAAAACATCTAAAATATTGCCATTTTTCTCTATCCAGTTCCCTATGTATCACTCTTTATTCTCATAGTGATCCATTCTCTGTGTGTGTGTGTGTGTGTCTGTCTATCTGTCTCTCTCTCTCTCTCTCTCTCTCTCTCTCTCTCTCTCTTTCTCTCTGGATGTCGTATATGTGTGTGTGAGTGTGTGTGTGTGTGTGTGTGTGTGTGTGTGAGTGTGTGTGTGTGTATCTTGCTGGGGGTCATACAGGTAGCCAAGCATTCTACCATCAAACTATACACCTAGTTCTTCATTAACCTTTATCTGTGCACCCTTTTACACACTAAGCTCTATAATGGTGAGAATTTTGTCTCTTTAATTTTAGGTTATGACGGGTATTGCCAGCAGTATGAATATACACAGTATGAATATACACAGAGAAGAGTTTAAACCAAATAGAGGTTAATTCCTCCTGGAAATTTCTAAACTTGGAATTGTCCTGTACATCAGAAAAGCAACAGGGGAAGCCAAGTTATTTACATGAGGATTGTTTATACAATGCTTCAGATAATGGACACACGCACTTTTCTTTTTGTTTTTTTTTTTTTTTTTTTGGTCTTTTCGAGACAGGGTCTCCCTGTAGCCCCAGCTAGCCTGGAACTCACTCTGAAGATCAGGCTGGCCTTGAACTCACAAAGATCTGCCTGCCTCTGCCTCCCAAGTGCTAGGATTAAAGGCATGTGCCATGCCCGGCGGACACATGCACTTTTACATAGCTCACACAGATAAAAAAAAATGCACTATTTTTGTTCCCAAACTAAAATCAGACAGTTACTCTGTTCCATACTCCTTGAAAATATCCAAAGTTCATACTCTAAGCAAATTCTATAATCAGGAGAGCAAAACTTGGGACTGAGGTGAATATGGGCCTTTAGAACAAAGGAGGGAGAGAGGCACTGAAGGTAACTCTCCCAAAGGAAATGCTCTAATGAGATCAGTATGTTCACTCAGCATAAATCCCTCTACCCTGTTTTCTTCCAGTCTCATTGCCCTAAACTACATGATTATTCACAGAAAGCCAGAGATGTCTATCAAATGCAAGGAAAAAGAAAACACTGGATATAGATTTGTCCACCAGTAATTGGAATTAGCAATTGCACAGTACTTGTCTTTAAATATGTCAATTTAATTCCTTTTCATTTTAATTTAATTTTCTTCCTTTATATGTGTGAGTGTTTTGCCTACCTGTATGTAAGTGCACCACATGTGTGCAATGCCCAGGGAGGCCAAAACAGAGCATCAGATCCCTAGAACTGGGAACCAAACCCAGGTCTTCTACAAAGAGCAACAGTGCTCTTGATTGCTGAGCCATTTCTCCAGCCCCTTATGTAGTTCTTAAAACTATACCATGAAGTAAGTATAATTATTTTTCCTTCCATTGTTCAGAAATGGTGAACTCTAAGAGATTTTAAGTGGTTTAGCAAGGACACTATACCAGGAGGCCTTTCTCCATAGATAACACTCTTAACTGCTGATGTCTTTGTAGAAGAAATCCATGAAAATTCCCTATGTCAATCAGTTTGGTTCTCTGTTCATTAATGGAATGAGGACTAAGGAAAACAAGACACTCAAGGTAGATATGCAATAACAAATAGAGCAGCCAACATAATCAAACAGAACAATTAACACTATGGGAAGCAGAATTAATTCAGGAAAATTAACTAGTAAAACTCTAATAATAATGCTTAAAAGATTCAGGGGGCTGTGTGTTCATAATGACTTATATAATCAAGCTGTTTTGAAAGAAGAAAAATCAGAAAATAAAAGTTCTTGAAAATTTTTTTCCAAAGCCAATTTTTATTGAAGCTTTGTGCATTTCATATAAAATTTCCCAGCCAAATTCCCCCTTCCTTGCCCCCCCCCACCCCACCAGATCTCATACATTCTGTCAAACATGCTTTTCATCTTTTTCTCAGTCTCTTTTAAAATTTTTCATTGCAGAAGTTTACTGTTTTGGGCAGAAGTTCAATCAGTTCTTTGACCCAGTCTTTTGTTGTTGTTGTTGTTGTTCCTTCCAATTTGCATCACTCCAAAATATGTATATATGCATGCCACATATATCAAGATTATGACATCATAGATTTTAGCATCTTCAGCTTAGGATTTCTTTTTTTTTTCTTTTTTTTTTTATTTATTTTATTTTTGTATGTGTATGAATGTACTGCCTGCATGCAGGTCTGTGCACCCGTGTCATGCAATGCCGCGGAGGTCAGAAGAGGGCATCGGATTCCCCTGGAACTGGAGTCAAAGACGGTTTTCAGCCGCCATGTGGGTGCTGGAGATCGAACCCGGGTCCTCTGCAAGAGCAGTCGGTACTCTTAACCACTAGGCCATCTCTCCAGCCCCTTTTTTTTTCTTTATTAGGCTGAAAGATGTCATGTTTGAAGGCTCCTCCTTGGCAAGCCCAAACAACCATCAGTCCTGCCCTTGTGCTCCACACTGGGGTTTTCCCTTCCCAAGGTCACTAAATGAGGTCCATTAAACACCATGTCCTGTCTTGATCTTCCTGTACTGGTCTCTGCGATACAGCCTGGGTAGTCCAACAATGGCAGTCTATACTCTGAAGAGGCTGAAATCCCTTGTGGGCTGAGCAAGTTCTTGACATTTTAAAGATAAAATTGCACCTGAAGAATTAAAGAAGCACATATAAGACCAACTAATACCAAGAAGGTATAATGGTCAGAGTATTCCAAGAAAAACATAAATAATCTTAAAAATATTTCTTTTTATCCGAATGCAACTGTGCTATTATAACGTGATTCCCTTAATGGGCTCTAGAATTAACTTACCATTTATTTTCAGACTTTGTAATTGTGGTCTGTGGGTGGAGGGTATGTATTCATATTTTAGAATTATATAAAATTAAAGAGAAAAATGTGAACTCCTAAGCATATTTTGGAATTCACATACAGTTTATTTTCAGAGGTCATAATTTTGATATATGTGACATATATATAGGCATATTTTGGAGCAATACAAATGGGAGGGAACAACAATGACAAAAGGACTGAGTCAAAGACTGACTGAAACAGTTAACTTCTGCCCAAACAATAAACCTCTGCAAAGAAAAACCTTAAAAAGACTGAGAAAAAAGATGCAAGACATGTATGGCAGAATGCATGAACTGGTGTGGGGTGGGAGGCATAGAAAAGTGAAATTGGACTGAGAAATGATGTATGAAATACACAAAACATTGATAAAAATATTTTATAAAAAATATGATGAATATCAATAGGCTGGAGAGATGGCTCATCGGTAAAGAGCACTGACTATTCTTGCAGAAGACCAGGGTTTGAAACCCAGCACCCACATGGTAACTAGCAACTGTCTGTAATTCCAGTTCCAAGGGGATCCAACACCCTCTTCTGTCCTCCTCGGGCACTGCATGGTAGGAGTGCACATACACACATGCAGTCATAACACTAGTACTCATAAAATAAAGACAAAATCAAGAAATGATGAATATAATTTATAGATGAGAAATTGATCTAAGACAGGTCTTCTTAAGCTTTCCACTGAGACATTTTTATATAACCTGGGTACACAGATATGTAAAAAAGTTTACTGAGCCAGGAAAGGATTTGGCCATTAAAAGCACTGGCTGCTAAGCATAGCAGCCCAAATTCAGTCCCCAGAACCCACATGGTAGAAGAGAAAACTGACTCAAGCAAGTCGTCCTCTGATATCTACACACTCACAGTGGCATATGTACACACACATGCACATACACATATACATGCACACACACACAATAAATAAATAAATGTTTTAGAAAGCACTGAAATTAAGCCACAAAGAAATTTATTTTAAAATAATGTTTGATACACATAATTTTATCATTTACTAAAGAGAAACAAATATGTACACTAATGAGATGGATAGATTTTTAAAAATATTTTATTTATTAATTTTATTTTTATGTGCATGAGTGTATTACCTACATGTAGGTAGGTCCACCCATGTAATGCAATGCCCTTGGAGGTCAGAAGGGGATGTCGATACCCTGGAACTGGAGTTTGAACAGTTGTTAGCAGCCATGTGAGTGCTGGGAATCAAATTGTGGTCTTCCACAAGAGCAGCCAGTGCTCTTAACCAGTGAGACTTCTCTCCAGCCCTGGATGCAGTTACTTATTTTGGCATAAAGAATTAAATCTTGGATGATTCTTTGAAACTACAGGATGTAGAGCATCTTCAGCATTTTTCATAGTTGAGAGGTATTTTATTATTGAGACTGATGAGAACACTGCTTCACATAAATATGTAGTACAAAATGACATGTGTGTTTAGGGTCATTTCAAAAATTGTTGGATATTCTTTCCTAATCTTAAGATAAAAATCTAGTTAGTTTTTAGTGAAAGTCAAAAGTTACTAAAGCATTCTAGCACAGTGTAATACAAAGAGATATGACATGTGGTAAGGAATGAGGGTAGGAAGCCATTAGAAACTAATGAAACAGGGGCTAGAGACACTGATCCGATAGCAAAGGACTTAGTGCACAAGCATGAGGATCTGAGTTTGGGTTCCTAGCACCTACACAACAATGTGGGCCATCTGTGCCCCTGGTTACCATGAAGTGACCAGACCTCCTCTGCTATGCGATTGCACCTAAGTATACTGCCTTGTCAAAGACCCAGAGCAACAGGCCAAGCCACTATAAATTAAGGTCTCTGAAACCATGAACTAAAATAAATTCCTCTGCTACTGAGCTGCTTATTTCAGATATTTTGTCACAGTGATGGAAAGCTGAATAACACTCTTTATAATATGTGGAATACATATTCCAGTAGTCTTACTGAAAAAAAAATTCTGAGTCCTTTCATGTATCCAACCTTTGACTACCTTTACTGTTCTGTATACTAGAAATTACAAAGCTGCCAAGAATTTTCTCTCTCTCTCTCTCTCTCTCTCTCTCTCTCTCTCTCTCTCTCTCTCTCAGTAGTCCCTGTCTCTGCCTCGCAAGTGCTGAGATTAAAGGCATGCGTCACCACAGCAGTTTCTTTTCAATGAAAATATTCTGGAATGTGAATTTGTTTCTAACAATAAAAAAAGAGAATGTAATAAGGAACTCAGGAAAACACAAAAGCTCTACAAGAAAGCCACGGTCCTAAAATTGGGGGAGGAGATGTGGTATGATATTTTGCAGTTCATATTCTTTAATAATTGACATAATGTTAGAACATTCAGTTTTGAGGAGCATAATTTTAATCCCATATATTTTCTTTTTTAACAGGAAATCGCACAGTTTAGGCATCAGTGTCTCATGTTCTATAACTAATTATAAACACTATTTTTAGTGTATAACTTTTTGAGTCAACATATCGTCAAAAAAATGACAAATTTGTTGATTATATTCATGCAATGATTCAAAATAAATAATCCTTTCTTGGAAAAGGGGCACAGGTGGATGAGAGGTAAAACAGTCCACTCTCTCTGGAGCTGTTGACTTGGACTCTGGTCAATTCTGGCTGTTTCCTTTCATGGGCTGACAGTTTGTCCAGGAATAACCTTTCGATCCTACTAATGAAGAACAAGCAATTAGATATATAGGTATTTAAGCAGCACTAATAGTTATGGTAGGTTACTTTAGCATAGACACATGTTTGGATATGTTAATCCATGAATTACAATTTTCCCCCCTGTTAAATATGACAGGGTCTTACTGTGGCTTATAACCTCTCCTAACCACTAAAGGATGTAAGCTTGTGGGCATAGCATGGTATTTCTCCAGGGAGAGCGATAGCCAATTAGATTTGGGGATAAATACAGGCACACTGAGCTGCCTCTGCTGCACATGTATTTCCAGGCATAGTAGGTGGCATGCGTGGATGAGTGGGGAGCTTCTTGACTCAGGGAGACCATATGTCTTTATTGGTTTAGTGGCTTGGGGTAACACTCTCTGGCATTCCAGAGGCCATCTGTACACTTGCATGTGTGGTCTCAATACATCCCTCCCATGTTAATAGTCAAGTAGTCTCCGCAGGCGGCAGGGTCTTATTGCTCTCTCTGTAGGTATCCCCAGACTTAGAGGCAAGGAGCCCTTACCTTTTGTGGGGCCCTTGGATCCCTGGCCAACAGTCCACCTGGTCTAGAACAATCCATTGCTATGTCAGTAGCTTCCTGTATTAATATATTTTGACTGAGTGCATAGCCCTAGGACTTTGTATTATATTTGGTGTATCTGAACAGAGAGAAATCCCTTCCACAGGAATTCCCATGTCTAGTAGTCAAGAAGAAACAGTATTAACCGGTTTGTACCTTCCATCCACCCTTGTGCCCCTTTTCTAAAGCCTAGGGAACAATCTGTCGGAAGAGGGGGCTTGGTAGAATGTAAGGGCTGCGATTGGGGTGAGATGGTGAAGACTACAGCAATTTAGTCTGGACACTCATTTGATCAATTGATTGAAAAACAACACTGTCACTCCCCCAACTGGATGGTGGGTCTGTAGGTGTTTGGGCACAACACCTGTCAGATAGGTTTTGCCTATGAAGGATCTTTTGTACTCATGGATATCACTTATAGCTAAAATGAAAAAAAAAACTGAGAAGAAGTATGCGGCACTTATGGCAGAATGCATGATCTGGAGGGTGGGTGGGGAGGGAAAGGAAAAGCTGAACTATTGAAAAAAATGTATAACATGCACAAAAGCATCATAAAACTAATTTAAATAATACAAATAAATAAATAACATAAAATAATCCTTTCTAATGTGAATGAACCAGAATGTCCGAAATAGCGGGGGACAATTTATTAACGACAGCTGGCGGCACAAGTACGGAGCATGTCCTTCTTCATGGTAGTTGAACCGGGACTCAAAAGATTCTATTGGCTACAATAGCATCAAGATAAAGAAATATTTGGTATTTTACTATAATCACACCACCCTACGCCAAGTCATATAAAGACGTGGACATGAGAGAAACAGGCGCGAGAATCAGGCAGTGGTATAACGTGGTGGTCCTTTCAGGTTTGCACATGCCTGCAGTCTCTCTCATTCTGTGTTTAACAGCTTGGGTATATCATAGTTATAGAAGCACCATAATGAGCCAGGCTGGTGGGCGCAGCCTATATAATCCAGCACTTGGAACTGGACTGGCAAGGCAGGCGGATCTTGTGTTTCACAACCAAGCCAGCCTGTCTACCGAGTGCGTTCCACGGACACGCTGGGCTACAGGGAGACCCTTGTCTTGAAAATACCAAAACAAAAACAACAACGAGAAGACCATATGGTAACCTCTACCATATATATAACAACACACTTATTTTTTTTTTATCTCTGTTTGATGCATTCGTCCTGAATGCTGTGTCATGTAATCAACTGCATTGCACTAGGCGCAAATGAGCATCAGATGCCCCCTGGACTGGAGTTCTCTTGGAGGATTCGAGGCTGTTAGCTGCCATGTGCTGGACGATTGAACTGGTTCTTAACAGTCAGTGCTCTTAACATGAGCCATCTCGTCATCCGCATGATCTAATATTTGTATTTTTTTTTTTTTTTGTTTATTTATTTAATATTTATAACAACATCATAGACCGTTTCTCCTCATTCCCGACACTGTCAGAGCTCGTGCATTCTCCAAACATGCTTTCCATTCTTTAGTCTTCACAATAGTTTCCTATGGGACGTTGACTTTTGAGCAGAAGTTCACGTTCAGTCAGTTCTTTGATGCATTTCTTTTCTGTTGTTGTTGTGTTGTTTCCAAAATGCATTATGTCCAACTGCTTTGTACAGATGCTCAGGGGCCCTACACAGAAAATAATTACAACTGTGGTAATTGGCACTAGCATCCACAGATGAGGGGATACCATTCGTCGTTTGTGTTTCTGGATGTGTTACTTCACTCAGCATGATGTGTCCTCTAGCTCCAGCCATTTTCCTGCAAAGCTCTGATGTCGTCTTTCTTTCTCGCTGCATAGAACTACATGTCGTAGTAGATGTACCACATTCCTCATCACAGTTCATCAGTTGAGGGCATTTGTTGTTGGTTCCGCTCCTTTGCTATGTGAAGAGAGCTGAAATAAACATAGCTGTGCATGCATCTCTTCGTGGCGTAAGTCGTGAGGTTACATGCCCAGAAGTAGGTATGGCGGGCGGGTGGCAAGTTTCATTCCAAGTCAGTCCAAGGTGTTCTCCACATGCTTTCCATGTGGCTGTACGAGTTTAACATTCCCACCAGCAGTGGATGGAGTGTTTTCCCCTTTCCCACAACCTCTCCACACTTGTATCCATTTGTTGTCGTGCTAGCCGTCCTGACTGGAGTAGATGATATCTCTAAAGTGGTTTTGATTTGCTTTCTTCCTAATGGATTAGGTGATGTTGAAGCAGTGCTTGAGGTGTTTCTCAGACATCTCTAATCCTCGCTTGTTAAGTCTCTGTTCAGTTCTTGCTTCATCTATTAGCGGTCTTTTGTTTCTCTTTTTCTTATGTTTTTTGAGGTAGTTTATATATTAGAAATCAAGCCTTTGTCAGATGGACTGCAGGAATGGTTTTTCCTTCCCACTCTGTGGGGATTCTCTTCACTTCCTTGACTGTTTCTTGCTGCTTACAGAGCTTTTGAGTTTGATGATGTTCCCAGTTTAGTCAATTGTCGACCTTAAATATCCTGTGGATCGTGCTGGTCTGATTTAGGAAGATTTTCCTACGCCTATGTCTGTAGTCTTGCGGCCAACTTTTCTTCTATCCCCTCACAGAATTTGGGGTTTCACTTGAGTTTAATCCATCCTGAGTTGACTTTTGTACAGGCCGAGAGTAGGGGTTTAATTTTTTACCTGTTCTACAAGTAGTGATCCAGTTTGCCAACACCACTTGATGAAGATGCCTGGCTTGTTCTCCATCTGTGGTTTCTGGCCCCATTTCAAATAATGAGTTGGCTGAAATTTGTATGTGCTTGCAAGTATTGGATCTTCGGTTTTGTTCCATTGGCAACAGGTCTGTTTTTTCCAGTACAAGTGTGTTTTTTACTGACTATACCTGTAGTATAGTTAAATCTGGTACTGGAGATCCCACCTTGATTGCTCTTTTCACTCAGGATTGATTTGGCTATTCGGGTCTTTTTTTTCACATGAATTTAAGAGACTTTGTTTCCAAACCTGGGAAGAAAACTCTTGGGATTGTGATTGGATTACATTAAATACTATCACAAGAGTTTTGGTAAATACATTAATTATACAATGCATATTTCCCGAATTCCATAGGATGGGAGGTTTTTCCTATCTTCTAGACTTCTTCAATTTCTTTCTTAGGGTTTAAATGTTTCAGTTGTAGAGTCTTTGTCGTGTCTTTAGGTTAGGTTTGGTCCTAGGTTACTTATTGTTTTTGAAGCAATTGTGAGTGGAAGGTCTCTTTGATAACTTCTTTCTCCATTGCTTGATTCTTAGTGTTAAAGAAAAGGCATTTGATTCTAAAGGTTAATTTTGTATCCTTGCCGTCGGTTGCTGAGCTCGTTAGTCGTTTCAGGAGTTTTTCTGGTTTAGTGAAGTTTTTCTTGGCATCTTTAATAAAACACTCATATCATCAGCAAAGTAGGGATAGTTGTGAGCTTCTCTTTTTCCAATAGTCACTCCTTAATAATCCTTTTTTGTCCTTATTGCTCTAGCAAGTTGTTTTCAAGCAACTTATACTGAAGAGGTAGTGGGGATGCATAGTGGGCAGCCTTGTGTTCTCCGTCCTACTTTAAAGGGAAGTTTTCCTGTCCCATCCTTCCCCCATTTAGGATAGTATTGGCTGGTGGGTTTTTCCTGTATTATGGCTTTGATTTACACTTGAGGAGATCATCCCTCCAATCCAATTCCTTCTGAGACTTTACAGCATGAAGGTGCAGTGCTGGATTGTTGTCCAAAGCATTTTGTCTATCGCATCATATGGCGATTGATGGTGTGGATTGTTTGATCTTTGATAATCCATTTATAGTGTTGATGATGATTTATTGATTTTCGTATGTTTGAACCAACCCTGCATCTCGGTATGAATCACACTTGGTATGGATGGATGATCTCTTGATGTGGAGCTCTGTATGCGATTGGCCATATTCTGTTTAGGGATTTCGGCATCCTGTGTTCATAAGGTGGATGAGTCTATAATTCTCCTATTTAGTTCTGTCTTTGCACTGGTTTTGGTAATAGTTAGTGATGTTTGGCTTCAAGAAGGAATTTTGGAGATTTCCTCTCTGATTGTATACTTCGTGAAAACAGTTCTACCAGAAATAATGGTGGCTAGGTCTTTTTGAAAATGTTTTTTATAATTCTGCTGGAAACCATCTGTGCCCGGGGCGTTTTTTATGTTGGAGTCTTTCTTACACTCCTCTATTTCTTATACCCTTTATGGGTCTGTTTAAGCGCTCTGTCTCCTCTTGGCCAGCTTTGTGATTCCAAGATTTCAAGATATTCATCCATTTCTTCTAGATTTTCAAACTTGGTAGAATATAGTTTGTTGAATTTCTCATATAATTTTCTTGAATCTTTTCCTCTGTCTTTGTGATATTTCCCTTTTCATCATCAGATTGTATTGATTGGATTGTTTCCCTTCTTTCTTTTTGTAACTGGGCTAGAGGTTCTGAGCTATCTTGGTATTATTCTTCAAAGAACCCATTTTTGCTTCAATGATATTTTTTGTATTGTTTTCCTTGTTTACTATTTCATTATTTTCTGGCTCTAGATTTGTGTGATTTCTTCCGGGTCGTTTTGCGTTAGGTTCATGCCTGTGTTGCCTTCTCAAGTGCTTTTCGCTGTAGTGTTAGGATCATTTCACCTTCGTGCTCTTCTGTTATTCAGTGAGGACCAGGAGCTATAAATTTCCCTTAGACTGCTTTTAGTTGCTGTTTTTTTTGTTGTTGTTGTTTGTATGTGCATTGCTTCAAGTTCCTAGAAATGTTTTTTTTTTCTTTCTTATCTCTTCTTGAACCCATTCATATTCAAGAGTGTGTGTTTTAGTCTCCATGTTTTCTTGTTTGCAGGAGGGCTTGTCTGGGTTGATGTTTGGACTTCAATTGGCACTGTGGCTCTGACAATGCATGAAATGTTTTTCAATCTTTTGTATTGTAGAGTTTCTTCTCTATGTGCCCAGTATGTGTCCAATTTTTCTGCTGAGAATGTTACCGGGTCAGCCCGGTGTGCTGTAAGAGAAGTGTATACTTACTCTCTGGTATTAGGATGGAGATGTCTACTCGGTAGAGAGGTCTATTGGAAGTCCATTGGATGTTCATACTCGTCAGATTCAGATGTCTCTTCTGGTTATTTTCTGGTTTCCTGTTGCCATAAAAGACTCAGTGGGCTATTGAAACATCCACTACGTAGTGAGTGTGCGGGAGTTAGTAGACTTTGGCCGTGGGAGAAACGCTTAAAGTTGGGCACCTCCACCGCCCCCTCATAATTGGTGGCAGTATATAATATACATGATTGTGAATACTTTCGTGGTTGGCTGTTCCGTTGATGAAAATGTAATGGAGCCTCTTCTCTCTCTGATCATGTTTACTGAAGTCTAATTTTCAGATATAAAATAGCAACAGCCTGCTTTCCTTTTTGGTACCAAAATTTTTTTGCTTGGAATATTTGTTTTCCATCCCTTCACTTTAAGGTGGGCCTGTCCTTGAAGGTAAATGTGTTTCCTTGCTGACAGCATATCGATGGATTCCTGTTTCCTATCCATTCTCCCAGTCTAATGTCTTTTGATTGGGGAATTTAGTCCTTAATATTTAAGGTTATGACTGAGAGGTTTATGTTGCTTATCCTTTTGCCGTATTATCCATCTGCGGTTTTTGATTTAGGTTTCTTTACGTCTGCGTTATGCTTTTATTGATTTTCCTTCTAGGTGCCAGGGGTTGGTTGCTCCTTATGTTCTTCTGTGCTTTGAATTGTTTCAAGTTTCTCTGAAGGGTTGGTTTTTCCGGACATGTATTTTTTTTTTTTTTTTTTTTTTTTTTTTTTTTTTTTTTTTTTTCCTTCCACTATGATTGACATTGTTGCTGGTATAGTAACCTGGGGCTGGCATCCATTGTCCCACAACAATGGGATGCGTTGCTCCAGGTTCTTCTTGCCTTAATCGTTTGCTGTGAGAAGTCCGTTGGTATTCTGATAGGTTTCCCCTAATAAGTCACTTGTTGTTTTTCTTTTGTCGCTTTAAGAATTTTCGCTTTGTTTTGGGTGTCCAGCATTTTAACTATGATGGGGCGTGGAGAAGTTCCTTTCTGATCTTGTCTGGTTGGAGTTCTATATGTGCTGCTTGTATGGGGTATTGGTTGTCTTTTTTTGTTTTGGGGAAGTTTTCATCTATTATTCTTGTTTGAAGATCTGATCAATACCTTTCTCCTGGGATTCTTTTCGAACTCCTTCCTCTATTCCTATGATGCGGAGGTTTGATCTTTTTGCATAAGGTGTCCCACAGCTCTGGTTGTTCCTTTTGGGTATGTTTAAATTTTTCATATTCTTCCTTGAGGTTTTTTATTTGTTCTGTTTTAGCTTCCAGGTCTGATATTCTTTGTTTCGCTTCCTCCATTCTGCTTCTGAAGGCTTTTTTCATTCCTTTCCTCTTGAATGGAGGAGTGTTTGATTTGATGTTCCGTTTTCATTGCCGCTGCGTAGTGCTTGATGTTTCCGATTGCTTTTGGTGCTTCTCAATCTTTTCCTGTGGCTCTTTGCTTTGCTGTTGGTTTCCTTATCTTTTTCAGCAATGGGATCTTTTTCAGTGTTTCTACTTCCTTCGGAGCTTGTCATTCTTCCCATCTCGCTCGTCCCGCATTTTCTTTGTGCTTTAATTTGTTCTTTATGATTTGGTAGTTCTTTAAGTATGTTCCCAAGTGTGTTTCTGATGTCCTGTGTCCTGGGGCATCCCCCGGGGGGATCCCACTGCGGGAGTCATCCATAGGGTTAGTAAAGCCTGGGCGTGGAGTATCCCCTGGACCTTTCCAGTGTAGTCTCTTCCTTGTGATCCTGGCATATGGGATTCGCCTTGCCTGTATTCCAATGTGAGTCCTTTTTTTTTTTTTTTTTTTTTTTTTTTTTTTTTTGCTTGCCTCCTTCAGATCCTGCTTCGTAATCGCAGTTGGCAGGGAGGGGGCCTCTTCAGCGCCGACGCCCCGGACACCTGCCTCTGCCTCAGAATCTCAAATCTCAAGAGTCACACAAGCGTGCCTTTAATACCGGCTGGGAGGATAACTCCGCCCCCACAGCCACTAGATCTAATCAAGCCAAAGACCACACCTTTAATCCCAGCTGGGGGGATAACTCCAACCTCACAGCCACAAAGGCCAATCAAACCAAAGACAGCAGGACCAAACGATCAGCAATCAGCTCGCCAAGGCACCCAGTTCCTACCTGTCTTCCCCTCTTCCTGCCGCTGGGCTCAAGAGATCTCAAATCTCAAGAGTCACACAAGCGTGCCTTTAATACCGGCTGGGAGGATAACTCCGCCCCCACAGCCACTAGATCTAATCAAGCCAAAGACCACACCTTTAATCCCAGCTGGGGGGATAACTCCAACCTCACAGCCACAAAGGCCAATCAAACCAAAGACAGCAGGACCAAACGATCAGCAATCAGCTCGCCAAGGCACCCAGTTCCTACCTGTCTTCCCCTCTTCCTGCCGCTGGGCTCAAGAGATCTCAAATCTCAAGAGTCACACAAGCGTGCCTTTAATACCGGCTGGGAGGATAACTCCGCCCCCACAGCCACTAGATCTAATCAAGCCAAAGACCACACCTTTAATCCCAGCTGGGGGGATAACTCCAACCTCACAGCCACAAAGGCCAATCAAACCAAAGACAGCAGGACCAAACGATCAGCAATCAGCTCGCCAAGGCACCCAGTTCCTACCTGTCTTCCCCTCTTCCTGCCGCTGGGCTCAAGAGATCTCAAATCTCAAGAGTCACACAAGCGTGCCTTTAATACCGGCTGGGAGGATAACTCCGCCCCCACAGCCACTAGATCTAATCAAGCCAAAGACCACACCTTTAATCCCAGCTGGGGGGATAACTCCAACCTCACAGCCACAAAGGCCAATCAAACCAAAGACAGCAGGACCAAACGATCAGCAATCAGCTCGCCAAGGCACCCAGTTCCTACCTGTCTTCCCCTCTTCCTGCCGCTGGGCTCAAGAGATCTCAAATCTCAAGAGTCACACAAGCGTGCCTTTAATACCGGCTGGGAGGATAACTCCGCCCCCACAGCCACTAGATCTAATCAAGCCAAAGACCACACCTTTAATCCCAGCTGGGGGGATAACTCCAACCTCACAGCCACAAAGGCCAATCAAACCAAAGACAGCAGGACCAAACGATCAGCAATCAGCTCGCCAAGGCACCCAGTTCCTACCTGTCTTCCCCTCTTCCTGCCGCTGGGCTCAAGAGATCTCAAATCTCAAGAGTCACACAAGCGTGCCTTTAATACCGGCTGGGAGGATAACTCCGCCCCCACAGCCACTAGATCTAATCAAGCCAAAGACCACACCTTTAATCCCAGCTGGGGGGATAACTCCAACCTCACAGCCACAAAGGCCAATCAAACCAAAGACAGCAGGACCAAACGATCAGCAATCAGCTCGCCAAGGCACCCAGTTCCTACCTGTCTTCCCCTCTTCCTGCCGCTGGGCTCAAGAGATCTCAAATCTCAAGAGTCACACAAGCGTGCCTTTAATACCGGCTGGGAGGATAACTCCGCCCCCACAGCCACTAGATCTAATCAAGCCAAAGACCACACCTTTAATCCCAGCTGGGGGGATAACTCCAACCTCACAGCCACAAAGGCCAATCAAACCAAAGACAGCAGGACCAAACGATCAGCAATCAGCTCGCCAAGGCACCCAGTTCCTACCTGTCTTCCCCTCTTCCTGCCGCTGGGCTCAAGAGATCTCAAATCTCAAGAGTCACACAAGCGTGCCTTTAATACCGGCTGGGAGGATAACTCCGCCCCCACAGCCACTAGATCTAATCAAGCCAAAGACCACACCTTTAATCCCAGCTGGGGGGATAACTCCAACCTCACAGCCACAAAGGCCAATCAAACCAAAGACAGCAGGACCAAACGATCAGCAATCAGCTCGCCAAGGCACCCAGTTCCTACCTGTCTTCCCCTCTTCCTGCCGCTGGGCTCAAGAGATCTCAAATCTCAAGAGTCACACAAGCGTGCCTTTAATACCGGCTGGGAGGATAACTCCGCCCCCACAGCCACTAGATCTAATCAAGCCAAAGACCACACCTTTAATCCCAGCTGGGGGGATAACTCCAACCTCACAGCCACAAAGGCCAATCAAACCAAAGACAGCAGGACCAAACGATCAGCAATCAGCTCGCCAAGGCACCCAGTTCCTACCTGTCTTCCCCTCTTCCTGCCGCTGGGCTCAAGAGATCTCAAATCTCAAGAGTCACACAAGCGTGCCTTTAATACCGGCTGGGAGGATAACTCCGCCCCCACAGCCACTAGATCTAATCAAGCCAAAGACCACACCTTTAATCCCAGCTGGGGGGATAACTCCAACCTCACAGCCACAAAGGCCAATCAAACCAAAGACAGCAGGACCAAACGATCAGCAATCAGCTCGCCAAGGCACCCAGTTCCTACCTGTCTTCCCCTCTTCCTGCCGCTGGGCTCAAGAGATCTCAAATCTCAAGAGTCACACAAGCGTGCCTTTAATACCGGCTGGGAGGATAACTCCGCCCCCACAGCCACTAGATCTAATCAAGCCAAAGACCACACCTTTAATCCCAGCTGGGGGGATAACTCCAACCTCACAGCCACAAAGGCCAATCAAACCAAAGACAGCAGGACCAAACGATCAGCAATCAGCTCGCCAAGGCACCCAGTTCCTACCTGTCTTCCCCTCTTCCTGCCGCTGGGCTCAAGAGATCTCAAATCTCAAGAGTCACACAAGCGTGCCTTTAATACCGGCTGGGAGGATAACTCCGCCCCCACAGCCACTAGATCTAATCAAGCCAAAGACCACACCTTTAATCCCAGCTGGGGGGATAACTCCAACCTCACAGCCACAAAGGCCAATCAAACCAAAGACAGCAGGACCAAACGATCAGCAATCAGCTCGCCAAGGCACCCAGTTCCTACCTGTCTTCCCCTCTTCCTGCCGCTGGGCTCAAGAGATCTCAAATCTCAAGAGTCACACAAGCGTGCCTTTAATACCGGCTGGGAGGATAACTCCGCCCCCACAGCCACTAGATCTAATCAAGCCAAAGACCACACCTTTAATCCCAGCTGGGGGGATAACTCCAACCTCACAGCCACAAAGGCCAATCAAACCAAAGACAGCAGGACCAAACGATCAGCAATCAGCTCGCCAAGGCACCCAGTTCCTACCTGTCTTCCCCTCTTCCTGCCGCTGGGCTCAAGAGATCTCAAATCTCAAGAGTCACACAAGCGTGCCTTTAATACCGGCTGGGAGGATAACTCCGCCCCCACAGCCACTAGATCTAATCAAGCCAAAGACCACACCTTTAATCCCAGCTGGGGGGATAACTCCAACCTCACAGCCACAAAGGCCAATCAAACCAAAGACAGCAGGACCAAACGATCAGCAATCAGCTCGCCAAGGCACCCAGTTCCTACCTGTCTTCCCCTCTTCCTGCCGCTGGGCTCAAGAGATCTCAAATCTCAAGAGTCACACAAGCGTGCCTTTAATACCGGCTGGGAGGATAACTCCGCCCCCACAGCCACTAGATCTAATCAAGCCAAAGACCACACCTTTAATCCCAGCTGGGGGGATAACTCCAACCTCACAGCCACAAAGGCCAATCAAACCAAAGACAGCAGGACCAAACGATCAGCAATCAGCTCGCCAAGGCACCCAGTTCCTACCTGTCTTCCCCTCTTCCTGCCGCTGGGCTCAAGAGATCTCAAATCTCAAGAGTCACACAAGCGTGCCTTTAATACCGGCTGGGAGGATAACTCCGCCCCCACAGCCACTAGATCTAATCAAGCCAAAGACCACACCTTTAATCCCAGCTGGGGGGATAACTCCAACCTCACAGCCACAAAGGCCAATCAAACCAAAGACAGCAGGACCAAACGATCAGCAATCAGCTCGCCAAGGCACCCAGTTCCTACCTGTCTTCCCCTCTTCCTGCCGCTGGGCTCAAGAGATCTCAAATCTCAAGAGTCACACAAGCGTGCCTTTAATACCGGCTGGGAGGATAACTCCGCCCCCACAGCCACTAGATCTAATCAAGCCAAAGACCACACCTTTAATCCCAGCTGGGGGGATAACTCCAACCTCACAGCCACAAAGGCCAATCAAACCAAAGACAGCAGGACCAAACGATCAGCAATCAGCTCGCCAAGGCACCCAGTTCCTACCTGTCTTCCCCTCTTCCTGCCGCTGGGCTCAAGAGATCTCAAATCTCAAGAGTCACACAAGCGTGCCTTTAATACCGGCTGGGAGGATAACTCCGCCCCCACAGCCACTAGATCTAATCAAGCCAAAGACCACACCTTTAATCCCAGCTGGGGGGATAACTCCAACCTCACAGCCACAAAGGCCAATCAAACCAAAGACAGCAGGACCAAACGATCAGCAATCAGCTCGCCAAGGCACCCAGTTCCTACCTGTCTTCCCCTCTTCCTGCCGCTGGGCTCAAGAGATCTCAAATCTCAAGAGTCACACAAGCGTGCCTTTAATACCGGCTGGGAGGATAACTCCGCCCCCACAGCCACTAGATCTAATCAAGCCAAAGACCACACCTTTAATCCCAGCTGGGGGGATAACTCCAACCTCACAGCCACAAAGGCCAATCAAACCAAAGACAGCAGGACCAAACGATCAGCAATCAGCTCGCCAAGGCACCCAGTTCCTACCTGTCTTCCCCTCTTCCTGCCGCTGGGCTCAAGAGATCTCAAATCTCAAGAGTCACACAAGCGTGCCTTTAATACCGGCTGGGAGGATAACTCCGCCCCCACAGCCACTAGATCTAATCAAGCCAAAGACCACACCTTTAATCCCAGCTGGGGGGATAACTCCAACCTCACAGCCACAAAGGCCAATCAAACCAAAGACAGCAGGACCAAACGATCAGCAATCAGCTCGCCAAGGCACCCAGTTCCTACCTGTCTTCCCCTCTTCCTGCCGCTGGGCTCAAGAGATCTCAAATCTCAAGAGTCACACAAGCGTGCCTTTAATACCGGCTGGGAGGATAACTCCGCCCCCACAGCCACTAGATCTAATCAAGCCAAAGACCACACCTTTAATCCCAGCTGGGGGGATAACTCCAACCTCACAGCCACAAAGGCCAATCAAACCAAAGACAGCAGGACCAAACGATCAGCAATCAGCTCGCCAAGGCACCCAGTTCCTACCTGTCTTCCCCTCTTCCTGCCGCTGGGCTCAAGAGATCTCAAATCTCAAGAGTCACACAAGCGTGCCTTTAATACCGGCTGGGAGGATAACTCCGCCCCCACAGCCACTAGATCTAATCAAGCCAAAGACCACACCTTTAATCCCAGCTGGGGGGATAACTCCAACCTCACAGCCACAAAGGCCAATCAAACCAAAGACAGCAGGACCAAACGATCAGCAATCAGCTCGCCAAGGCACCCAGTTCCTACCTGTCTTCCCCTCTTCCTGCCGCTGGGCTCAAGAGATCTCAAATCTCAAGAGTCACACAAGCGTGCCTTTAATACCGGCTGGGAGGATAACTCCGCCCCCACAGCCACTAGATCTAATCAAGCCAAAGACCACACCTTTAATCCCAGCTGGGGGGATAACTCCAACCTCACAGCCACAAAGGCCAATCAAACCAAAGACAGCAGGACCAAACGATCAGCAATCAGCTCGCCAAGGCACCCAGTTCCTACCTGTCTTCCCCTCTTCCTGCCGCTGGGCTCAAGAGATCTCAAATCTCAAGAGTCACACAAGCGTGCCTTTAATACCGGCTGGGAGGATAACTCCGCCCCCACAGCCACTAGATCTAATCAAGCCAAAGACCACACCTTTAATCCCAGCTGGGGGGATAACTCCAACCTCACAGCCACAAAGGCCAATCAAACCAAAGACAGCAGGACCAAACGATCAGCAATCAGCTCGCCAAGGCACCCAGTTCCTACCTGTCTTCCCCTCTTCCTGCCGCTGGGCTCAAGAGATCTCAAATCTCAAGAGTCACACAAGCGTGCCTTTAATACCGGCTGGGAGGATAACTCCGCCCCCACAGCCACTAGATCTAATCAAGCCAAAGACCACACCTTTAATCCCAGCTGGGGGGATAACTCCAACCTCACAGCCACAAAGGCCAATCAAACCAAAGACAGCAGGACCAAACGATCAGCAATCAGCTCGCCAAGGCACCCAGTTCCTACCTGTCTTCCCCTCTTCCTGCCGCTGGGCTCAAGAGATCTCAAATCTCAAGAGTCACACAAGCGTGCCTTTAATACCGGCTGGGAGGATAACTCCGCCCCCACAGCCACTAGATCTAATCAAGCCAAAGACCACACCTTTAATCCCAGCTGGGGGGATAACTCCAACCTCACAGCCACAAAGGCCAATCAAACCAAAGACAGCAGGACCAAACGATCAGCAATCAGCTCGCCAAGGCACCCAGTTCCTACCTGTCTTCCCCTCTTCCTGCCGCTGGGCTCAAGAGATCTCAAATCTCAAGAGTCACACAAGCGTGCCTTTAATACCGGCTGGGAGGATAACTCCGCCCCCACAGCCACTAGATCTAATCAAGCCAAAGACCACACCTTTAATCCCAGCTGGGGGGATAACTCCAACCTCACAGCCACAAAGGCCAATCAAACCAAAGACAGCAGGACCAAACGATCAGCAATCAGCTCGCCAAGGCACCCAGTTCCTACCTGTCTTCCCCTCTTCCTGCCGCTGGGCTCAAGAGATCTCAAATCTCAAGAGTCACACAAGCGTGCCTTTAATACCGGCTGGGAGGATAACTCCGCCCCCACAGCCACTAGATCTAATCAAGCCAAAGACCACACCTTTAATCCCAGCTGGGGGGATAACTCCAACCTCACAGCCACAAAGGCCAATCAAACCAAAGACAGCAGGACCAAACGATCAGCAATCAGCTCGCCAAGGCACCCAGTTCCTACCTGTCTTCCCCTCTTCCTGCCGCTGGGCTCAAGAGATCTCAAATCTCAAGAGTCACACAAGCGTGCCTTTAATACCGGCTGGGAGGATAACTCCGCCCCCACAGCCACTAGATCTAATCAAGCCAAAGACCACACCTTTAATCCCAGCTGGGGGGATAACTCCAACCTCACAGCCACAAAGGCCAATCAAACCAAAGACAGCAGGACCAAACGATCAGCAATCAGCTCGCCAAGGCACCCAGTTCCTACCTGTCTTCCCCTCTTCCTGCCGCTGGGCTCAAGAGATCTCAAATCTCAAGAGTCACACAAGCGTGCCTTTAATACCGGCTGGGAGGATAACTCCGCCCCCACAGCCACTAGATCTAATCAAGCCAAAGACCACACCTTTAATCCCAGCTGGGGGGATAACTCCAACCTCACAGCCACAAAGGCCAATCAAACCAAAGACAGCAGGACCAAACGATCAGCAATCAGCTCGCCAAGGCACCCAGTTCCTACCTGTCTTCCCCTCTTCCTGCCGCTGGGCTCAAGAGATCTCAAATCTCAAGAGTCACACAAGCGTGCCTTTAATACCGGCTGGGAGGATAACTCCGCCCCCACAGCCACTAGATCTAATCAAGCCAAAGACCACACCTTTAATCCCAGCTGGGGGGATAACTCCAACCTCACAGCCACAAAGGCCAATCAAACCAAAGACAGCAGGACCAAACGATCAGCAATCAGCTCGCCAAGGCACCCAGTTCCTACCTGTCTTCCCCTCTTCCTGCCGCTGGGCTCAAGAGATCTCAAATCTCAAGAGTCACACAAGCGTGCCTTTAATACCGGCTGGGAGGATAACTCCGCCCCCACAGCCACTAGATCTAATCAAGCCAAAGACCACACCTTTAATCCCAGCTGGGGGGATAACTCCAACCTCACAGCCACAAAGGCCAATCAAACCAAAGACAGCAGGACCAAACGATCAGCAATCAGCTCGCCAAGGCACCCAGTTCCTACCTATCTTCCCCTCTTCCTGCCGCTGGGCTCAGGAGATCTCAAAAAAAAAAATCATCAATTTAATAATATATAAATAACTAGTCATATAAAATTAATAAATTCTTGGTACCCAGGTGACACATTGACTAAAATACTGACCAAAGAAATTAATTAGCCTTCATGTCATCTGGCTCAAAAGTGTTATTACAAATTAAAAGCATATATTTTGAAAATACTGCAATATATGAGTTGTATAAATTGATTTCTAATGTGACTAGTAACCATCCCTTAGATCAACTGAAGAATAAGCAATGTCAGATAAGTAAAGATAAATAAATAAAATGGTAAATGTATTAAATGTTTGTTCATTTTAACATCCCAAACATCTTAGTGTTGTTCAATGATAGGTTTTGCTAACATTGTACTACGTTGAATGTGGGTCTACGGGCCATTTAGGAGAACTTCTTCAGCAGATGGGTCTGGTACAATGACTCAGTCCCCTGCTTCAGGCAGTAGCCCAAGCTAATTGAGAAAAAAACTGTCTGAAACATGTTTTTCTCATCCTAAATACTGAAGACACTGAAAGGATGAGTAAAAATACACACTGCTCCTTAAGATCTGGGTCAGACTACAACGTAAATGAGAACATGCTCTTAACATGGAGAGTTAAGAAAAATAGGAGAGGAGAAAAAATCATTTGTTAAGTGATAATCAAGACTACCACATGAACATACAGTAAATTGTTTCTTTCCTTGACCATCATTTATTTCATTTAGAATAAATGTTTTAGGAAATTATTATTCCACCCACAGACTTTACTTATATTTGTATCTCAAGTATTAAAAAAATTCCATTAACAGGCTTACGAGTTGAGCTGCCAGTAACAGTAAGTTAATAGAGCAATTTATAACCAAGCCATAATTTATCATCACACTCTAAGCAGATACCAAAAAAGCCCACACAATGCATCATCCTTAAAAGTGAAAAGTCTCAGCTGGGTGTGATGACACCCTCCTTTAATCTCGGGCAGAAGTAGGTAGATCTCTATGAGATGGAGGCCAGCTTGGTCTACATATTGAGCTCCAGACCATCTGGGGCTACAGAGAGACACTTTCAAAAAACAAAAAAAGTGAAAAGATTAATTTGTTCATCTTTTTAGCATACACATTGATGTGTATATTAATTTCAGAAATAGAAACTTTGCTATTTGTGTGTATGACATATAGCATCAATAGGAACTACACTGTATAATTGAATAGCAATCTTATTTACAATATTTAAAACAAACTGGGGCACTGGAGAGATGACTCAGATGTACTCATACTGCTCTGGGGGATTCAATGTTCTCTTCTGGTCTCCATGGGCACTAGATTTATATGTTCACACACACACACACATGCGTGCGCGTGTGCACACACACTCACACAATTAAATCAGGGCTGGAGAACTGGCTCAGTGGTTAAGAGCACTTGTTCTTGCAGCGGACCTGGGTTAAGTTCCCATGGCCCAGATGGTGGTTCACAGCCTTCTGTAAATCCAGGTTCAAGGAATCTGATGCCCTCTTCTGGCTTCTGTGTGTGCTGTACATACACGGTGCACATACATACATACATACATACATACATACATACATACATAAATACATGGAAAATAACCATACACATAAATAAAATAAATCTTTTTAAAAAAATAAATATTGAAGAAAATTAAGCCATTTATATAAACTATAATAATTTTAAAAGTAATATCCAAAATTTCTTAGTATATACTTGAAGGCTCCAAATATAGAAAATGCAGAATTTGACACCACCCCAATTCTCATTCAGTTGCTCTTTCATCTCTATTAAAATGAAAAATGTTCATTTTATATCTTATTTTTAAGATTTCATTGTTTAGAACCTTTAAATTCATAAGACTGACAGACAGATAAAGAGATGTCCATATATCTTATCCCCCCACATATACACAATTTCTCATTTTTCTATGCCTCATCACAATGGCACATTTCCTTTCATTGATGAGCCTACATTGTATATCATAATTATACAAAATCCATACTTTAGGGTTCAATCTTTTGATGGTTTTGTTGCTGTTATTGTTGCTGTTATACTTTGATTTTTCAGAGAAGATCTCATGTAGCCCAAGCTAGCTGTGAATTCCTAATCCTCCTACTTCCACCTCTCAAGTGGTGGGATTAGAAGCATGTCCCACCACGCTTGAGGAGGATTGAGTCTTAATGTATATACTGTAGCCTATGAAATGCTTTGTGTCCCAGTAATTCATCTCACTTCTGACATTCAAACCCTGGCAACTATGTTTTATAAAGCCAGAATCCTATTTCATTTATAATAGAGCTAGAATTGCTCATCTATAATAGAGATGGCCTAGTGATTAAGAGCGCCGATTGCTCTTACAGAGGACCCGGGTTCGATCCCCAGCACCCACATGGTGGCCGAGAACCGTCTGAAACTCCAATTCCAGGAGAACTCCAGTTCCAGGGGAATCCGACACCCTCTTCTGACCTCCACGGCATTGCACGACGCAGGTGCACAGACCTGCATGCAGACAGTACATTGATACACATACAGAAATAAATAAAATTTTAAAAAAATGTTAATAGAGCTAGCATCATACATCTATAATTTTCCAGATTTGCTTTTTCCACTTTGTAATCTGTAATTCTCTTTTCTCCACGTCTTTGTCGTTCATTTTTTTTAGTGCTGAAAGTACTGTATTTCTGGATGTGCCACAGTTCATTATCTATACATCTTGGTTGATTCCAAATTATAAGTAAAGCTAGAGCCAGAGTGATGGCTCAGTAGGTAAGAGTGCTTGTAGCCATGCCTGATAACCTGAATTCACACCCTGAAAATCCCATATTAAAGGAAAGAGTGACTCCCACAAGTTTTCCTCTGACTTTAACATGTGTGTCATGGCATGTGTACATACTCCCACACACATAAACATACAGAAATAATAAATAAATAACAAATAAATAGTAAACAAATGATTATGTAATGGTACTTTGGGCCATCAGGACAGTGCAGTGAATAAAGGAGCTTGCAATGCAAGCCTGGAGACCTCAGCTCAATCCCCAAGATCCATATGATGGAAGGAGAGAACCGACTCCCCAAAGTTGTCCTTTGACCTCCATACACATGTTGAATAATTCAGTGAATAAATTCTATAAAACCAAATTCTATAAAAGATACATGCGATTTGTCTTTATTTCATACAATTGCACCTTACAAAAAGCAGGGAAGATTACTTAGTAAAAAAAAAGTTCAAGGGGCTGGAGAGATGGCCTAGCGGTTAAGAGCGCCGACCGCTCTTACAGAGGACCCGGGTTCGATCCCCAGCACCCACATGGCGGCCGAGACCGTCTGAAATTCCAATTCCAGGAGAACTCCAGTTCCAGGGGAATCCATACACCCTCTTTCTGACCTCCGCGGCAATTGCACACACGGGTGCACAAACTTGCATGCAGACAGTACATCATACACATACAGAAAATAAAAAAATTAATAAAAAAAAAAAAAAAAAAAAAGTTCATTGAATGCCTCAACAATTCAAAGACAAGTAATGGCTCAGTGGTTAAGAGCACTGGGTGTTCTTGTAGAGGACCCAGGTTCAATTCCCAGCACCCTCATGGTAACTAGCAGCCATTCATTCATAACTCCAGTTCCAGGGGATCCCACCCCCTCTTCTGACCTCCACTGATGTTGCATGATACAGGTACATTTACATACATGCAGGCAGTACACTCATACATATGAAAAAGAATTCAAAGGCAAGTTTGCAAGATGAATATGTTCTAGGTGTGTTTCTTGGACAATCTTCCCATTCCTCACTAACATTGCAATTTTAAATTATTGACTTGCATTAATCAATGTCAAGAATACATTTAAATTAGGCCTGGAACTACATGAAGCAGCATTTTCTAAAATTTTATATAGTCTAGACATATAAATGAACACATCTGCTTTTGAAATACTCTGTGAAGGAGTTCCACTGATACCATCGTGGAAATATGCTGGACATGGAGGCAGTGAGCTCGTCATAAAAGACATGGCACTCATCAAATGAGCACCTTGTGTTCAAGGATCCTGGTGCCCTGACCAAATCTCTAACTGGGCTTTAATCTGCAACATGTTCTTCTGACCAGGCCTTCCTCTCCTCCTCACAGGTAGCAGCTCTACATCACACAGTGTCTGAATGTTTTTTCCACTTCCTCTGCCTCTTCCTCTTTCACCTTCCACAGATATTTCCACCAATAAATCCCTGTACTTCAACTCCCAACATAGTGTCTGTTTCTCAGATCCCTATTAAAGATTACAAGTAAATAATAAATAATTTAAATCAATTAGAACTACAGAGTTTCATGATCATGTAAGCCGTTTTTGAATTCTCATCTTACCATATATATTACTTTTGATTATATATATATTTGATTATATATATTCGATTATATATATATATATATATATATATATGGAGAGAGAGAATTCAACTTAACAGCTTAGAACTTTTATTAGGACGAGGGAGGCAGAGCAAGGTAATCTAAAAATAGCTGTCCAATTAGGTTTCCATGCAACTCTGGGCACCTGGGTTGGAAGTGGAGAGCAAAACTGAAAAAAGGAAAGAGAAAAAGATCAGGAGAAGCACAACTTCTCTCTCTCCTTTGGTCCGTATGGTCTCTGCTTTTAAAATGCTTATAAAAGTAAATTCAGCTTGTTGAACACCAATCAACCCAGTCAGAGGTTATTCCCATTATGTCTCAGAGGCTAGGGATTCTTTTTAGCAGACCTAAAATATGGTTTTAAAAATGTATTAATGACAAGTCATGCTTGGTTTTGGGAAATCCAAAGCACTTTGTGTTAAAAGGTCTTATCAAACTACCCTCTTAGCCAGGCATGGTTGCCACACTCCTTCAATCCCAGCACTCAGGGAGCAGAGGCAGGTGAATCTCTATGAGTTCAAGGCCAGCCTGGTCTATATACTGAAAACCAAGCCAGCTAGGGCTACAGGGAGACCCTGTCTCAAAAAGACCAATAAGTAAGTAAGTAAATAAATAAATAAATAATACAAACTAGAATAAAACAAAACTACCCTTTTTTAGTAGAGGTCAAAGAAAATAAAATTAGTCAAGGAATGTCAAAAATGCAGTATTTCTTTTTCATTTTATTGTTGTTTTATTTTGCTTATGTGTATGAATATATTGCCTTCAAGTATGTGAGTGCACTCATATTGCATAATGCACTCCAGGTCAGAAGAGAGTATCAGCTCCCTTGGAACTGGAGTTAGGACAGCCATTAGCCACCATGTGGGTGCCAGGAACCAAACCCAGGTCCTCTGCAAGAGCAGTTAGTGCTCTTAACCACAGAGCGATTTCTCCAGCACCCCCCCCCCCAAATGTAGTCTTTCTTATGTGTAAAAAGCTCTCAAACATATGCTTATATGTCCGCTAACTTCTGCAGTTTCCTCCAGCTTCCCCTTTACTACATGGCAACAGCCCTTCAGATATGCTGTGCTTTTTTTAATACAACTTGTCCCCTTTTATGCAATTTTATATCAAACATGTTTCAGAAGTGTTTTTTTGCTATTTTATTAATATAAACATGAAAATAATTTTTGAAAGAATGCCTAAAAGAAAAGAGCAATACATTGTAAGAACATCAAAGCATACCACAAAAGCTACAATACAAATAAAACATTATTCAAAAAAATTACAACTGTCTACTTACAAAAATGAAAGAACATCAAAAACAATCCATTTAGTATGCTGTACCAGGGGACATTAGAAGACATCTGTAAGATGTACTAGAAAAATAATAAGATATTCAGCTACAGAGATGGCTCAGCAGCTAAGAGTGCTTGGTGCTCTTGCAGAGGACCCAAGTTCAATTCCCCACACCTATCTTTGGCTTCTCGTGACCTCCTATAACTCCAGCTGCAGGAAATCTGACTTCCTCTTCTACCCTCTGAGGGCATTTGTGCTCATGTGCACAGATACACAGACACACACACACATAATCAAAAATAAAATTAATCTTACAAAACAATAAAATGTTACTGAGGATTTTGAAAGATATGAATAACTAGAGAAGCCAGCTAGTGCAGCTGAGGGTGCAGGTGGAGTTTGCTGGTCTGTGGAGAAACCTGGACAAAGATTCTCTATGGTGACGAATTCCCAGGTCTCAGCTATGCCAGAGGACTCCAACACGAATACAGTGATGGGCTCCCTTGTCTCAGCATGAATACCCATTACAGGATACGTGACCATGACTGTATCTCAGCATCCCTACTCATTTCAACATCTTTGTTCTGTATGAGCGGTCGGTCAGTAGTAAGAGAACTGCAGCATGTGAAGGGCAGTTGAGATATAAGCTAGATACACCCTGTCCAAACTTACTGGCAAAGAAAAACTTTCACTTTAAATCTAATAGTCCCCTAGTTGTGTTTCCCCCCAACTTACTCTTCAAGAACTGATAGTTTGGCAGATTGTATATCAAGAACCAAGAATAACTCTCTGCACAGAGTACACACTCAAAATTTAACTGCATTCGATGAACAGACTGTGATACCTTTAGCAACATGAACTGTGTTTCTTGGTCATTGTAGATCTCACATCCAGTTTTTGTTTGACATCAGTAAGTATATATTGAGTTAGTTGAAATGTGGCACTAATAGAGAAAAAACACTTTTCCCTCCAATCCAGAGATAATACATTTGAAGCTATCTTTGGGCTTCCTATGTGTGTTTACCAGGGCTCCTGAAAATTTGTGGAACCAGCTCTGAGCAAGAAGCAATACAGTTCTTGGGACACACCATGACCTGGCGCAGCATTTCAAGACCCCAAGATTCCAATATTACTTTCAGAGCTGCTGCTTGCCTTTGCACTTCACAACGGTTATACAACATGTTTTTTGACAATTATGAAATGACTTTAGATTTATAGAGAAGTTGTAAAGCTAGGACAGAGAGTTCCACTTGCTCTTTGCCAATTCCCCTAACACTGTCGTACATTGTCAAAAGTATGACATTAACATTGGTAGGACACTCTTACCTACATCACAGACCACACTTGTATTTCACCAGCTTTTCACTTATCCTTGGTCTGTTCCAAAATCCCAACCAGGATACCACATCACACTTAATAGTTATGTCCTGTAGCCCGTGAGAGCTTCTCTAACTTTGTTTTTCATGACATTGACGTTTCTGAAGATTCATCTTATAAAATTTGAATATACCTATTGTCCCATGTCAAAACTAAGAGTACAGGGACTGGAAAAATGAGTCAGAGGTTAAGAGCACTCACTGACTGTTCTTGCAGAAGACCCAGATTCAGTTCCCAGCACCCACGTGGCAGCTGACAACCATCCATAACTCAAGTTCTGGGGGATCCGATGTCCTCTTCTGACCTCCAAGGGTTGCATTTATATACATGCAGGCAATGGATTCACACACAGAAAATATAAATAAAAAGTGATTAAAGATTAAAAAACAAAAATCACAGATCTTTGGGAAGTGTACCTGCCCATTAATGTTTACTATTTCAAATCATACTGCTATTTTTGCTATTTTATAAAGCAGTCTGAGGATTTCATAGTTCACATCAAAACTTGGGGACTGGGATCATTGGACAAAAGCACTTGCTACACAGTGTGTGAGGACCTGAGGATAAATTCTCAGCAGCTGTGTCCAAAGCTGGCCATGCCTGCATCCCTGTAAGCCCAGTGCAGGAAGCAGTGGGAGCACAGACAAGAAGGATCGCTGGGGTTTGGTGTCTGCCAGCCTAGCTAGGTTCAGTGAGAGACCCTGTCTCCAGGGATTAATGTGTGGAGAGTGATAGATCGAGATACCCTGAGGAAGGGGTTGGGGCTGGACACATGGCTCAGTGGTTATGAGCACTGACTGCTCTTGAAGAAGACCTGGGTTCAATCCCTAGCACTCATATGGCATCTAATATCTATCCAGTTCCAGGGGAGCCAACACCCTCTTCTGACCTCCATGGACATAGCACAACACAGGTGCACTTACCTACATGCAGGAAATGCACTAGTGTACGTAAAATAAAAATAGAAATAAAATATTTCTTAAAAGACCCTCTGACCTCCACATACATATGGGAACATGCACCATACAGCATTACTATGCCAGCATTATAATCACATGAAAAAAGCCTGATTCTTAAATTCAGTTTTCAAGAGTGGTCCTGAACTCAGAGAGCATACATTCCCCTAGATATCCCTAGAACTGTGTCCCTGAGGTAGGTTCCACCCAAAATTTTATTTAAAATTCATCTTCAGTTGGGGAAGTAACATCATTAATCATTAACAGACCACTTAGCCTTTTTATCCTAGTTCTAGAATATCTCATCCAACCAAGTTCAGTTGTCTTTTCCAATCTTCATTTTGTTCAATGGCGATGCCTTTCAGTAATATGTTAATTCTCAAGCATATTCACATTCATTCATTATCTTTTGGGGTATAGTACCAAATTAAGTTACCAAGGAAATAAGATCAAGTGCCCAAATCACAAGACACAATAACACATAATTTTTCTTGGGTTAATTAAAAGTCATTACTCCAGATTATGTCCATTTATAAAATTGTTCCTATAGGACCACGTACACACGCACACACACACGCACCACTACCACCACTACTGACAACAACAATAATTAACAATAGATGTTTTTTAATTAAAAGAAAAACTTGAGGTGGGCATAGTGGTGCACACCTTTAATACCAACACTTAGGAGGCAGAAGCAGGTGAATATTTGTGAAATCAAGGCCAGCCAGCCTGGTCTACATAGTGATTTCCAGGTCAGCTGGGATACAGAGAGACCCTGTCTAAAAATAATAATAAAAATAAAAAAGAAAGAAAAACTTGTGCCAGGTTTCAGTTGCATGAATTTAGAAATCTTAGAGTTATTTTATCAGAACAATTGAATCTATACAGATATTGACTAGGAGCCCAGTTAAGAGAGAGGGCACCAAAGACTAAATTAAAGGGCTGGGCAAAATGTCTCCTGTTTCAGTTGTTTTTCCCTGGTTGAAGTCACTGCTGGAGAAGAAAGAAAAATCAACTATTTGATGGGCCTACAGCCAATATTTTCATATTTATGTCATGGGGGATGACACAGGGTACAGTACTTGGCACAAAATAATGGTAATGAATATTTGTTAAACGGCCATTTAAATAAATGGTGGGATGGCCAAGCCACAATGCACATCTCCCGTACCAATAAGAGACTATTAGGATCTAAGGACAGTGGATATGAACAAAAATGCCCAGCAATTTTACTCTTTAGATGTCATGGTAACCTGGCAAAATTATAACAGAGTGTTGAAGAGACATTGTCAGTGTGACCTCATCGAAGGTGAAGAGTAAAGCCCAGAAACTAAGTTGATCCACCCATAGTAACTTCACTTTTGCTTTTTTTTTCAGCCAGAAAGAGGATCCAAGAAAAATAAAATGTTTCTTCAATTATTTTAATTAAATATACAAATACCTAATAACCTTAAATCAAGGCATTTGCATTTTTTACAAAATTAAAATGAAGTACATTGTGGGTAAGGCTGACAAACATTTTTTTTTCTGTTCCCAAACAACTCTAGTATACATTTTTGACAATAACTAGTTTTCATTATTTCTAAGGACTATGAATTAGAGAAACCTGGAAAAGACAGAGGGTTTTTTTTTTCCTATTTCTGAAATAATTCCTCCTTAAAAATGTCCCTGGCTTAAAGAAAATTTGGAAAAGGTTTTCTCTTTGAAAAAACTCATGTGATTGAAGAGATTTCACCTTCAAAGGGTTTGCCTCCCGAAGGAGCCCCCTTTGAGAATTTTAAGTATTGCATGGGAAATGTATTCTTTGAAGATTTTTGTGTTAAAAAACAGTTGCCTGTCTTGGGTATCCCCTTTGAAGTTTTTTTTTTTAAAAAAAAACAATATTTAAAGAATTTCCCCCTTTGAATGTTTTCATGATACTGAGGGCTGATTTTCTGGAAAATGTTCATTCTATTAGACCAGCTTGCTTTTCTTTTTCCTACTTTATTGCTCTATCTTTGATTAGTTTGTTTTAATCAGAGAAATAGAGGTTGTTATTCTGCTGGAGCTTCTAGATATGATGAGAGTAAGATTGAGTCTCCTGGCCTCTTACTGTATTGTGTCAAATTCAGAAATAATATAAACATTACTAATTCATAACTAACTAACATAGAAATGCAACCATGGTGCAGACCTATAATCCAATGTAATCCAGAGGCTGATGCCGGAGGATTGCAAGCTAAACACCTGTCACAGAATCAGTGCAAGTTCAAGACTATCTTGAGCAACCTAGTGATATACTGTACCAAAATAATAATAGTGGCAAACTGAGCAACGTCAATGTCATCTGAAAACAACTGTTCTCTTATATTGTAGATTCCCTTAAAAAAAAGAAAAAGAAAAAAGAAAGAAAAAAAGGAACCATTGTAAAAAATAATAATAATAGTCAATGGGCTAAGGATGTACCTTGGTGGTAGAGTACTTACCTTGTATCCAGGGGAACCTAGGTTTAATTACTAGTAAGAGCATGGGTCAGAGACAGATGAAATCAGAGATAAGAAAAAAATTATCAGAATTCAGGAAGTTTCTATGAACTGGAGGTATCTCATTAATTACACAACCTCATAAATTGATTATAGACAATAGTGTACTCCTTAATGAATAATCTTACCAGTGTATCCTGAAGTCATATACAGCTCATGAAGAAAAGGAAATATTTTAGGATATACTTGGCAAAGTTTACATTGACTAATAAGAGGTTTCTTTCATTTGCTTGACTTTTAGTAGACACTGCTACATTCAGGATGCCAAACAATACCCAAAATAAAACATTAGTCTCGCTCTCAAAGAGTTTACAGTCCATGACAATCCTAAAATGCACCCAAACCACAATCACAAAAGTTCTGTGTCAATAAGCACATTGGTAGTGAAAAGCCATTATCAGAATTTAAATAAAGTAAAGAGGAAGGATGAAAGTCTGTATACAGGTGGAGGCCTTTGTGGCAAGTGTTGAAGCAATGCTTTCACTTGGAGATTAGTAATTCATAACTGGCTCAAGAAAAAGTTTCATGAGGTAAGACTTGCATTTTTGTCTTAATGAAATGAAAGAGTGGAGAACAGAATAAAATAAAAAGAAATTGAGTATAGCCATCCCACAGAGTAAGAGAACTTTTTGTAAAATTTTTCTTCTTCATTTTTTTTTAATTTATGTGTATGTATGTGTTAGGTTACCATGTAAGATATTTGTCACAGTGAGGTCAAAGAGAACCACTTGAAAGTGACTATGTTTAAAGATGGAAAAGATTGGGGGAATTAATGATGGAGAAAAAACATATTTTTTTGACAAAGTCATCAAAAGATGAAATCAGGTTGAAGGACAAAGAAACTGACTATCTGGAAGATAGAGTTCACCAAAGGACTTAGGTAAGGCTAGACAAATAAGATGAGGTGAAGAAAGGGGTGAAATATAGAGATATTTGACATCGAAGCCAAAGATGTTGAGTGTTATTCTGAAGTGGAGGAGACCACTGAAGATTTTTGGACAGGACCAGAGTTAGGTCAAGGAAAATAAATTATTGGAGATAGATTATAGCAAGATATTAGAGCTGAACAAGTGATTTTGAGATATAATCCTAATGGAACAAGCACAATGTTTATTACTTCAAAAAAGAAACATATATGGAAAAATGCTCAGAATTATTGGAGATAGACTATAGCAAGATATTAGAGCTAAACAAGTGATTATGGGATATAATCCTAATGGAACAAGCACAATGTTTATTACTTCAAAAAAGAAACATGTGGGGCTGGAGAGATGGCCTAGCGGTTAAGAGCGCCGACCGCTCTTACAGAGGACCCGGGTTCGATCCCCAGCACCCACATGGCGGCCGAGAACCGTCTGAAACTCCAATTCCAGGAGAACTCCAGTTCCAGGGGAATCAGACACCCTCTTCTGACCTCCGCGGCATTGCACCACACGGGTGCACAAACTTGCATGCAGACAGTACATTCATACACATACGGAAATAAATAAAATTAATAAAATTAAAAAAAAAAAGAAACATGTATGGAAAAATGCTCAGAAATATTTAGAATACCAGAATAGAGCAAACCATTACTACCAGAGTCCCAAATAGATTGCTTTTTTTATTTTTAAAAATAAAGTAGGGGCCAGACAGATTGCTCAGTGGTTAGGACACTTGCTACTCTTACAGCAGACCCTAGTTCAGTTCCCAGCCCCCAGAAAAGTGGCTCACAATCATCTGTAATTCTAGTTCCCTAGTTCCAAGGGATCTAACTTCCTCTTCTGGACTCCTGAAACACTACCCATATGTGGTACACATACGTAACATACATGTACATATACAGATGTATATATACAGCATGACACATACGTATAAAACAAATAATACTAAATAAAAACTAAACTAAAAAGAACTTTTCCTCTTAATTATGTTCTCTCAAATGGAACATCTTTTTTTAAAATTGCACTACAAAGCCAGGCGTGGTGGCGCACATCTTTAATCCCAGCACTTGGGAGGCAGAGGCAGGCGGATCTCTGTGAGCTCCAGCCAGCCTGGTCTACAGAGTGAGCTTCAGGCCAGCTGAGACTAAAGGGAGACCCTGTCTCAAAAAGACCAAAAGAAAAAAAAATGAGCTACAGTTATACTCAATAATAGCTACAAATGCCAAATTTGGCAATTTATAAAAGAATCATAGACCTATTTTCAATTTTCTTTATGTTCATATTAGGCATTGTTCTCTTACTTGTTATGATTTGAATACAAGATGTCCTCCATGGGCTGATGGGTTAAAATGCCTGGCCCCAGCTGCAGTACTGCTTTAGGGTATTCTGGACACCTTAGGAATTGGTACCAAGATGGAGGAAGTAGTCACTGGAGGTAGGTCCTTGGGGTCTCTTGTCCCTGGCTCCTTCCTCTCTCATGTTCTGTGCTCCCTGACCACCGGGAGGTAAAGCAGCTCTGCCTACACTTGCTCCCGTGGCCACATAAATGGGGTAAAGAAGCGTGGATTGAACCCAATGAGATCATGACCCAAAATAAATCCCTCTTCATTAAAGTTGTTCTCCCAGGTATTTTGGTTAGGAGCGATAAGAAAGCTAACAAATAAATATATTAGTCATTTAAAAATTGTCTCAGCTGGGCACAGTGTTGTACACTTAAATCCCAGCACTCAGGAGGCAGAGGAAGGCAGATTTCTGTGAGATCAAAGCTAGCCTGGTCTACATAGCAAGTTCCAGGGCATCTGAGGCTACAGGGAGACCCTGACTCAAAAAATAAAAATGTAAAAATAAAAATTATCTCACCTGTGTTTGGGAGCTTGACTGGATAGGCCTCAGCTTGGATGTTGTAATGCATGAATTCTGATGGAGGGCTGGACCACGTGCCAGGGGACTGGGTTTGATTGGGAACCACTGTATCAGTTGTATAAATGCTCGATTAAAAAAAAGTGGTGGCACACACCTTTAATCCTAGCACTTGGGAGGCAGAGGCAGGCGGATCTTTGTGAGTTCTAGGCCAGCCTGGTTTACAGAGTGAGTTCCAGGACAGCTGGGGCTACAGGGAGACCCTGTATCGAAAAGACAAAAAAAAAAAAAAAAAAGCAGAGAAAAATCATCTCAGAGCCTTCTTTTGAAGTTATGTCACTTTCACCACATTCAAATAGAGCTTATGTTGTCTGTGTACCTAAGAATGACCATAACTACAGAAAAATCCTCCAAGCCTAGGATCTTATCTCTGATCATTATATTTCTGTTTCTAGAACAGTGCCTGCTTCACAATGGATAAGGTAGCCATAGTTACCTACTAAAACTGCAGTGTCCCCCAGTGATACTTGAATTCCAAAGAAACAGTCCATATTCTTTCTGGCATATATAAATTCCATTGTAAATAAACAATGAGATCTTAAGTGAATGTAAGTTACAAATATTGTACAAGACATGATTGCCGTAAAAAATGACACACTGTTTAAAATCAGATTTCACTGGGTATCTTGCATTGTTTCTTGGCAATTGCAACAATAGACACACAGTAAGGAAGAATGAATGAATGATGCATATGTGTAGAGAATTTTAGATTGTGGTAAAAAATATATAAAATGGGGCTGAAGAAGTGACTCAGCGATTAAGAGCACTGACTGCTCTTGCAGAGGACCCAGGTTTGAATCCCAGAACACATACGGCAGCTAATGACTGTTTGTAACTCAATTTCCAGGGGATCCAACACTGCCTTCTGACCTCTTTGGGCATTGCACAACATAGATGCACCTACCTACCTGCAGGCAAGATATTCATACACATAAAACATTAAAATATATATGTATGAAACATGAAATTTGCCACTTCAATAATTTTTAAATGTCAATTAAGTGGTATTTGGTATGTTCACAATGTTAAGGTGTCGTCACCAAGGTTCGTTTCTAGACCTTTTCACCATCAGAATTTGATGTAAAATGCTGGGTGCATATGGCCCTCTGCCTATAATTCCAGCCTAAGAAGGCAGAGATAATAAAGGATACTTGAACCAAGATGACCTTGACTGAGAAACTCTGCCTCAAAAAATATGGTGGAAAAATGATCAAGGAGGATTCCCGATATCAAAGTTGGGCCTCCACACACATTCATGCACACGCACACGGGGGCGCGCGCATGCACACACGTAAACATGCATATACACATATATATGAAATGAAGAAAAAATAAATAAAAACTTAACTCTGTATCCACTGAGGAAACAAATCAACAGCTCTCTACTTCCTTTTCTTAGCCTGTGGTAACCACTATTCTTTTTATTGTTAACAGAAAAATTCTTCAAACAGCTAAGAGATCAAGCATTCACCCAGGAGACAGCCAAAAAGCCCATGTTGCAGAGAATTTTCCTGGGGGGGGGGGTGCCCACATGTTTATCCATGCACATGGCTCCCGCCCCACCTCGGCTGCTTTCCATCCCCCAGATCACTAGGCAACTCAAGGAGTGGACTCTCCAATCTTAGACTAGAGAATTTATTAGGCTTGCCTACAAAGTGATGGAGGTAAACACACACTCAGGAGCACGTGTGGCTCCTCCCTCCCTAACATGGCCTCCCAGAGTCCTGACATGAATTCTTTGCCCTCCACTAATGGTGGTAAAATGGAGAGAGTGGTCAGCCCCCGCTGCGTGGCAGGCTTTTTATGTGCCGCCTAGCTGGGTGCATCCCAGAGTCCCAGAGTTGCCAGCATAAGGGGAAATTTGCTGTGGGCTTGGCTTTGCCCTTAGCCCCTCCCTCTAAGCCAGACTCCATAGTTTGCAGCTTGTCCAGTGATAAGTCCATTTCAAAGAAGATACATTTTCTCCCACAGCCCATTTACTCTTTCTCATGCATGATGTAGCAGAATTAGCAGCCAAGGCTTTTAAATTTTCTGAACCCCAAACAGAAGTATACTTGGGGGTTAAATAAGCCTTTTATATCACAATTTTATGGGTGTCACCTGAATCCCATTCCAGGAATCTCTGGGAGTCAAGACACCAGCAGCCAAGTCAGGTGAAGGAAAGGAAGTTTACTCACATCAGTGGTCTGACACCCAGGTTATTCCACAACTGCACCAGCCCAGAATTCCTTTGTAGGGAAATTTATATTCAATTCATAAGTGGGCTTCAGAATCATATACATTGCAGTTAACTAAGCAGTTACACATAAGGACGAAGTTACAAAAGATCACAAGAAAGCAGCAATTTAATAAACAAAGATTTCAACTGGTAATAAACTTCAAGGGGGCAAGGACAGATTCCTGTTTATCATTCTTTTCCTATCTCATCTTGGGGGCTTTCCAGAGTTCAGGGCTCTTTGCAACCACTTCCTTGCCAGTACATTTCCACTGCCATCACAGCCTTATGTCTCTTTTCATGATGTGCCATGTTATCTCTGGAAAATTCCTTCCTGAGTTGACCCAGTCATTATAGTTTGACCCAGGCAGAAGGTGAGGACATCTGCTGCCTTTCCAGCTACAGATAGGCCAGGCTAATTGCACTAGGAACTAGTCAAATGGTCACTGCAGTTTAGAAAGTTAGATATCACTGGCAGAAGTTTACACATCTATCATGTTTGATCTACATTTTTCTTGAACTAATTAAACCAGGTACCTCATTAAACCAATTGATCAATTGATGAACCTTCCATTTTCTTGCTTTCACATTTTTTTTAATCTTTTTGAGACGGGTCTCTCTATAGCCCCAGCTGACCTGGAACTAGCTATGGAGACCAGGCTGGCCTTGAACTTACAGAGATCTTCCTGCCTCTACCTCTGCCACCAAGACCACATCTTTATCATCAGTTTACACAGAGTGAATGGAAAGCATCACAGAGCTTCAAGATATTACAGAGTAGTAAAACTTCTCAGGATGATGAAAATATCATGGCTCAATAAAACATCACTGAGTAGTAGAGCATCCCAGGGTTACATTTCAAAGTATCAACCTAGTAAGTAAAACAAAAGGAAAGTAAAAATTGGCTAAGCTTAATAAAAGATTATAAAAGAATGCAGTTAGTGATAAGAATATAACTTTTCCTTCTCATTATCACTTGGCTGATTCTAAGTTCCCCATAGAAGTAAAATAATTCGATATGATTTTTTTTAATTTCAGGATTACTTCGTTTAGCTTAATGTTTTCAATTTTCAACATGTAGTTTACATATCAGAATTTCATTTCTCTTTAATGTGACTCCCTTTTTCATATTAGCATCGTATTAGATGCTAACTTAAGGATTCCCTGAAATCCTCTTGTATCCTTTCCAACTTCACCCAGATTCCAGCACCTTTCAGGCCAGCGAAGGCAGCACATTTCTCATGCTGCCTTTCCACATAACAGTTCCCCATCCCCTCTAAGAAGCCAAGGCCAGCCAAGGCAGCACATCTGCAGAAGCACCATTCAAAACCTCCTGCCCTTGTCTGCCACCAAAAGCTATCACAACTCCGCCAATTTCTGGACTCCAGAGCCTATGAGCTCCTTTTTATCAAATTACCTGAGTCTCTGGCTTCACTGAGCTTCAGGGAAATCGAACCACAGATCCCTTCCAAAGCTTACTTACCAACTGCCACTACAAGGTGCAGTCATAGACCATTGCAATATATTCCCTAAGCAGTAACAGTGGAAATTTGCTAAGGGGAACGTAATTCTTTATTATTGTGAAAAGCCTGCAGTCACTGAAACATCATTGGTCATTTCAAAGAAATGTTTAATGATTGTACATTTAATTCCACGGCGGACTTTAAAACTATTGAAATATGTTTATGGGATAATATTTTGAAATAGCTGAGACATGTTTAATTTCTAGCTCTGCTAAAGCAGTTTTGTACTGTTCTTTGTATAGCCGAGATGGTTGCTAAGGAACTATTCAATGTAAATATCAAGTAATTCAGATTTGGGTTTCAAAGGGCAAAGTGATAAATCTGAGAGATCAGAGGAAGATAATAGTGCTTTGTTTTCTTCTTTTCTCTATTTGCAAATGCACAGAGATAGTCTAAAGTCTCTTTTGTTCCTGTGCTACTGTCCACAGTACTTTGCTATCACTGCATTCATCCCTCTTAGGATGCTAACATACCTCTGGGGTCTTTTCCATGGTGAGCTATGTGCTGCATGAGGTCTGCCTTGTGTTCCTTCCTGTCCCTCTCAATTCAGTCCAGGCCCATTATAGGTTCACCAATGTTTGCTGTTAAGAGTGAATAGATAAGCTGGCTACACAAATAAAATAGTTTGATTCTTTTCTAGTTTACCTCTGCTTCTCTTGTTGAAGGAACAATTAAGTGTGTAGGTGACCTGGTGCTGGGGAGACCTTGCGTTTCCTCCTTGCTAAATCTCACCCTACCAGTGTTTAGCTCAGGAGTGGAAATATGGCCCAAACTTGGCCAGATTAAAAAAAAAAAAAATGGCTCAGTGGTTAAAGAGCACTACCTGCTCTTGCAAAGGACCTGGGTTCAAATTTCAACATGCACATTGCAGCTAAAAACCATCCATAACTCCAGTTCCAAGAGAGCCAACACTCCTCTTGACCTCCAAAGGCCCTTACAGGACACAGGTGTCCAACTGACATGCAGGCAAAAGTTCATATTAAATAAATAAATTAAATAAATAAATAAATAATAAAGTTTTTAAAAATCAGCTTGGTATTTTTTCCATGGAGCTTCTGGACAAATAAAGGGAATCTTTTTGTCTGGAGTTACTGAATTAAGAGACTATACCTTATGGTTGGCAGGGTCTCCCAGGGAAAAAGGACAGCATAGAGGATAAAAGAGCTGACAGATGAACAGGAAAACTGGGCCATCATACAGCCTTTGAATCTTTGAATCCACATGTCCCTGACTTTTATACATCTTTAACTCTATATATGTTTATTGGTTTCATTAATTATACCTTTTCATGGTACAGTAGTTTGAATTTTATGACACTTATAAATAAAAGTCTTAACTATAATTGGGATCTTTTTTAAGTGAATGGTCCATCTGAAAATCCATAACAATTATGAGTCAAAGGTTTCATTGTGAAGATAATTTCAACACTTAAGATTTTGTTGTTGTTGTCGTTGCTGTTGCTGTTGCTGTTAACTTCCATAGGCACAGTTGCTCTCCTCTGCAGCTAATATTGCAGAGCTTCACGTTATTAAGTGACCTCTCATGTTAATAGGAACAACCTCATTTTTTCCCACTCATTCATGGAATTCATGATTTCTTGAATAATAAGCATGTGAGCTTAACTGATCCAAGCACCACTACAAAAGAGAACTTTTATTCAGTGGCCATGAAACTAAAATCCTTCTCCTTTTTTGAATGACATAGTGTGGAAATCTGGTCTGAAACTATGCTACTAGAGGAGAAAATGAGGCTGTGAAAAGTAGAAATACTTGAGTCCCAAACTGAATCTTCTCCACTTCTGAGTTTTTCAGTTGTATAAGTCTGTGTGTGTGTATGTGTATGTGTGTGTGTGTGTGTGTGTGTGTTTGTTCTTCATTATTAAAATCAACTAAATTACACTCCTGTTACTTGGGTTTGAAAAAATGATGTTTTAATTATACTAACAGCAAATAAAGGAAGATTGACTCCATGTCAGATGCATTATTTTGCTAAAAATACATTTATTTATTCATTTATTTATTTATTTATTTATTTATTATGAGTATTTTGCCTGCATGTGTGTAAGTACACCATGTGTGTGCAATACCCACAGAGGCCAGAAGAGGGCATATATTTTCTAGAACAGGATTTACAGATGGTTTTTATAGCTACAAGAATGCTGGGAACCAATCCCAGCTCCTCTGCAAGAGCAGCCAGTGCTTTTAGGTGCTTAGCTATTTTCCCAGGCCCTATTTTATTTTCTTTTTTAGGAAACTAAGCACATAGGACAGGGCATGGCACATAGCAAGAGTACAATAATTAATGATTATTGATACATGATTAAATTGAAAATTAATATTATTCTTGCTAATTGGCATATATTCATTACACTTACTGCTGGGTTTCATTGACAGTTTTTGTTCGTAGATCATATACTTCTTCATGCTATGCTTCATAACGGCTATCATTTTTAACTCTATGATATATCAATGAATATCAAGGAGATATCAAGATTAAGGTATACTTGATGTACATAGTGTTTTTTTCACTAAATGGTCACATTTGTACTTTAAAATCCCCATTTTATAGAGATGACTAACATTGAAGTAGTCAAGAGGATTCTGATTTCAGAACATTTGTGTTTAATTTTTAAGGTATCACATGCCATTTATGAAAAATTTTCATGCTTAAAAGGGTTGAGAGCTAATATAAATTCATACTTAACAAAGAATCCAGATAGTTGAATAAGTAGGAGCTATTTTTATGTGCCCAAAGTGCTATTACTGAGAAAGGAGGGAAAGAATAATTGGGGGAAATACCTGGAGAGGATGATGGAGACCTGGTAGTAATTAATTCCCTATTAAGTTATTTTTGTTCTTTCCACTGAAGATCCAACAAACCTTGGAGAAATGTTTGTGAGATGAATAGATGAGAAGAAAAGACACCTGGTTGGGACCTGGGACAGGAAAGCTGTGAGCCAGCATTAACCCAATAACAGAAAGTACACAATCCCAACATGCCTGTGGGAATGTTTGCAGGAGCCTTGCAGCTATGGTGTCCTATCTGGGCTTGAATTCCATTTTAACATCTTCTAGCATTAGTTATTGACTCTCCATTATGGTTTTATCCACCTTCTCAATTCTCACTCTACAGAGTAGGAAAACGTAGTCAAAATATTAAACACTAGGGCACAGAAACAGAGGTCCAGATTATGAGAGACATACAAATGTCAGTTATTATCTTGTATCAAAAGGGTCTTTGCACATGTGATTGTGTAATGATTCTTAAGATGAGAAGATCATCTAGACTATGAAGGTGAGCCCAGTATAATCCCAAGAGTCTAAATAAGAGGAATTTAGTAAAGTCAGAGGGATAAAGGAGTTGTAGACAGAGTAGAAGTTGGAGTAATGTTTTGAATTTAGAGGAAGGGGCCAAAAGCCAAGGAATTTATGCAGTATATTAGGGAAACAAATTCCTGAAAGCAATAAAATAAATATCCCATTTAATGGCATCATTTTATCCCTTCAAGGGACATTTTGGACTTCTAACCTCCACAGCTATAAGACAATAAAGTAGTTGTTTCATGTCACTAAGTTTGTGATCAGATATTACTATAAAATAGAGAACTAATATACCAGCTAATTTTAATGAACACTGATCAGAAACTGATGCAGCAGTAATTGCATGTAGTGACTGAACAGAGTATTGTCTGGAGTCAATCATGAAATGTCAACACTACAATGATTGGTTCAGGGACAATCACATGATCCAGACCTTACAAAGTGAACCTCAGGAGTTCTATGGGAACTATTCATAAAGAGGGTGGATTTTCTGCCATTGGACTTGAAATTGGAAGAATAAAGGTCAGAATTATCTTCACATAATTAATAAATGAAATGTCTAAGAACTCCACCAACACAGAAGCAGCAGAATTAAGAGTTAAGGAAAGAAAAAAGAATATTTTAATTTATTTGTGTAAAGTTGTGCTCATAGGTGAAAGTATTTGCTGCCAAGCATGATGACCTGACCTGGATTCCCTATAACCACATGGAAGAGAAAACCAGCTCTGGCAAGATGTCCTCTGACCTGCATGCATACAATGGTACACACCAGCACAGATACACACACACACACACACACACACACACACACACACACACATACACACAGATGTAAACTAAAGGTAAAGTTGTTGTGTTCACATTTCCAATTGTGTGCTATTTGTGGTCGTATAAAAACAACCTTAAGGAGCTGGAGAGATGGCTCAGCAGTTAAGAGCACCGACTGCTCTTGCAGAGGACCAGGTTCGATTCCCAGCACCCACATGGCAGCTAAGAACCGTCTTTATTCCAGTTCCAGGGGAATCCGACGCCTTCTTCTGACCTCTGCAGCATTGCATGACATGGGTGCACCAACCTACAGGCAGAGAGTACATTCACACACATTAAAAAAAAAAACAAAAAAACTTAAGATCCAATGGTTGAAAACAATAAGAATTTATTTTTACTCTTAAATTTATCAGTCACCTGCATAGTTCTGCTTGTGCTGAACATAGCCTAGGTAACTCCATTTTGTTTGGGAGACTCCATCTTAGTGATCGAACCCTGGCCCAGAAAAACAAATCCAGAAAGGGCCAAATGGTTATCTTGACCTTTATAATCCCCTATCCGCAGATGTCTTGTGACTGCCTGTTAACTACCTATCTTAACTTTTATACACGTTTTACAATTGCCTACCGCCTGTCAACTGCTCATCTTAGCTTTTGTACTCATGTTGGAGGCAGGAACTGATGTTTCAGTCTTTTTGTTGTCTGACTGGAGTTTCTCAGAAAATCCACCAGGATGTGTTTCTGTTAAATCCACTATGATATGATTTTACAAAGTCTACCAGGATATGATATTTGCCTTTATAAGTGCAACCTGCCCCTGAATTGACACTGCACCCTCCAAATTCCAACCTGGGGTGCAGTTACTGGCCAGCTTAAATAAAAGTAATTTGGCTAATCAGAATCCCAGAGTCTGTGTGCTCTTTCTCACAGTGGTCTTAACATTGTAACATGTTGATTTGGTGAAGCTGATTCATTTTGATGGAGCTTATTTATGTATTTGTGGTGATCCAGACACTAACTAGGACAGCATCTGCATACCTAGTGATTAACTGCCTAATGCTTGAAAGGTTAAACTGGTCTTTTTGGTTACACTTGACAATTTAGTGATGGATCAAGGTTAATTTGCACACATATTGAGTGGTGATAGTATTAAATGTAAATTAACTTAAATTGAAATTCTTTTTATTTATTTATTTTATGTGTATGAATGTACTGTCTGTATGTAGGTTTGTGCACCTGTGTTGTGCAATGCCTCAGAGGTCAGAAGAGGGTGTCGGATTCCCCTGGAACTGGAGTTCTCCTAGAATTGGAGTTACAGACAGTTCTCAGCCGCCATGTGGGTGCTGGGGATCGAACCTCAGTCCTCTGCAAGAGAAGTCAGCATTCTCAACCGCTACGCTAGGCCATCTCTCCAGCCCCTAAATTGAAATTCTTGACTAAAAGGTAGCCTACTAAAAGCACAGCTTTGAACTGGAGATCCCCTATCTGTCCCTTCCTGAGAGGACTTTGGATAAAACACACGAGCCTTTTGTCTGTGGTCAATACTGATTAGATGAGGTAGCTTTCTAAGAATCTTTCTTAAAATATGATTCCAGGTAATCCGGTAATTTTTACTAAAATTTTAGTAAATTATGCAAGAAGTTTGATATGTAAGACTGTACAGATGGTATGAAAGTTTTCATTCTCTTTACATATATATATATTAATTTTATTTATTTTTGTATGTGTATGAGTGTACTGTCTGTATGTACTGTACGTTCGTGCACCCGTGTCGTGCAATGCCTTGGAGGTCAGAAGAGGGTCTCAGGTTTCCCTGGAACTGGAGTTTTCCTAGAACTGGAGTTACAGACAGTTCTCAGCCGCCATGTGGGTGCTGGGGATAGAACCCGGGTCCTCTGCAAGAGCAGTCGGTGCTCTTAACCACTAGGCTCTCTCCAGCCCTTCGTTCTCTTTTTTTCAGTAGCATTTATAGCTCTTTTTCTGACTGAGTATGTTATGTATTGAATATGTTACCCCCTTGGATTTGTATGTTAATCCTAACTACCAACATGATGGTGGTCAGAGGGTTAGCCTTTGGGTAGCAAAGAAATCATGAACATGAAACCCTAATGAACCAGAATACTGCGCTTAGAAATTGTGTAAGAGACTTTTCCTTGGGAGACCACACACACACACACACACACACACACACACACACACACACAGGAGAGAGAGAGAGAGAGAGAGAGAGAGAGAGAGAGAGAGAGATCAAGTCACCACAGAAAAGAAATCCACAACAGAGTAAACAGAGATTGCACAAAAATACTCTGACAGGTCATAAATCACCATTCCTGCTGACAGGCTTTGTTGGAGCTTTGTTAGTCCCTGTTTCAAGATATGGCCCCAGGACATATCACCCTCAACCACCAATCATTCCTGTTCTGCAAACAAGTCCTTCCAAACAATGGGGGACCTAAGCTCAAAGCCATGTCTCACAGAAATAATATGCAAGACGGAGGTGGGATAGCACATTAGAAGAAACTGATGACTCATACAGTCCAGCTCAGATTTTTGACTGTGGTCAATTTCTCCCATTTGCTACTGAAGTTTCTGCTTTCCTCTCCATGCACTGAAGATGGGTTAGCTGAGCATAGAAATATGTTCAGTTTGAGAATCAGAGATAGAAGATGGTGATTAGTTTAAATGAGCTTTATTTTTAGACAACCTACGTGACATGTTTTTCTTAAAAAAAAAAAAAGCCTTTACTCCAAATAAAGCACGGTCAAAATAAAGAGCTCGAGATGATATCAGTCCCACTTCTTAAGTCCTGGTGTGGTTCTTAAAAGGAAAACTAGAGAGCAGCCTGCTCCCTGTGGTCTTCCTCACCTGCCACAGCTCAAGGGCTGGGCCTCCACTGCAGTTAGGCCCAATGCCCAGACTGTGGTGAACCTTACTGCTATCAGGGATTTATGAAGAATCTTGGCCATTATTTCCTAACCCAGGTGGTATATTTAACTAATATTCTTTAAACTGTTTATGTACTATGGGCCTGGAGAGATGGCTCAGCAGTTAAGAGTGCCGACTGCTCTTGCAGAGGACCCAAGTTCGATCCCCAGCACTCACATGGCGGCTAAGAACCATCTTTAATTCCAGTTCCAGGGGAATACAACACCCTCTTCTGACCTCCGTGGCATTGCATGACACGGGTGTACAAACCAACATGCAGACAGTACACTCACACACATAAAAAATAATAAATAAAAAATTAAAATAAAAAAAACTGGTTATGTACTATAAATACTTATATGCTGTTGGTATGAAATATTTCATCATAAAATGTAAACTTTTGCTTGTAATGATGGATAAAATTTGTAATTATAAAGTTCATATTTTGTACTTTAAGGTTTTAACCTTGTTGAGCTGGATATTCCTGCAGATATTTTGTTAACAGAAAACACAGGGAAAAAATTAAAAGTCTATTTTGCAATGGACCATCAAATTTATTATTTTTTAATATTTTATTATTTTATTTTATATGTATACATGTCTTGCCTGCATGTATGCAAGTGCACCTGTACCATTCAGTGCCACAGGAGGAGAGATGATGCCATCAGATCCCCTGGAACTGCAGTTGCAGTTGGTTCTTAGCTGCCATTGATTGCTGGGACTTGAACCTGGGTTTTCTACAAGAACAGCCAGAGCTATTAACCAATGAGCCATCTTCCCTAAGATCATCAAATTTAAAAATAAGGCATCCAGAGGAAATGATGAGTCATTATGAATAACTTAATTAAACATATTTTAGCATTGTTGTACAATTAAAATTTTGGTTTATCAAGGTGAGTACAATATAGATTCTACCCTCAGGGAACTACAAAGTGGGTGACAGTTAAGTGCCTGAAGCATAGATTTAAGGAGGTAATTAGATAATCATAGATGAGAATGTGTGATGGAAGGGCTGGAGAGATGACTCAGCAGTTAAGAGGGCTTGCTATTCTTTTGAAGAACAAGAATTCCATTCCCAGCACCCTCATTAGGCAGCTCATAACTGCCTGTAACTCTAGCTTCAGGAGGTCCAATGCCATTTTCCAGATTCTCTGGGTAATTGCACTAAGGTCCACAGTCAGACACACAGACACACTCACACATGCACATAATTAAAAAACCAATAAATAGTGTAAAGAAGAATGGGTGGTGGCGAGCCAAAGGATACTCTGCAGCACAAAGGGAAAGATTTTTGTATAGAAGTGTCACATAAACCAATTCCTATGGATTGAACCAAAGTTAATTGGGTGAAGGGTAAATGACATGCTGTGGGATAGTATAGGATGCAAAAACTAGGAAAATCTTAAACAGGTGTAAACAGGGTCACAAAGCAAGAAACATTATGGTGGTGCCAGAAATAATGGTGCTTAAATTGTAGTGTGAAGTAGGAGACTAGGAGTATTCAGAAATGAGACTCAACACTATGAAGAGTTCACATCCTGTGCTAACAAGATTGGACTTTGCCTACAGTGAAGGGGAGCCATTAAAGGATTTTAAGAGATCTAGTTCCATTAAAAAAATCTGTATTTTGGGGCTGGAGGGATGGCCTAGCGGTTAAGAGCGACGACCGCTCTTGCAGAGGACCCGGGTTCGATCCCCAGCACCCACATGGCGGCTAAGAACCGTCTGTGACTCCGGTTCCAGGAGAACTCCAGTTCCAGGGGAATCCGAGACCGTCTTCTGACCTCCGCGGCATCGCACGACACGGGTGCGCAGACCTGCATGCAGACAATACATTCATACACATAAAAATAAATAAATAAATAAAAATTTAAAAAAAATTAAAAAAAAAATCTGTATTTTACACACAGTGAAGTGTGGAGTTAATTTGGATAATGGTGTAAAAATAAGGGCTGCCCTAACTAGCTCCATTTTGGCTACAGCAGCCATTTTTAGACACCTTTAAGTGTCTGTTGGAATTGACTTAGTTTAAAGAAATGCCTAGTCACAAGCTTCTCCCCTCCACCCACTGCTTGTAGCTAAAAGATGACCACTGGAATGTATAGCCAAAGGTCTGCAACCAATCATCAGACACCAGCTGCCCCTAGTCTCAGAAGTGCCCCCAAAAGGTCAGTGCCTTAAGGCACCAAGATTAGCCAATAGGCCCACTTCCTGGTACCAACGGTAACTGACATCTTTCAAATGGATGGCGGGAAGGCTGGTCCAATTAGAAATTCATTAAACTCTGTTTAATCCAATGAAATTAAAAGTTAACAAGCCCGTTCTGTACCTCTCCCTGGATTCTGTATAAGCCACCCATGTACCTGTGGGCCGGGGTCGCTGTTTTCTAGCTTGCATGCTGGAATGCATGACCTCCATGTACTGATCCCTTTGTTCCTGTTTCTTCTCTTCTCTCTCTAAACCTTCTCTGCTTCCAATAAAATCATGCCTTGATCTTTGTCAGTGTGTTGGTGTGGATTCTTGAACTCTTACAATGGTAAGTATAAAAATCAAAAGGTTACTGTAGTGATTGAGCTAAGAGGTCAACAAAGGGCAGTAGAAGGTGGGGGGAGTCGATAATGCAATTATAACACGGCACAGATTATATGTCAGCAAGACATTGAAGATAAGCTCTTCATCCATAAGACTGGAGGGAAGGAACATGAGTAGGCTGTCTACACTCATCCTCAAGAGATCTGCTGCCTAAGAAAGATTGTATTTTATGATGGTTCAGGTTTATTTTTTCAGTGCAAATAGTCTTCACACGAATGTGTAAAGATAAGATTTGAAGTGGTAGACTTTGCACAAATCAAAGGATGAATAAGAGAAACTGAGGGTGTAGCTGAAGGTTTGAAAATATGTTTTTCTGGTGGGGCATACATGAGACTGGGAGACTCTCACTAGTGTCACACAACTGTTCAAGCCTAGGGAAGAGGATACCTGGTGGAAGCCATGGTTGGCATTTGTTGGTGGTCTGAGAGGGAAGGACAGGGCTTTTAAAGTTTCTTTGTGGAGAAGTCAAAAGAATTCTTCAGATTATCAAAACCAATGCTTTCCTCATACAAAAACAAAATACTGTTGTCAAAATTCTCTATTCCCAAAGCCATGTTTCACTAAATTTATATGCAAGAGAAGTATAGGAAATGTTTTGTTCAACAGAAAGAAGAGAAGGTATACAAATCAGGAAGACAGAGGGAGAGAAAGAGATCATAGAAGTCAGACCCCGAACAATATTCTTCTTCATTGTCATCCTCAAGAAAGTGAGGACAGGGTGCTGGGGCAATGGCTAAGTATGTAAAGGTGCTTATTATGTAACCAGGACCCAAATTCAGATACTCAGCACCCACATAAAAAGCTGAGTGTGACCCTGAGCACCTGTAACCCCAGACTTGGGGAAGGGCAGGTACAAGATAAGGAGAATCATTAGGACTTGATGGCCTAGATGCCAATGAACAAACTCCTGACTCCCTGAGAGGTCCTGCCTTAAGGGGATCAGGGGCAGAGTGACAGAGCAGGACACCCAACATCTTCTTCTGGCCTCTGAAAAAGATCTTCATACAGACATGCACATATACACATGTAACACACACACACACACACACACACACACACACACACACACGAACTGAGGACAACCTCATAAATACTTGGTGGAAACTGATTCCTTGTGTAAACTAGAGTTTCAAATTGAGGTTAGAGCAAAATGTAAAGGTTCAGGACCCCGGTACAGGAACTGCAGGCAGAGTTGATCACAAAAAATGGAGTCTTCAGGCCTCAGCCAGACATGTTTCATAAGAAGTTTACTTTGGTGTGGGGAAGACACCTCACCCCCTATAATTTCTAAATGGCAGAGTTCAAACAGATCCCTGTGTCTCCTGACCTCTTGATATAGTCCTTACCCTGGAAGCATTCACTGGATAAACACCATTTTGAGGTGTCACTCTCAAGGGCATCTGCTGCCTTTTCTAAGAGAAACTGAAGAGAGTGACTGGATCCCTGAACTACTGCTACTTCCAAATAAACAACCTGCCTGCGGCACAACTCAGCACTGTCATTTCCATATAACGAGGGCGTGACATTCTCAAACATTCAAGCACTAGGACAGAACATGAAATGTGTCTGAGAAAGACTGTGTAGCATTCTGAACTACTAGAGACTGTTGTGGCTGGGATACAAAGCAAAGCCACCTTAATAAAAATTCTCTGCTGAGGGCTGGAGAGATGGCCTAGCGGTTAAGAGCGCCAACTGCTCATGCAGAGAACCCGGGTTCGATCCCCAGCACCCACATGGTGGCTGAGAACCGTCTGCAACTCCAATTCCAGGAGAACTCCAGTTCCAGGGGAATCCGACACCCTCTTCTGACCTCCGCGGCATTGCAGGACACGGGTGCACAAACCTACACGCAGACAGTACATTCATACACATACAAAAATAAATAAATAAAATTTAAAAAATTCTCTGCTGAAAGCTATAGGCCTGTTTTCTTTTTATTTTATTTTATTTATTTATTTAATGTGTATGAATGTACTGTCTGCATGTAGGTTTGTACACCCGTGTCCTGCAATGCCGAGGAGGTCAGAAGAGGGTGTCGGATTCCCCTGGAACTGAAGTTCTCCTGGAATTGGAGTTTCAGACGGTTCTCAGCCGCCATGTGGGTGGTGGGGATCGAACCCGGGCCCTCTGCAAGAGCAGTTGGTGCTCTTAACCGCTAGGCTATCTCTCCAGCCCCAGCCTGTTTTCTTTTTTTTTTTTTT